>OZ024911.1:30612923-31212923 GCA_964017125.1 Flabesymbios commensalis | reverse complement strand
GAAGTTGTGTCTCGCTACCACGACCCACAACTTCGAGTGGGTGTGAATTACCCATATATTCGTTTAATTTGAGACCAAATATTTGCAAATGTTGATGTTTAAACACACGTTTCATTCCCAATAACTGTGATTTGAACGGCCAATAGAACGGCCGGTGTGCTTAGCCATCTTCCCTTGGCCAGTCTCATGCGAGTGCTACCGCTGGAGGCCTTGACCCTACTGCGCATTCGTGCCATTGCACATACTTTAAATGTACTGTTTTGGTTCAATATGTCATAATTGAATATTCCATTATCCTTAAAACAGTGATAAACAATTTTGAGGAGAAAGTTTTTTTTGTCTGCTATTTGTGAAGTGTGTCATACCATCTGATGATTTACATAAGACACAGTGGTTCTCCAGTTTACGTGTAGACAAGTCAGACGGCAAAATAGTGGCAGTAGCTGTGATATGAGAATAAAATAGCAGTTCACATTTGACCGCAGACTCACTCAACAAACTGTGCAAACATATAAGGCATCATTTAAGTAATCACGTGATTAAATTCGCACCCATACCAAGTATCACGTCCAATAGTGACAACAGACCTATGTAACAAAAAAAATCATCAAACACATCTGATTTTTAATTATTGAAATGATTATGTAAATCAGAACGTGATTAAATTCGCACCCATACCAAGTATCACGTCCAATAGTGACAACAGACCTATGTAACAAGAAAAAATCATCAAACACATCTGATTTTTAATTATTGAAATATTATGTAAATCAGAACGCCCGGGCGGGGGCTTTAATGGGGACACAACATTACTTAACTATTATTTTCAAGCAATGGAATGAGTTGTTATTTTCATGGTTCTGGCTAATAGGCTTAATTTTAGAAGTCTTAGGCTGGCATCTGTAACTTCCACTCCATCGTGTCTAATTATATATAGCGAACGCCATTCTGACAGTAAACTGTTATAGTTTTCAGACTATAGATAAGATGTAGGCTCAGAAATTCACGTCTGACTTTTTTGCGAGAGCAAGTTTTCTACACCCTGTCAGCAGGGAAGCACTCGTAATAAAAAACATAATAAATTTTGTTCGTTTGGCACATAAAAAATATCATCTTATCTTGCATCATTCATGACAGAAAGCACAATCAGTTTGGTGTTCATGGAGTGAACTAGCATCTATAATTTGCATTTTTGGTGATGAGGGTTACAATAGAAAATGTAAATGTATGTATATAAATACAATTGTTGTAAAGTTGGGAGTGCCCCTGCTGTCAATAATATTTATCTTTGCCCCTCGACAACACAGCGTGATTGTCACCATGGGCAATTTATACGACGTCAGACCAACGCCGTGCCGCACTGTCCCACTGGATATGGTTTACAACCGCTACAGCTTTATCACATTTAACACAAAGGATATGTTTCTGTGCAATTTAAGGAGTTCTGAGTACATATTTGTGGATTGTGGGAAGAGCTTAGTTTGACTATGAACAAAATAAAGGGCGCACCATTTAATACCAGGGGGGAGGGGTGGTTTTTCTTCCTAACTAAATTTTGTTTTTCCTTCCAACGAAAAACATAATTTGATCAAAAACAAATCATCTTTTTCCTGAGGTGTCAGAGACAAACTTTTATTCCAGGACTTGTTTAATCCCATAAATTGGAGAAAAGCTCATGTGTTTGAGTTGAGCTTTAAATTATATAGAGTACATTTGACCGAGCGGAGCGAGGGATTTTTTATTGTCTTTCTTTGTCAGTTTCCTGCAGATTTGAAAAGCTGCCAATAATTTTTTTTTTCTCACACATCAATGGGCAAACGATTTTTTTCCCGCTATTTATAGAGCAAACTATTTCTGAGCCAGCTTTGTGAATAAGTTATTTTTTTTACGAAAAAAACATTACCCCCCCCCCCCCCTGGTATTAAATGACCGGCCCCTAATGACGGCTCAGCACCGTAATGTTAACCATAAAAGTGCTAATCGCGAATAGGCTATAGTCGTTTTAAATATCTGTTTTATTATCCGATCACTGCTGTCATTGGAAACGAAATGTGTGTTTAAACAAATATTTTGTTTTAAATTAAACAAATATGGATAATTTTCCCGTCCACAGAAACATGTATGTACTGAGAGTGCCGACTTGATTGAGTTAATTATTTATTAAATAAAATAAATAAATTATACTCCCCAAAATAAACCATTCACATGTTTATAATATTATTTATGAACTTTATCCGTTAGATACATTATCCGTTAGATACATTTTTCGTCATAAACATTATCCGTCAGATACATTAAACGTTATATCCATTATCTGTCATATACATTATCTGTCAGACACATTATTTGTCAGATAAATTATCCTTCAAATATATTATCCGTCAGACACATTATCCATCAATTACATTATCCGTGAGATCCGTTATTCGTGAGATCCATTATCCGTCTTATACATTATCCATCGTACACATTATCTGTCAGCTCCATTATCCGTCAGATACATTATCTGTCAGATACATTATCCGTTAGATACATTTCCCATTAGATACATTATCTGTCATAAACATTATCTGTCATATAAATTATCCGTCAAATACATTATTCGTCAGGTACATTAATCGTCGGATACATTATACTTCAGATACATTATCCGCCAGTAACATTATCCGACGGATACATTATCTGTCAGACACATTATCTGTCATATACATTATCCGGCAGATACATTATCTTTCAGATACATTATACGTCAGATACATTACACGTCAAATATATTATCCGTCAGATTCATTATCCTTCAGATACATTATCTGTCAGATACATTATCTGTCAGTCACATTATCCGTCAGATATATTATTCGTCAGCTCCATTATCCGTCAGATACATTATCCGTCAGATACATTTATCCGTTAGATACATTTCCCATTAGATACGTTATCTGCCATAAACATTATCCGTCATATAAATTATCCGTCAAATACATTATTCGTCAGATACATTAATCGTCGGATACATTATACGTCAGATACATTATCCGACAGATACATTATCCGTCAGATACATTATACGTCAGATACATTACACGTCAAATATATTATCCGTCAGATTCATTATCCTTCAGATACATTACCCGTCAAACACATTATCTGTCAGACACATTATCCATCAGATACATGATCTGTCAGATACATTATCCGTCAGATATATTATTCGTCAGCTCCATTATCCGTCAGCTCCATTATCCGTCAGATACATGATCCGTCAGATATATTATCCGTCAGATACATTATCCGTCAGATTCATAATCTGTCAGATTCATTATCCTTCAGACACATTATCAGTCAGATGCATTATCCGTTAGATACATTATCAGTCAGATACATTATCCTTCAGATACATTATCCTCAGAATAATTATCCTTTAGATACATTATACGTCAGATACATTATCCGTCAGATACATTATCCGTCAGATTCTTTATCCTTCTGATACATTGTCCGTCAGATACATTATCCGTTAGATACATTATCCGTCAGATACATTATCCGTCAGTTAAATTATACGTCAGATACATCATCCGGCAGATACATTATCCGTCAATTACATTATCCGTCAGATACATTATCCGTCAGATAATTATCCGTCAGATACATTATCCGTCAGATACATATAGACGTAACATCTCCCGTATGTATTTCTGCTGTCTTTATTGCGTTGACTGGGGAGGGGGCTGACACGTGATATCTATTAGCCTACTGGTATTTGACTTTCCTTTTCTCTGTGTTTCCAGATTCTACCTAAACGGCAAATACTTGGCAATGTAAGCATACACGCAACGGCTAGATATAACGTAGTTATATCGTGGACATAGCTCTGTTTGCCATATGACCTTTCCGTTCTCAGCTGCTCCGCCTCAAACAGAAAATATTAACCAATACTGGACAAAAGTTTGTGCCAATGTCATAAACATTGGCCCGCCATAAAAATAGACAAGTGTGTTCTGATGTTTGCTGAAATAAAAGGTAAACTGGACCAAGCATGCACAAGCAATGCGAATAATACAAAGTAAAGAGGTTATCGGGAATTTGTTTATTTGACATGTAGTCCCCTATCCATGTTTTGATGAGGCCTGAGCTGACGTGAAAACCAAAGGATATTTTACAATGCAAATAAACTAACAACAATATCTACTCAAAGTAGGTCGATCTATTACTATCTATCGGTGATCATGGACTTGAATAATGACGTGTTCAATTTAACCCTTTAACGACCAAATTATTTAATTGGAATTTTCATCCACCTGAATTTGTGTCTCGCTGACGCGATCCACAACTTGGGTGGAAATTATTCAGATTTGACAAAATGAAGGTCAACTATTTTGAAATCTTACTGATTGATGTCACGTTTTATCTCTAACATGTTCAAAAGCTGATATTTAATGTGCTCATCAAAAATTAAAATGGTGAAAGGGTTAATAAACCCAGTTATGGTCGGGCTACATGATTAACCTGCGTGGCTTTGGTAATTCATGTGTGGATTTTAAAGTCCGACCAAACATGACAAACTGTCCTTGGATGACATCGTAACTCTTATAATAGATTTTAGCTTCGGTCTGGATCGGGGTGTATCACACATTTTGCTAATTGATGTTTATGATTAACTAACGTCATTTTAAAATAACAAAAGAGTTGATGCCATCTTGGTCTTAAAACGGTAAAATAAGATGTGGACACTTTTATCAATAGCCGAATGAGTATGTTCATGTACAGCGTTACATACTGTGATCCAATTGATTGCTTGTTTAAACGCCCCAACGTGTTGGAATTTAATATTTTCGTGAGAAGTAGCTGCAAAATAGACAAGGTACGTACATATAGACAAACATGTTATCTGGTTCGACATTTATAACTCACAGCCTCCTTGTCTGCTCAAACGCACATGGGATACTGGGAATCACAATGATATCAACATTGTAAACGCCTTATAAAACCTTAATATACACCAAATATTTCTTACCAAGGTATACATAATGTTACATCGATTCATATTATTTTAAATTTCTAGTCAGAAATATAGCATATTACGTTTCATCACCTAAACTATCAAAAAATAATTTAGCATCAAGACGCAGTGAAATTATTGGAGCATTGTCAAAGTTGGGCTAAACTGCTACAAGGCTATAACTTAGAAAGGATACCTTTGTTACGCCCTTGTTACATCAATCAGTATTTAACGTGATCAAGGTGAAAATCTGATTACTCTATTTTAACACTCGGAGTGCTACATTAGTTTTCACTTGTTTTCCCGCCATCCAGCAAACACGATACATTGATTCTATGCTGGTTCAATGTTGGCACAGCGACAGTGACGGTGGCCTGACATTGAACCAGCATAGGTACATGGTCTTCTGTTTAGTGGACACAACCTAGTAAACCCAAAATATTTGTATAACATTTATACAACGTCGGCCGAACGTCTACGACGTTGGTCCAATGTTGTATAAATGTTATACAAATGTTTAGTGTTTACTGGGAACGGTCAAAATACATAAGCTTAATATGCCTATGTTGTTGATTTCGCACTCGATCGTAACCCTTATACAACTAAGGGTATTTAGAACAAGCCATTTCATGGAACTGTTCTAATATTAAATAATAATATATATTTTGTTTCATTTGCACCCAATTCAAGTGATCTTCATCCACTACAAGTCGATAATTGCGACAGCAATTCGTGGCTTGTAGTGGATAAAGATTACATTGAAAGGGTTAACATGCCTAATTTGTGGCAAAATACGACTACTTTTCTAGTTTGTAAAACCTAGCAGAAATAACTTTGAGAAAACGTCCAACGTGGGGTATCCGCATCGACTTAAAACAGCTCAGTACACACGATACATCGACTCATTGTTGATTCAATGCTGGGCCACCGTCTAAGACACTGTCCCAACATTGAGCTAACATCGAATCAATGTATCGTGGGTGCTTGGAGGTTCTTATAAACGCAAAAACCACTACACAAACATCCGGAGTGATACACACTGACAAGCTTTGTGTTAAGTCGGCAGATCTTATCTTGATATCACTTGCCGATATTCTCTTAACCCTTTAAGCCCCCACGATGCATTAAAGCATCATTTTACATCCATGAAAACATACTTAATTTCCCTATAATTAGGGGTTTTAGAACAAAAATTTCCATTAAACTGTTTTACCAATACGTAACTTACTAATCTTCTTTAATTTTTTAACCACATCAAGTCTTCTTCATCCACTACAAGTCAAGAATTGCGGCAGCAATTCGCGGCTTGTAGTGGATGAAGATGACTATGGTAAATTCAGGCTTGAAAGGGTTAAAATGGTCCGTGGATGCTGACTTTTCCAGCTTTGAATCACTGTTCCAGATTGTCGGTTGTTGAAATCAACTAGGTAGGCCCCTCTTATATTAATCAAAGATGTGTCAGTGGCTGATCGAAGGTCTGAAGAAGGGGGTGAGCGTTGGGCTTTAAATAAATTGAAAAAAAATGAGGGGGGGGGGGCCGGGTCGACCCTTCCTCTAAATCCGTCACAACATGTCCTTTGCGTAAAATATATTGTCAGCTTGATCTTTCTAATTTTTGAGGACAGAAAATTAAGATAAGATTGTCTTAGTGAAACGAGCCCCAGGCTGGCTGGTCTACCTCAAAATCTGCCATAAGAGTGTACACTCTTAGAAGAAGAATTCTTGAAAGTTCCTTATTGTTGTATTGTATAATTCAAAGATGCTATACAAACAGCAAATAATTTTCATAGGTTCTGCTAGATATTTTATTATAGTCGAATATAATAGAATTAATATTTCACATGCTTATAGGAACCATATTACGGGCTTAATACGCAGAAAATAATATAATTAATATAATATATTTTATATATATGATAAGATAATAATATAATCTTATAATTATATTATTTGCATATCAAAGAAAGTTTCATCAAATAGGTTTCATATTGAATGGCACATCTGAAAAATACTCAACATGGAAGTGAATAGCTATTAATACATCTGGAAAACGACCTTTAAATGTATATATATGCGTGTTCCTTTAATATGTCACACACCATTGAGAACCATTGAGATCCGTGTAGTGATGCAGTGCTTGGCTCACATAGATTACATTGTGAGGTATTGTTTTTATCACTATCTTCATTCCTGACATCTGCACTCGACCGTGTGACACAGGACGATAAGCTTTCACCACTTTTGTTTTCATGCTCACCAAAGGCGCTTGGAGTATAACAGGATAAACACAAGACGACGAGGGAAAAACATGTCAAATCGCGACCAGACCCCTATACAGTATCAATCTGCACAATCACAATGTATTCCCAATTATTGAATGGTCCACCAGGGGTATCTTGGGGAAATGCAAAGATCAGTAGCCAATTGTGAAGCAATAACAGTCATTCAATAACGGGCGTGGAGGACGTTGGACCAGACTGGGCAATATTATGAAAATAAAAGACAACCAAAGATCAATATTAGGTCAAAGTTGTTTTCAGTTTTCAATTATTTTCACAAATCGTGAACACCGCGATGTTGTAAACTGAATATGGCATATTTTGAATAAAGATTAATAAAGATAAAATGATTTAGAATACTTTATCGCCTACTTTATCGCCTTAATGTCTTAATGTCACAGTTACATAATTTCTCTTAGGGAATTGTAGCATAAAATTGATGAAAGTTTTAAAGAATCTAAATTGGTTGAAGAATACATTTCATGTGAGCTGGGATCAGCAAATAGTGTTAGACTACCATTTTCCCGGCCAACCAAACACAATAAACCTGCATGCACAGAAAATTGTATACATTGCCATGATCAACTAAATAAATAGGTCTACGCAAAAAAATTAAAAACAAATTTGTAGAACAACGAAAAAGGATAAAACATTTGAATGTCAATAACAATAAATAGGCCTCCTATATAAATGCCGGTAAGTAAATGGGTGCAGTTTAGTTATATTCCACACGATAAACAAAGTAAGCCTAACAAAACGGGAGACTCAACTAAACCTTATACAGACCATGCCTCTATAATAATGATAATGTGAATTAGGCTCTATTATGGAAATATTTCGGTTGTGACAGTTATTTGCTCTAGTATTATATTTATTCTAAAGGGATGTAATACACTGAATATACGTGATATTTTATTAGTTAAGCGAATAATAAAAGACTACTATGCTCAACAGCAATGATAATTATACAGCAGATGGTGCGAGCTGTAAATCATTCTCCAATTATCTGCACGCAACAAGTAAATTACCGTACACCATAGACAAGTAGTAATTTTTTTTTTTTTACAAATAAATTAGGAAACAGAGACCGTGTAGCTGAAAAAACAAAGTGGAGATTTCTCGTCAGATATAATTCAATTAGAAAAACATATTTAGGAAAACCAGCAATTACCAGGATAGAATTAAGACAAATCTCTAAAAATTCAAAAAAGAATTTCTAAGTGGTCTACGCGTAAGTTCAATTTTATCAAGAACATTATTCCCACACTTGGTTTTCGAAGTATCATTAATACTAGATATTTCTGATGAGTTCGAAATTCTACGACGCTGGATCAACAGTAAACCAACATTGGTTTAACATCTTGTATTTCCCCGGGATGTCGTCTGGGTAAATGCGAGGGACGCGAGTGGCACGTATACGCGTTAGGTGGACTGGTGCGAGGGACGCGAGTGGCACATCTGAGGTAGCCTGGTGCGAGGGACGCGAGTGGCATGTGTGAGGTAGCTTGTGCGAGGAACATGAGTGGCACGTGTGAGGTGGCTTGGTGTGAGGGACGCGAGTGGCATGGGTGAGGCAGCTTGTGCGAGGGATGCGAGTGGCACGCGTGAGGTAACTTGGTACGAGGGACGCGAGTGGCACGTGTGAGGTAGCTTGGTTTGAAGGACGCGAGTGGCATGTATGAGGCAGCTTTTTTCGCGGGATGCGAGTGGCATGTGTGAGGTCGGTTGTGCAAGGGACACGAGTGGCATGTGTGAGGCAGCTTTGTTTGAAGGACGTGAGTGGCACGTGTGAGGCAGCTTTGTTCGAGGGACTCGAGAAACATGAGTGGCACGTGTGAGGTAGCTTGGTGTGAGGGACTGAGTGGCACGTATATGTGTAGGTAGACTGGTGCGAGTGGCAAGTGTGGGGTAGCTTGGTGCGAGGGACTGAGTGGGACATGTGAGGTAGTTTGGTGTGAGGGACGTGAGTGGCACGTCTGAGGTAGCTTGGTGCGAGGGGCGTGAGTGGCACAACTGAGGTGGCTTGTGCGAGGGACGCGAGTGGCACTTGTGAGGTAGCTTGGTGTGAGGGACGCGAGTGGCACAGGTGAGGTAGCTTGGTGTGAGGGACGCGAGTGGCACAGGTGAGGTAGCTTGGTGCGAGGGATGAGAGTGGCACAGGTGAGGTAGCTTGGTGTGAGGGATGAGAGTGGCATGTGGGAGGTATCTTGGTTTAAAGGACGCGAGTGGCACGTGTGAGGTAGCTTGGTGCGAAGGACTGAGTGGCACATGTGAGGTATCTTGGTTTAAAGGACGTGAGTGGCACGTGTGAGGCAGCTTTGTTCGAGGGACGCGAGTGGCACATGTGAGGTAGCCTGGTTTGAAGGACGCGAATGGCATTTGTGAGGCAGCTTTGTTCGAGGGACGCGAGTGGCATGTGTGAGGTAGCTTGGTGCGAGGGACGCGAGTGGCCCGGTTGAGCCAGCTTTGTTCGAGGGATTTGAGTAGCATGTGTGGGGCAGCTTGGTGTGAGGGACGGGAGTGGCACGTGTGAGGCAGCTTGGTGCGAGGGACGGGAGTGGCACGTGTGAGGCAGCTTGGTGTGAGGGACGGGACTGGCACGTGTGAGGCAGCTTGGTGTGAGGGACGGGAGTGGCACGTGTGAGGCAGCTTGGTGCGAGGGACGGGAGTGGCACGTGTGAGGCAGCTTGGTGTGAGGGACGGGAGTGGCACGTGTGAGGCAGCTTGGTGTGAGGAACGCGATAAGTCACACAGACATCTACCCAGAAGATGGGGAGATGCCTGTCCGTCTTCTCTGTGTGTCTGAAGAAGTCTGTCGTTGACCGGGCCCTCATCTAATTTACTGGTGGCTAACAGAAGATGATTAGCTGCTCCCTCTAGATCGTCCTGGCCCGTAGTTAAGGCATGGGCTATGACACTCATGTCTGGTTAGCACATCATAAGCTACTATATATACCTGAAGCCTCGTGGTGGTAGCGACCTCCAGACCTAGTAAACACAAAACATTTGTATGACTTTATACAATGTTGGGCCAACGGTGAAGACGTTGGGCCGACATTGTATAAATGTTATACAAATGTTTTGTGTTTGCTGGGGAGGAGCTTCTGTGTATGAAAGGCTTTAATATAGTCGCTGGATCTCCTGTATAGATCTCCTCGACGATGTCCGACTTGACCTGTGCGTCCATCGTCATTTCTCTCCTCACTTGTCTCCAAAAGGTCAGCTGTCTGGTGGACGGACGGCGTGACAACAACCAGCCTAGACCGGTCACACTATGCTCATCTGGGCCCCTAATCCCCTGGGTCCACCCCATCGTCAGTGGGATCGTCCTCTTGCCATAGAACATCTTCATTAACGTTGTATCCATCCAAGACGTGCGCCCTGATTCTTCAATTCCTAACAGTGGCGTCCATGAGGGACGCCTACCAGCGGACTCTGGGCCCTATATGACCCAGATCCAAGAGCTCTAACAGAGATACGCTCCGGCAGCAGTACCATCATCTCCTCCATGGAGTCTTTAATGAGAGTCTTCATTTCTCTCCTCATCAACTGTGGCTGCAGTTGACTCTGCTGCTGTTTGATCAGGAGTGCTGACCACCCTTCGCAAACAGGGTCTGGTCAATGATTGAACCAGCTGGCTCCTTCTTCTCTTCTTCTGTCTTCCCCATCTTCTCCTTGACATAACATATAACATTCATTTGCCATATGAACACAGCATATAATAATAGAAAACATAGGCCGCTATATAATTTAGCAGGAGGCCATCATTAAGACTTTTAAAGTCGCTCACATGACGGCCACCTAAAACATTGCAGTGAAAATAAATATATAATTATAAGCAGTTTGGCAGTAGAAATAAGACAAAACAAAAAAGAAATATTTATTCACCGAATCATGACGACCCACCTACTTTAACCCTTTGAGCCCTCACGATGCATTAATGCATCATTTTACATCCCTGAAAATAGACCCTGAAATAGTTTTCTACAACCAAGGGTTTTAGAACGACAATTTCCATGACACTGGTTTACCAATACATGGCAAATTTCTTTAATTTTCAAACCACATCAAATCATCTTCATCCACTACAAGTCGAGAATTGCGACAGCAATTTGCGGCTTGTAGTGGATGAAGATGACAATGGTAAATTCAGGCTTGAAAGGGCTAACTACTGGCACCCGTGCTGCTAATCATGGTAATGCAAGGGTTGATGTAAGACATGAAAACCCACTGAATATAAAAACAGACAAATACCACACCACGGGCCTATGTTGGCTTAATGCTGGGCCAACGTCGTAGACTGTGGCCCAGCATTAAGCCAACATATAGACACAACGTTTGTGTTTTGGCTGATACATCACACAGTACCGCCAATCACGAAGCATGACTGGGGAACTTGAGTTTCACGCATTTTTTCCGTACAACTGATTAGCTTCCTTCTTTTTACGTGTTTGCTTTCCTAACAATAACCGCATATAATGTCACTTTGGCGCAAGTGTCATACTTGTCGCCAAAACAAAATAACGGCTGCTCATTTGCGAGTTAACACCACATGACGCGAAAATACGGCCGTAATTTGGTAATTTTGAGGGGTATTTGTTTTTGAACAGCCCCCATGTTTATCGTTATTCACAGGTATGTGTCCAGAAAAATATGATTATGATTCAGTAATAGCCCTACAAAGCTAAATTATACTGGCTGTGGTATTACATAATTTTAACATAACGAAGAATACAGAACTTAGCATCAGTAGAAAGTGAACAACGAATAAAAAAATATTAAATTGACGCTAGCCTATCGAGCACACTCTAAATTAAGCCTTATAGGCCTTAAAGTTAGTTTTAACATTTTACGTCTCCGTAATACTGCCAAACCACACAAATTATTGGATGTTTACTAGTTGGCAGGTGGCGAGCTTACCAACCACAATATAATAAATGAGGTTGTTAACTTGCGATTAAAAATCAGAGATTTGATCACATCAACATTCACCCTTTTCATTCTAGGATCACGTAAATATCAAGAAACGGATTTTAAATTACAAATCACTGTCTAACGAATTATAGACATAAAATATGATTTTTCGCACCGTATTTTCAACATGGGAAGCCTCAGCTGGTGTTCAAAAGCCTAAAACACTAACATGTTGATGTCATTTAAAATCATGCTTTTCTTATCTTTGTCAGAAAGTTACAACGAACACTGGTGAAATTTGTATTAATTGAGAAAATAAATTATTAGGCGCTTATTTTTAAAAACAAAATGCCATTGGTGTAGGACCAATATGTGCATATATCGAAGATGTACACCGTATAGCTGTATACTTGTCTGCTGAATGGCTTTGAAACAGGCCACCCTCTTATCGCCTGGTCTTGATGCATGTCGCTTTCCTCCACTTTCCTCACAGTTTTCCGTAATGTACCAGACTGCTTACAGGGTTCTAACTAAAGAGAATTATTTTCTGAAATCCATTTTTCTTATAATTTGACCTAATTTGGCATAAAATGTGTCCCTTTTTAGCTCTTATTTGCTGTATATTTTTTTGCCTAGGAGAAAATCCTGAAATAAGTGGACGATACACTGATATGGCCTAGTTAGATGACTGATTAAGATAATACTTATACAATGTATCTTCGGCCCTCTGCATTTCTCTTTTATTGGCATTTCGCATAATAATTGCTTTTATCAGCATACAGTTTTAACAGTGAACATATAAAATAACAGTTCTAGTGCATGAAATTTGTTCAATCAGCAAGAATTACACATATATGTTCTAACAAAACAAATCATAGACATGTTTAGCTCGTAACCTCTATCCACTTGAAGTTGGGATATCCCATTGTGACACTGATTTGGATACTCAGTAAATCACACGATGTCACCTGGGGATGTACAATTTAAAATCTTGCCAATTCTATAGAGCGAGCAGCACCTAAAATGCTATCTGTCTAAGAGTTAATTTACACTAAGTCAAATATTTGACCCTTAACCTAAAAAGCGCTGAATTTTTTTATGAAAACCATGGAGACCAAAGGGTTATTTTCAATTTGAAATCATCATAAATGTCTTTCCGCTCTTTCCGATTCATTTGAATACCTATGTTATGGGCCTACGACCATTATAAATATTTTTACTCTTCCAGTGCGGGGATCGATTTTAGTCGTCAGAATCTGACGTCTACAGACGTCAGATTCTGACGACTAAAGTCGATCCCTGCGCTGTAAGGGTTAAAATACTGATCACGTATACAGCCGTTTTCGGCCTTTTCATTTGCCCTTTAACACTTTAACCGCCGGTGCCGCACATATTCGGGTTTTAATTTTTTATTAGCACATTAAGTACCACCTTTTAAACATGTTAAAGATAACATGTGACATCAATCAGCAATATTTGAAAACAGTTGACCTCCATATTGTCAAATTAGAATAATTTTCACTCGCTTGAAGTTGTGGATCGCGTCAGCGAGACACAATTTCAAGTGGGTGAAAATTCAGATTGAATAATTTGGCGGTTAAAGAAAAAAGATAACTTTAGCATTAGATTTGAAAGATTTGCATATACCGCTTCAAGTTGAACACGTATAAATTGTACACACTTTTAGGTTGTGGGTGGCGCGAATGAGACAACTGAGTGTGTATTTTTTTAAATGTACCACTTAGCGCTAGAAGGGTAAACTCAGCCCAGTAAACACAAAACATTTGTATGACTTTATGCAATGTTGGACGAACGTCGAAGACGCTGGGCCGACGCTGTATAAATGTTATACAAATGTCTTGTGTTTGCAGGGAGGTGATGTCAGACAATTACATAGGGGGGGGGGGGGGGTAGAGACAGGACTTTTTAGCCTTAACCCTTAAAAAAACAGAAATAGTTTATTATATCATCATAATGCCTTCGTTCTTTCCGCTTCATTTGAATACCTATGTTAAATTATGCATTTAAATAATTATTAAAATAGTATGTCAGCCACTGCGGGACACGAACCCGGTACCCCAGGTTCAGTACCAGCCAGCTATGCCACCAATCATCTATCCTAGCGCCACATAGAATATTGAGTGACAAGTATTCTTTCCAGTGTAAGATTTCCTGCTGGGTGGCGACTGGTGGATTCCTTATTTAATTAAGCGACGGTGGTCTGTCCACGCGACCTTTCCAGCGTACAATTTTAAACCACAAGATTTATGTTTACAAACTTTACAGCCGATACAACATGCTGGTGTCTCAACTAACGTGAGACATTGACCAACTATTGGCTTAATGCTGGCCCACCGTCTACGACGCTGGCCCAAGAATACACCAACACTGGGCCAACATCTGGCGTTTGTTGGTGTTCTGGATGAACTTGGCATTTACCCATAAATATTCACAAAGATCATTGCATGACATGTAAACTGGTAAATAACATATGGCAACCACATCAACATGATTTATAATTCGTCAAGTCGGCAGGCTAATATGGCGCTTGTATATTTAATTCAGTATTCCTGTGTAGAAGATGAATGTTATATATTGTTGCGATTTGCTACATCTTTTACGCGATTTTAAGCGACTATAAAATGGTGTGGTAAAGTTTTCGTTTTTAATAAGTACGAGTGGTAGCAGTTGATTGTAGGCCTAACTGCTTAATTTATTTTATATGCGAGGAGAACATTTCTAATACGGATTGGTTTGGCCTTGTAAGCAGCTCAGTGCCATTCAAAGATACATTTTATATGTAAAATTATACATGTAAGTCAACGTAACTTTTCTCTCAAATGAAAATTAAATATATTTCAAATTTAATGCGTTAATTAAAGGTAGTTTCTCACGAAGAGCAGCTCCGATCTTGGCCACTGAAGTTTCGTCGAGGTCATAATTTTCCAATGTGATGGATCAACATATTTTATAGTCCCCCCCCATACTCGCATGTTTGTAGGCGAATACGAACAAAGAGCGGTCTACAAACGCTATTATGTAGTTGACAATGGTCCTGACAGTGTACTTGAAACTTCCGGTGCGATTTATCCTGTTAAGTAGCAAATACAACATGGCTGTGTGTACGCCGATTTGGACAACATATGCCAATACTGTCACCGTGTTTCATGCTGGATTCAGTCGCAGTGTGTCAGCACGTGGCGATGCTAAACAAGAGAAGGAACTTGGACGTGTACCACAGATCAGGGTAAGGTCGTTGAGATTAAAAAGTGACCGCACTGGGACAGCAACCAGGAGAGTCAAGTATTATCAAGAATTGTCTAGTTCTGCGATATGAGCCTCAGCAAACATGGAAAGCTAAACAAATGGTCGTTTAATGCTGGGCCAACGACGTAGAGGGTGGGTCAACATTAAAACAACATTGGGTGACCGTCTCATGTTTGCTTGGGCAAGAGCTTTTTCAAACATTAAAACAAATTTAAATAAAACAAAGATAAATTGTATTTCTTAAATACTACTAGGGTTTTATTCAATGACCACTACATATGATATCACAAGCATTAGCGAGAAATAAATCATCTAATAAATTATCAGTCATAAATTACATTATGATGCGATGCAAGCTTTGTGGAAAAGTGCACGCAAGTCGTAAATCAGATGGGTGATGATGAATATAAAGGAAGACTACCAATGTGCAACTAGGTGTCATCATAAAGAAAACCTGTCTCTGAATCTACGTGGACTTACGCGTCATCAATATCGGATCTTGGGTTCAAAGGGTGGTATCTGCCTCTAACAGCAAATGCCACCCTTTGAATCCCCAGAGCTCTGATGTCAGCTAATGTTGTCTTTCTGTGTTTGTATTAGCACTTGTATGACCAATTTCTACAAATAAAATACGTCCAAAATCTGTAACATTTTGCAACGTTGTGAGTTAAATTTCACAAATCAGAGTAATATTCAGTCACTTGAAGTTGTGGATCGCGGTAGCGGGACACGACTTCAAGTGACTGTTAATTAAATTTCAGAATCCAGAGCTCTAAGGTGTAAACCCGAGATGTTAATACTTAGAACTCACTAAGTCCATACCTTTACTACTCTACTGTAATTCTACTCAACAACCATTACCGACATCAGAGGAACCTCTACAAGATGAGAGACTCGTCTCAGGGTCCTGAACCTCGTGTAAAGGCCTCGATGTGCCGGGGCGTCATAATCGATATCAGAGGAACCTCTACAAGATAAAGAGACTCGTCTCAGGGTTCTGTACCTCTTGTAAAGGCCTCGATGTGCCGGGGCGTCATAATCGACATCAGAGGAACCTCTACAAGATAAAGAGACTCGTCTCAGGGCCTGAACCTCTTGTAAAGGCCTCGATGTGCCGGGGCGTCATAACTGTCATTTTGAGAGCTGAGAAGCATCTGTGAGATGAGTCCCCCAGGAGCCTTGACATCTCGTGAGGGCCTCATTGTCAAAGTGTCAGTCTAACCATACACACTAATAAGAAGCAATGTTTGTAACTTTAGATGACGGATTCTTTGATTTGAAAACAACTTTGAAATGCAGCACAAGATAATTGCCATTATAAGCTATGTGCTGAAATTTTAGAAAAAGAGATTCGTAAGAGACATAATAATGAATTTGTTTACTTATTACAGAGTAATAAGCAGACATGATTGGTTAATTCTTAGTAATTCCATACTGTGATTGGTTGCGCTATTTTGTCGGATATTATGCAATATAATGAGAAAAAACATCACTGGATAATGAGCTTATCCACGGAATGAATTCTGTAAGCCGCTGACTGGGACCCAATGTTGTTAGAATGTTGGCCTACCGTCTGCGATGCTGGCACAGCATAATAGCAAAATTAGGTTTACGTATCCTGCTCGTCCCTGTCATCACTTGATAACAACCGGTGTCACCATCTTGACCAATCAGAGGCCAACAATCAGTGACTCGCAGAATACGACCAGTCACCTCATCAGACACAAGACGCTGCCCCAAGTTCTCATGTTGGGCAAACGTCGCAGACGGTTGGTGCAACATTAAAACAACACAGGGTTAACGTCTCGTGTTTGCTGGGACAAAGCTTTCGAGAAAATATCCCCATTTGACTAAACCAGCTTATATTTGCTTTGTGCTTTTGCCTTGACTCGGCTAGGAGATTTGCTAGTTTGCGCGTTAAAGTCACAAACACTATCTAGTGACATTCAACATTGACATTATTAGATGATTTCAATACACTATGCAATACACTATCATGACTATTTCAATCTTTTCATAAGTGGTCACCAAACTGTCCAAAGAAATAGTGCCTATAACTCCCCCCAAAAATATAGAATGGTGCAGTTATCTGAGTATTGTCCTTAAAGATTTGACGATCTATTACATGATTTAAGTTTATAATAATGGCAAAATTTAAGTAGAAAATGTACATGTAGTTATACTGACAATTATTATAAAAAATGACCGTGTTTATTTGGCCAAAAAAATGTTACCGCCAATTTAATAAAAAAATACCCAACTTATCACTAAAAGTTTTACGACATATCATTTCTTATCTTGATCTAATAAAATATGAAATTGTAAGTACAAAATTGAATTAAGATTATACAGGCAAAATGAAACTTGATTACGTGTTCAGAGAAATGAATTAGGCTTGCGAACTTCACAAAACTGAAAATACACACATTTTACCTTGTTTGTGGAAACTAAGTACAACATGCAAGTTGAAATACTGGTATGACAAACGGAAGAACGGATTTATCCGGACACATCACCGTCTGTCCCCAGTAGACGCGAGGCGTTGATCCAACGTTGAGGTGATGATGGCCCGCCGTCTGCGACGTCGGGCCATCATTATCCCACCATTGGATCAACGCCTTGTGTCCGCTGGGTCTGTGAATAAAGTGACGTCTATATCACTCTAACCCTTTACCTTCCAGTGGCGTATATATGCGTCATCCAAAACATATTTTGAATTGAATAATTATTTTCAATAGAACATGCAACTGCTCATTACAATAAGGTTGCTTACATTTTTTCAGTGTTTGATATCTACACACGGGTAGTTTATCAAATTGAGTAATTTTCATTCACTGCGAGTTGATAGCGATTCACAATTTGCAGTGAATAAAAATATGATAAAATTATCGTGGAGTTAAAGTGTTAAATCAGAAAATATACACAATATGATTAAATTATCGAGGAGTTCTAAAGGGAATCATCAGAAAATTTACAAAATATGCTATGATAAAATTGCTGAGTAGATAAAGGTTTAGAAGTGTCACAAACGTCCCTTTAAGCACAAGCGGACGACATATATCTCACACTGCAGTATCTCTGTGGATAGGCAACCACATCATAATTCATCAACAAATTAGAAATAAATCACAGATAATTATTCACCTGATACAACTGTCAAGAAATCGGAACATTTAACTGACTGAGTGACACTTGCGTATATAATAATAATGTCTTATTATTGTGGAATTTGTTAAATGTTCACATAGTCAAAATAATTCAGACACAATCTGATTAAGTGATTTAAAAGGTGTTTGTGAATACAAATGACCATGATAATAATACCTTCATTATTGGGGTATGATTTAATGACGACCTGTAGCATCGATTGGTATCACATAAATTTATTGCAAAAAGCAAGCGTGAAAAACATCAAATGCACCCAAATATGAACCAAAACCGCACGCCGCAAATACACAAAGGCCTATATATAAGGTATAAATGGGACGATAGAGATGAATTTGAAATATTTAATATATATTTTAAATATCTGTGGTGTAAGAAAGATTCATACATACTGCTCTGCAAAGCTAAAATGCAGTATCATCTTACTTGTGAAGTAGGCAGATCTATACTGCATTTTGGCTTTGCAGGGAAGCATACTACCCTTTAGTTCTTTACCCATGATATCATTTCAAATGCAGTAGTTGAACTGTCATCATAATTCTAGCTAGGGGCGATGTTGAACCAATTGGGCCAAAGTCGTGTGTTGAGGTTATCTGTGAGAATAATGTAAGACCTATTGGTACAACAGAAGTTTGTTGAAACAGAAGCAATATTACTTACATTACTTTATAAATTTATGAAATTTTGACGTAAACATTCTAACATTAAAGTGGGACTATTTTCTCATAACATATGGCTATGACATTTAAGTCAACTGCAGATTCTTGGGAAGGGGGTGTCATGCAGCATTACCATACTATACAAAAAGATGTCTGTATTTATCATTGACAATCCACTAAATGTATTGCACAACTATATTATAGCGTAGGAAACAAGGTAATTATGAGCAAAGGAATTCCAATTGAATTCCATCAATGAAATTCCATATGATGGGAATCCTAGGGATCGAACTACACGTTTTTAAACCGAGGTCGTAGTTCACATTTGGGACTGAATATTCTTCGCCTTTATATGGGAGGGTGGTGATTATAAAGTATAAATAAATGATTTCTTTGGAGTTCAAGTGTGTTATCTGTCACATAGTATAGAGGCACATAGATCCCTTGGGTTAGAATTATGTCCGTGCGTACAAAACGTCTCAATATAGAAAATACAAAACAAATCAAACTATTCTGGAGATCATTCACCAGCATTAAAAATAAAACTTAAATTTGTCTTGAGATAGCTCATTGGTTCAGGCACATGCTTGAGCCCATTAGCGACCTAAATACAAACTCGAATTTTGACTGTTGGTGAAATTGAACCTTGGTATAAATATAACACGTCATCACTTAAGGCTGGGTACCAAAACATTTCATTGCATTCTGACAAAATAAAACTGAAAGTCGTTACATTTTTCACTAGCAAAGTGTTTTTTAATAAATACATTTGAAAATATTATGTCGCAGAATTTGACTTGTGCTTTGACATGTAGGCTATGTAGATATCAATGCTCAAACATTTTTCAATTGCAAGAAAAAATGGTCAGAACGACATTTTATCTTGTCGTCCCTTTAGATATGAAAGGGTGTATCTGCCACTTAACAAAATGGCAGATACACTCTTTCATATCCAAGGGACTTTGTGTCAGTTATACAGTGTCCAGGATATTAGCGGACTATTATTTATCACAAATTCTATGAATCTGTCTTGGTGGAAGTATATTTGAAAACAAAAAAGCCAGGGGCTGTCATCTTGCCAAAAATCTATACTACAACTGAATATGCCGATAAATTCCACAAAAGAAATTACGTTTCCACAAAGAAACAGATGAAACAGGACAGACAACTTCTGTCGAACAGTATAAACCAAATCGAATCTACTTTAAGAATTTGACGTTTGTTATACATCTCAAACTTAGAAGATGAACAGATGATGGGACCTTATATATGTTTTACATGATTGATGCAGTCCCTTTATGCAATACATTATTTTAAAATATCATAAATGAACATTCTATTGTTGCTGGTGCAGTGAACATGGTCGAGTAATTGCGTAAATATCTCCCTGACTTGTAAATAATCTGCTTATAATCTAGATCACAAAACGCTTGGGTGACGAATATTGTGCGTTGGGATAAAGATATTTTGCACGCTGTGTTTTGTGGATTTAGGGTGCGTTGCGTGATACCTAGCACCAAAGATAAATGTCCGATGTGGTACCCTCTGTCCAGTCACTGCCCCCCCCCTTCAAGGGGGGGGGGGGAGTGACTGGACAGAGAGTGACCTGTAGTCCTTGAAGCACCGTGTATGTCCATAAAGCACAGCACAAGTGAGTGATCTACACGGGTAGGGGGAGACCACGAATGACATGACTAGAATCAACCACTGTCCAAATACACCGCCTGTAACCACATCAAAAACAAAACAATTAAAAATAATATCACACACATCACGCATTATTAATAATCGATATGTTCGCAAAAGTAGTTCCATGTGTGTAATTTTAAAGTCGTCATACAGTATTATTACTGGGATTAATACATAGATTTTTGTAATTTCTAGCATTATCATCATCTAGGTTTGTAGTGTCGTTTGATTTACTGTCTGATAAAAAGGCCACAAAAACTTGCAACGTTTATTTCGCTGTATGAACGACAACAACTGCCAAGTCTTTGATAATTAATTGGATGTGTGAAACATGTATGGCTGTAGATTCTTGCTTAAGTGAAAGCAAACTAAAATGGCTAAAAACTTAAAATTTAAAGTACGAATAAAAAGACCAATAAAAAGTAAATCGCTTTAAAAACTTAAAAGTCACATGGATCGATGCTCACATATGTACACTTGTAAATGTTTAGAAATACAAATTAAACGTCCTTATCTACCTCTATGTTCTTACCCAGTAAACACAAAACATTTGTATAACATTTATACAACAACATTGTATAAGAGTTATACAAATGCTTTGAGTTTACTGTGTAAACATGATATATGGCTGTGTAGATGTGTCCTTACCTATATCAGTCAAACTGCTCGCATAGATGTCGGGCCTGCTGGTAGACATTCCGTGCTTCCTCGATGTCAAACGTGTTGGACATGCGTACCTCATTATTCGTCAAGTTGATCACGTTTTCCAAGATGGGTCTTGTCTCTGCAGACAGACAGTTGTTCAGGTCGCCGTCCTTGGAGTGTGAATGCACCAGGTCTTGGGTTGTGTCCAGGAGATCATTGACATAGTCTAGCAGGGCGGGGGGAGGGTGAGCTGGGGGTGGTTGTAAGGGTAGTGGGGGTGCCGGGTCGTCCTCCTCCTCCTCCTCCACCTCCTGCCCGGGTTCCATGGTGGAGAGGACAGGACATGAGCCAGTGAGGCTGTCATCTAGTGAGATGTTAACTGGTCTCAGCACAGAACAGTACTCAGCCATGAATGCCTCCCCATCAGCACTGTCGTAAGAGAAGTCCAGAAGGTCACCAGAGGAGTTAGACCCCTGACTACCACTACTATACCGCCAGCTGGGGTCGTAACTGGAAGAGAATCTACCGTTACGCTTTAGGATTCCTTTGACACGCTTCGTGGAAGACACCAGACCAGATCTAGTGTCTAGATTACATGTAGAGGTGTCATACGAGCTGGTGGGGATGGTGGGTATGGTAGACTGTAGACTGTGTGGGGTGGACGTAGACGGGGCTACACTACTCACATAATCATTATGACTATTAGACATATCCTCCCCGTTCACTATAGTGTCCAGTACATCCTGTATATCATCTAGGTCATAAGTAGTGTCTGTATTGTCAGGTCTATCAGGGTCTATATCACAGCTACACGCACACATACACACCTCCCCCTGAGTACACTCTGTACAGCTACACACCTGACCGTTAGTACAGTCTAGGCTAGGTTTTTCTAGTGACACTGAGCCTCCCTCCATCACACATCCACTATCACTACCTGTATACTGACGCTTGTTACCTCTCTTCAGAATGCCTCTCATCGGCTTCTTCTCAGAGTCAAATGACACAGTCTTTTGCACAGACACGGGTGGAGGTGTTTCTGAAACGGCCTCTTGTGTCTTGGAGGACTCAGGATTATAAACGTCAGAAGGTGATGAGTTCTCATCCACAAACACAGCCTCATCTTCGTCCTCCTGAGGTAGATTGGCCTCATGCAGCCTCAGTTCAGGAGTTTGTTCTTTAGAGGGTGATTTTTTGAGGATGCCTTTCATGACTGTTGGTGTGTGAGGTGACTGATCTGTGTCGTCTTGGTCACATGTATGTGAGTCTGAGTCACTGTCAGAGGACACGGTGGTGGTGGTGGAGGAGGATAAGGATCTGTCCAGTTGGTGCCAGTCTACAGGCTTGCCCTGGGTACAGTCCTCCACCATACTGTTATCATAACCCACGTTAATCCACCAGTGTTCACACACATCATCCACTGTAGCCCGCTTACTGGGGTTAGGTGTCAGTAACTGACGAATTAAACCGCTTGCATCTGTGAAGAAAAAAAAGAATTAATAATGTATCAACGTACTAATACCTGGAGAAACAAAGTCATGGGAAATATCCCTTTTTTTAACTAATTCACTCTTGACGAATTAAGTAAAAGATTAGTGTGTGTCAGCCAATAGGCAAAAATTGTATTTCTCCAAAATTTTCGAGTAATATAATGTTTGCCTAAAGAGTCACAGGGTGAAAACGTGTCCAATTTTACTGCAATTTAACACAGTTGAACATTGTTTGATAAAAACACTTGGTTTATCACAAGGAGTTCCTATACAAGATCTTTGGTTTAACCACATTCTTAGATAGAGCTAATATTGAACATGGTTGCTGCGACGCTGAAAAATAATCTTGTTTCAGGATAGCGACGTAAGTGGATAGATATTGGTGAATATTTACATTGGTGTCAAATTATACATGTATGTCTAATTTTATATACAATATTAGCATATCGTCGCCTCGGAGCTAAAGGATCCTATCTGCCACTCTAACGAGTGTCAGATAGGATCCTTTAGCTCCGTGGCGACGATATTATCTTTATGCTTAGAGATTTGATAACTATGGTCTGTTTTGACTTACCAGCCACATGTGGAGGCTCCAGATAATCTCCTGCAGTGATTTGATGTCTGAGTCTCCTGAAGTCACCACCATCAAAAGGCATGGCTCCGTAAACCAAAGTGTACAGCAGCACCCCCAGACTCCAACAGTCCACCTGAAAACACACAGCACACAGGAGGTTACATAGTGAAACGATAGCACCCTTTAACCCTTTAACCGCCGGTGCCGCATATATTCAGGTTTTTATTTTTTATTAGCACATTAAGTACCACCTTTCAAACATGTTAAAGATAAAATGTGACATCAATCAGCAATATTTGAAAACAGTTGATCTTCACTTAGTCAAATCTGAATAATTTTCACTCACTTGAAGTTGTGGATCGCGTCAGCGAGACACAACTTCAAGTGGGTAAAAATTCAGATTGAATAATTTGGCGGTTAAAGGGTTAACAGTGTAAATCTTCTTGATGCATAAAAAAATGAAATTAAATCCCTGAACACTGACTTTCCTACACCTGAGGGTTTTACAAGAAAGATTTCCTTGAAACCGCTTTTAAAAATATATTGCAATTTTCAAGTCATCTTCATCCACTACAAGTCAAGAATAGCGATAGCGATGGAGAATAAATCTTTTGTTTTTTTGAAATGTGACTTACATGTACAAATAAACTAGCAGAACAGTCCGTTTGACAGATGCAGCTCAAATTGATCATAATATATACATACCCAAACACCAGTCATTTAGTCAATGTTGTTTTGACGTTGAGACAATGGCCCAGCATTAAAACAACATTGGCAGCTGGGTAATAGGGCCTCCTCACATAAAACAAATAATGAACGGTGCATTAATCACAAGAAATGTATAAAAGTTCTGTGCATGACAATAATGTGACCTAAAGTAAAAGGATTGACGAGTAGATGATGGTTTTTGTGTAAGAATGAGTTAGTGCTGATACCAAAGGTTAGCGGTTCTCAATCAGTGATAACATCTACTTAGACAGGTAATTATATGTCAAAGTACACATTTCATGAGCCTCGTTTTCAGCCAAGCACTGTTTTAATGAGGTCAAATATACACTCAACAAAATAGAAGAGTACAGTTGACATTATAGATATAGATAGATTTATTCAGCATTCACATAAAAATAGGGTTAACAATCAGTATGATAAATACATTATGGATAAATACATTATGTATTCAAAATACAATGTGACCACCATTCTGGAACACCAGGAATAACGATGTATTCAAAAGGTGCTCATTGAGTGTGGTATGACTACGAAACGACTGTAGCACGACGTGAGGTTTTCGTTTACAGTCAATACCATGTTCCTCGGTCGGATGGTGTATGTTTCTATCCCAGCAAACACGGGACGTAGACCCAATGTTATTTTAATGTTGGGCCAGCGTCGCAGACGGTGGCCCAACATTAAAATAACATTGGGTCTACGTCCCGTGTCTGCTGGGATGGCACTAAAATGAGGAACACCCCATATTCCTTATACCAAAGAATCTATAGGGAAGGAAATCCTATAGATTCCTTGCTTATACGAATTAACAACCTACATTTACAACGGTGAAAACGTTGACAAGCCATTATATAATGCCGTATTATATTCGTACTCGTAGCACAGGAACAACACACATATATACATATTATGGGACGCAATTAAATGGGTCCTGTCCTGATATAATCTGGGCGGCATTAGTGATGTCGGATCAATGCTGGGCCAGCGTCGCAGATCAACCGGAATCTTTTAATGAAATCAAGGCACAGTACAAGACTATTATTGCGATTTTTTCATCAGAACACTGAGTAGAACAAGAGGCTTTGAAATGATTTTCGGCATAGGCCTATGCAAAATAATGTTTATATCAGAAACCATTGAAAAGAATTATCTTTTTTTATATTTGACCATATGCCCCGTGAAATCAAGGCACAGCACAAGACTATTATTGCGATCTTTTATCAGAACACTGAATAGAACTAGAGGCTTTGAAATAACTAAAACTGCTTCTAATTTGCGACATAGACCTATACAAAATGACATTTATATTAGAAACCATTGAAAAAAAAAAATCTTTTTTATATTTGACCATAGGCCCCATAGGCCGTATAAAAGATACTATACTAGTATATTTGCGGTGATGCGAAGTAAAGGTCCCTGGGCTGCTCTGCAAAGCCAAAAAGACAATAACTGCTTACTTAAAAAGTAAGCAGCTACTGCCTTTTGGCTTGGCACGGCAGTAGAATTCAATAGTTGTTATAACAATCTCGTACCGTACCAGGTAGAGCTGTAATACTTGGCTTGACACGGGTAGGTGTTTTTAATGTCACCGCGCTGTATAAGTCGCACCGACACTTCAATAAATAACAAACACTCACCATGCTCACTGTAAACCTAGAAAACACGGACACTAACCCGTTGTTGGTTTACTGTTGGGCCAGTGTCACAGACGGTGGACCAACATTAAACTCACAAGTGGTACTGCAAAGAAACCGAAGTTTAGTCGTGGGCAAACAACTTAGACTGCGGACCAGCATAAAACAACACTGGGTGAACGTCGTGTGTCAGGTGGGTGTGAAGTACCACAGTGACTGGCCACGCAGACACAGCACATTGAAAAAATGCCACTTTAATGTTGGGTCGACGTCGCAGACGGTGGACCGACATGCATCTCAGTCAGTCAGTGGGTGGTTTGTGAAAGGGGTGATAGGGCCTAGAAGCGTATGGCCGTTTTAATTTAGGTTTGTGCATGGAGAAATAATACATAAATAATTAAATATTCAATTGATACACCATTAACGCCTACTGCAGTATTAACTAACATGTGCGACATATGTGGCCCCTTTTTTCATAAAAATAAATATTTTTCGTCATTTGAAGCTGTAAATTGCGTTAGCAATTTCAGCTTCAAATGACGAAAAAAGGGCCTAGTAAAAAAGGGCCTAGTTAACCCCCTAGAGCTCTGAGGTATTAAATTTATATTTTCAGTCACTTGAAGTTTCGTCTCGCTACCGCGATCCACAACTTCAAGTGACTGAAAAAAATTGGATTTGTAAAATATAAGTTGAATAATTTCTCAATATCACAGATTTAAAACCCATTGCTCTGTTATAATCTGGTTAGATACATGCTAATAAAAGAATAAAAAGGCAGACATATTACTGTAGTCGACATCAGTGTGCTAAGAGTTATTACATCATTGAGTGTTGAATTCGCAGGTTTCGACTATCTCTTTACAGGCTGCTGTCCTTGAGTGTACATTGTAGGTGGCCTGGGGCGGGTGGACAATTATATATGTTATGTTTATCACACATATCATGCCTGGCGCACACTCACACACCCGTTTTAATACAACTATCACCCCTGTGTGTCTATTCTTTGACAGATTCTTAAACAACCAATGCAAGACACCGTAAATTTATACAAAATAACGTAAATAGAATTGAAAATAGCATTGAAGTAGCATGTGATTTCATGATTAAGCATCAATGCTTTTCACATGGTGATTGATGACTGTGAATTTGTCTTGAGAAGCTTACTTATTCATTATACTGATCCTCAATTGGCAGACATTGAGTTGATTTGGTGCAGATTGAGCATGTCATGGGAACACTGGAATGAACCAAGGTCTTCTCACATGTTAGATAACACCTTTTCAACATCGACTTTAGACGTCAGAATCTGACGTCTGTAGACGTCAGATTCTGACGTCTAAAGTCGAGCCCCGCATTGTAATAATAAAAATATTTCTAATGGCTGTAAATCTATAACATAGGTATTCAAATGAACCGGAAAGAACTGACTAAGACATTTATGATGATTTCAAATTGAAAAAACCCTTTGGTCTAAATTGTTTACATAAAAGTTTAAAACAGCGTCTACAGTAACTAAGCTAGCTGACAACTAACCATTACCATAAATCAATATCATTAAAACAAGCTGGCTGTGTATTTATCTGGATCATTCTCCAGAGTTTACTTCCAGGTAAACAGTACCTCTCCACCACACAATAACTTCAAAGAGGACCACAGTTTATGCCCTCAGGGAACCCGTTCTTATCAACACAACTGTAATGTAATGTCTAAAATGCAAGGGTGTAAATATCAAATATATAAACATGTTTTTGTTTTCTAATAAAATAAAATTCAGATTTAATTATTTTGAAATTGAAAATACCGTTATATTTCCATACCAGATTCACGTCACAATCTCCGTGACCTTTACAGCACTGAAATATATTTGTATAAACCACGGAGAACAAAGGGCTTTTTCAATTTGAAATCATCATGAATGTCTTAGTTAGCTCTTTGTGATTCGTTTGAATACCTAAGGCTATGTTAAGGGTCTACTAGCTGTATTCTCATGTACAGTGCGGTGATCGACTTTAGACGTCAGAATCTGACGTCTATAGACGTCAGATTCTGACGTCTAAAGTAGATTCCCGCGCAGTAAGGGTTCAACCAGGCTCGCCCATTTATGAATTTCTCCGCTATTATATCTACAGGTTTTATTATCATAATTATATTGTACGAATTCTGATTTCACACCCTATCAAAATTGACAAAAAATATCAATTTTTTTCATCATAATTTTTTTTCTGTCGAAAAAGTAAAACCAATACGATACATATAATAATGGCAGCATGCCAATATACAAATGATAATCCCAGCTTGAAAATCATTTGAAATATAATTCAAGCATTGATTACCCCCTTTCACCTAGTTTATCTGTGTATCTTTATTCAAGGTTCTTCACCTTGATGCATTACTGATCCTCTGTGACACCAGCACGTCTGGAATGTCATCGGGATCAGGTGGATACGTACTGATTCAGGATTCAGGACACCTCTCCCTCAGACAACCTCAGCTCAGGTCATTCTAATTAACCCTTATAACGCTGAAATATTTTTGAATAAATAATCGGAGACCAAAGGGTTTTTTTCAATTTGAAATCATCATAAATGTCTTAGTTAGCTCTTTCCGCTTTATTTGGATACCTATGTTATGGGTCCACGGCAATTATACATTTTTTATTCTTTCAGTGCGGGTATTGACTTTAGACGTCAGATTTTGTCGCTGAAAGGGTTAACCCATTGACGGCTAAATCCACTCTTACTACTTTAATACTACATTCGTTTGAATCTTTTACTGACGCAATTTTCATCTTAAAACGTCATTTCGTGGGAAATTCTAAATAATGATAAATTTTATTTCCTGAGCATATGTAAGCTCCTGATAATGTAAATATATTGTGTAAATAGTGTGAATAGTGTAAATATATAACCATCAAATAAAATCCAACGAATGCGTTGTGTTTTCAGTCAGTGTAAACTGGTAAAGTGTCATACTTTACTGCTAAATGACTACTTTCCTAATTAGGAACGATGGAATTCCGCGGACTGCCTAACGACTCACGGCTTAGAGATTGCGCTACCTAAAATGGGTATATTTTTCATATTTTTATGTGATCTTAAAACATTCCATTCGACTGATTTATCGTTTGAATTCCACAATTGAGCAATGGTTTGCAGCATAGCATTGTATTTTAAGGATATCGATTTCATAAAGATCACAACTTTTTATTCCGATAAATAATGATATAATAGCAAAATGAAACCAACACAGACCACTACCTGATGTGGTAACTCGGAATAGAACAATCAGAAAGCTAACTTGGCAAGAGATTCATGTTCGGTGTTCAGTGCCAGGAGCTCAGTGCGCAAAGTGCAGGAACAATTTACCCGCAAAGTTCTCTGATTTACATTTTCGCCCACTTGAAGCTGTGTCTAGCTAACGCGACCCTGATTCAAGTGATGAAAATGAACTCACATTTGTTTAATTTAGGATCAAACATTTGCTAATCATGATGTTTAAAGACACATTGCATTCCCAATAACAACGATTTGTTTAGCCAGTAGAACACATTTAAAGTTGTGATCAACGATGAAAGGGTTAGCTTAGGTATATAGTCGGTATATAGTCAGAACAGTACAAAGAAAGGTATGCCGCTCTGAAAGGACAAAATACAGTAAATGCTTACCAGAAAACTTCAAAAGTAAGCTTCTATTAAGCAGTTACTACCTTTTGGCTTTGCACATAAGTAGGGGTTTCATCAAATCACAGCTAATAATATCAGAGTGAGTGTGGCGCCATTATTCTTTATAATGTGACGCCTCACATGTAACGCCTGCCAGTGTACACTATATCTATTATATTAAAGGTGATCTATCACCCCTTATATAGTATGAATACATCTGTGACAAATAAATCAAAGTTGCCACAAGATGGGACACACGTGTTTCCTTATATGGGGTGATTGGCTATCATATGACCCTCTGAGAGGGTCACATGATAGCCAATCACCCCATATAAGGACATAATTATTCATACCATATAAGGGGTGATAGATCACCTTTAAAATAATATGACGAGATTACTTTTTTGTTGGCTGGTTCTATAGCTTGTTAATCTCGCAGATGAGTGCACAGTTGCACAATCAATTCGAACTCAATGAATTATTGAGCAGAGGGATTTTTACCCACAGTATCTATGACCGTCTCATCCCAGACGACCTATTTTAGAATATCATATTCGCCTATAAATCGCTATCGTATCTTGTGAAAAATACATTGACAATGATCAATAGTTTGGCGTACATAGGGCTGGATTCCTCATTGATATTCTTCATTGATTTGTAACTTGCTGACGCCAGTCCCTGCTTCAAATGAATGATTAAGTGAATGTGCAAGACATATTCGTCGTTGTACCTGCTTATTTTCTTAATCAATTCCAATTTATTTTATTATTTAGTGAGTTCAGTCTCTGTTTTGAGCTAAATGGGTTTTAAATAATATCCTCATACAGGACATATTATCTGGATTATATAAATCCCTCAGACATACTCATGCAGAAAACACAACACGAGAAACTGGCCCACTGTGGTTTTAATGTTGGGCCAACGTCACAGACGCTGGCCCAACATTAAAACTACATTGGTATTATCTAATATCTCTGTGTTGGGTCTCACACGATCACTGAGGACATGTAGTCATCCGGCTAACCTGCCGATAATCACGGGATTATCCATTCACTACAGCTAACTCAGCATGGTCAGGAATGTCACCATCAATCAGTCATCGATCACGTCTCAGGTCAATTCAACATATGAATGACCACGGATTTAACCCATTACGTCACAACGTGATTTCACAATTTCTGCATGTCCGCTTTGATAAGTTTATCATCGTCATCGTCATAGTTTCGCGTTAGATAGTTAATAATCTTAGCCGTTTTTTTGGAAATCGTGATAGCGGTTCAAGTAGTACATTTTACTGTTTTTGCGCAGCACAAAGGTGATTTATTTATATATTGTTCCAGATACTAGTAGCAAAGTGAAAATTGCAATATGATATAAATGATGACACGCTGTCAGTATTTTTTACAGTTATTAACTTTTCTGCTTGAAACTCAAACTGTGTAATATTATAGCTGGGTATTTTATTGTAAAATACAAATGAAAAACATAATTTATACACACTTGACATTTTACCATGACAATCATGTTACAAATAAGTAGACAATTCACTGAAATCCAATGGGGGTAGAGAGGTGTCCATGGGAGGGGGGGGAGACTAAATTCTAGTCCAGGCTCCCTTCAAACATGTGCGGCGGAGTGTGGTCAGAAAAATATAAAAATGTGGAGCTATTTGGGTTCCTTTTACAGCATAGAACCAAGAACATAAAAAGTTTGAGATATTTTTGGTGGAATTAAGCCCTATTCTCTGTATGCCAATACATCGTGTGAAAATACCCCGCACAATGGCGTGATAGGATGTGATTATCATATTAAATAAGACAGTTCTTGTTGTTTACGGGCGAGTAAACATGAGTGCATGAGGACACCACGAATTAAAACATACCCAACTAACCAAACGAGCACCGAAGACCTGACCGGAAGCTATAGCTACATACGCTGCCCAATATTCAGATAACTATGGGTCGGTATAATTTTCTGGAAATCTTAACCCTTGTCCTGCTATGCCCGGATATATACGGGGTTAAGGATGTTTGATAAAATAGTTTTTAGTAGATGCTTAGTTGATCCAATAATTGAATTTTAGACATGTCTATTTTTCAGAAATAGTAATATTTTTCGTCATTTGAAGCTGGAAATTGCGTTAGCAATTCCAGCTTCAAAAGACGAAAAATACAATTGAAGCAATTCAGCAGGATAAGGGTTAACCCTTTACCTGCTAATAACGACAATAGTCGTTTTCAATCCATCTATAATTATGAGCTAATAAACCAACTGTTATTGGGTCCCGGAATGAAATGACTGTTTAAACATCAAGATTTGTAAGTGTTTGGTCTCAAATTAAACAAATTCTGTGAAACGCAGTAACGTCACTCGGTGAAAACAAGGTTATATAACACCCCCCTCCCCCCATACTTCATTCTGTGCAACGCAGTGACGTCACTCAGTGAAAACAAGGTTATATAAGACCCCTCCCCCATACTTCATTGTATTAGCCAACTCGGTGAGAACAAAAGAGGTCAAGGTCATTGAGTTTCACAGAAAATGAGTAATTTTCAACCACTTGGGGTTGTGGATCGCGGTAGCGATGCACAACCCCAAGTGGTTGAAAATTAAAATCAATTAACAGGATCAGGGTTAATCGATAAATCTTCTCCAATCACAGTAAGCTTCCCATACCAACAAGATATTGTTTGTTTCAGTATGACTGTATCATCTTCTTAGGTTACAGCCTATCCCAGTAAACACGAGACGATGGCCCATTGTTAGGATAATGCTGAACCATCGTCTTCGACGCTGGGCCAACTTAAACCCAACATTGCGTCTCGTGCTTGCTGATGGGAGACCTAGCTATGTCGTCACATATATAATCACCGGTATTATATCAGTCGTTATATCACTAATTACTAGATGTCTCTCCTCAACATAGATAACCTGATTATCATGTCTCAACATTCAAGACCAACGCAAAAAACAGTGGCATTGTTTCTTCAATGCTGGGTCGACGTCTAAGACGTTGGCCAGCATTGAACCAACACTGTGTAAATATTTCATGGTTTTTGGGATATCTAAATAAATGAAATGAATCGGGCTTTAGGCCACCTTTGTGCACATATAGGCTAAACTGGGCCAAGAGAACCTCCTGAGGATGGTGAGATGATTGAGATGACACTGTCCTCCAGACACAGGACTCGAAATTCGAGCCCTGGCGGTCTGAGGCCGAGCACGCTACCTCTCGGTCACGGAGGCTCCCCACAATACTAACTTTCACACGTGGATGGGGAAGAAACAATTTTGTTTCTTTAAACCGCCGAGACCGGGAACCGAACCCCGGACTCTGGCGTGAAAGGCAGCGGTGCTAACCACTACCCTAGGGCCCCTGCCCTCTTGGGATATCTAGAATCATGATAGTAGTATTCACATAAGCAGTGGTGAACGATTTTCTTTCTCAATCAATCATTCCCAACCAATTTTTATGAAATTTTGCAAGTACTATTTTCTTCGGGCAGTACCTGAAATTTCGCAAAAGTATTTCAGAAGTTAGAACATTAATATCATACATATAAAATATCGTACATTAAAGGTGATCTATCACCCCTTATATAGTATGAATAATTTTGTGACAGATAGATCAAAGCTGCCACAAGATAAGTGTTTACTTATATGGGGTGATTGGCTATCATGTGACCCTCCGAGAGAGTCACATGATAGCCAATCACTCCATATATGGGGTGACTGGCTATCATGTGACCCTCTGAGAGGGTCACATGATAGCCCATATGAGGACATAATTATTCATACCATATAAGGGGTGATAGATCACCTTTAAAACTACATGAAGTTAATGGGCTTACAGAGACACCTCTTGTATCGGCTTACTACATGTTATGGAGAAAAACGTTGAAACAATACAATATTTTAAAATTATATGTGCAGTGTTATCCCCGGGGGACTAGGAAATAGTGCTAGCAAAATGTAACCAAAATTGTTTGAAAAAGCAGCCAGCTAAAATCATTTACCACTGCCAATTTGAACACCACTCTAGCAAAACATAGATTTCTAGTTTATAAATAGGTAAATTTGTTCATATGGTATTAGCAATCGGAAAAAATAAATTATATAAGTGGCATTAGTTCCTGCTAAATGTAACCCAGCTTTTGTTGTATGACGTAGTTGTAAGCCAGTCATATACAAAGGTCGTATATATATATAAACTACCATGATTAAGATTATTGAAATTTTCACTCACTAGAACCACCACAGCCTGTGACGAGCTGGTTTAAAATCAGAAACGGGTGAAACAGTACAGATACCTTGTTAAAATTGAGACAGAATATATTGCCAATGTCTAAAATAATAACACGTTCTCTACGAAACATATGAACTGATGAGTAACAGTAGAGTTGACAATCTACTGGCAACATCAAATTATACGAATGAACTTCGACTTTTAGATCGTGCAATGTACAATGAATCTCATAATCTGATATTGGCACAACAGATTTCATTATTTATTGTGAGAAGCTGGGTAATTAGGTTATTTTCGTCTACCTGGGCTCAGACACTCAGTCTGTGGTTAAATTAGTCAATTAGTGTGTGTAAGTGGGTGCACCACAACAAACAAACAGATGATAGATGTGTCAGCATGTGTAACCTGGTAACTACACGTGTTACTGTGTAACAACTCTCACTAATACCCCAGCAAAACCGATACATTGACCCAATGCTGGGTTAATGTTGGGCCGACGTCGGAGACGGCGGGCCAACATTAACCCAGCATTGGGTTAATGTATCGTGTTTGCTGGGGTAATACTCTGCCCCGCAAAGCAAAAAGGCAGTAACTGCTTACTTGAATAGTAAGAAATTACTGCCTTATGGCTTTGCACGGTAGTACTCCCTAACAAACACCATATTCACGACGTTGAACCAACGGTGGTTTAATGCTCGGCCGACGTCGTAGACTGTGGGCCAACATTAAGAAACCCAGGGTGAATGTCTCGTGTTTGCTAGATATCGTTTGCTGAAATATCAGAATTTCATGTTTGTAAACTAATGTTTGTAGCGTCTAACATATTGGTCCACCATTGAGGCAGCATCTCACAAGTGTAGTACCGTACTGGTGGGATAAAAAATTCTCAAATCGTAAATCATTCTTCAGCACCAGCGAACTGATATATTATTTCCTCTGTCTCACCAAACTTAAAGAATGAGTTAAATGTAAAAGTCTTCACAGTTTAAACACAACCCAGCGAACCCGAAACATTTGTATAAAATTTGTAAAACGTCGGCCCAACGTCTTCGACGTTGGCCCAACACTGTAAAAATATTATACAAATGTTTTGTGTTTACTGGGAAATCCTCCACACGATCTGAAAACCCATTTACCACAAACAATACACCGTCTGTTACAGTTTTGTGATTGGAATTGGAAATATAAAGTCCGCAATATTTTCCGACTCCAATTTGACCAAATTAAATAGCTTCACGCAGATCGCGAGACAACTTTAAAAAGATGAAGGTTGCAAATCAAGTGTTTAATTTGAAACAATGTTCTATTTGCAACACGTTCATAGTTGAATATAATATATAATTGCAAACATATTGATGGAAATTGCGCTATTTAGAATAGGATGAGTTATTTTACAAGACAACACAAGCTAAAAATCTAGACGGTGTTGCAATTTTCGATTGTTATTACAGAATATCTGGTGGCAGCCTGTCAAGAGTTTTATATAAACAAGCTCTGGACTGAAGTGGTGCTTCTTGCCAGGATCTGTCTAAATATAGCCCTAATAATAGTGAGATGTGGGCGGGATCTCCTGATAGTACGTGCTAATTATGATGGATATGACGCCCTGTCACATACTAATTAACAGTTACAATGTCTAGCCAGCAAACACGAGGCAACATTGAAACATCATTGGGTGAATACCAAGTGTTTGCTGGGTAGCCTGCCATCTCATAACTTTCCAGCAAACACATGACATTGACCCAATGCTGGGTTAATGTTGAGCAAGCGTCGTTGACGATGACCAGCATTGAACCAGCACTGGGTCATTGTCTCGTGTTTGACGGTTAACACTGTCATTCCATTCCAAATAAGGTTGTTATTCTCCAGTCCGTTGACATATGAGCTATATGAATATACGAAGCCACATCCTGAGTTTATATCAGATAAAAAAAGGTCTAAAAATAGATAATCATACATTGAAAATGATTTAAATTACATATATTTTCAGCATAAACTGATTATAAGCGGTCCCAGTAGACACAAGACGTTGAATCAATATTGGTTTAACGTTAGTCCACCGTCTACGACGCTGGACCAGCGTTAAACCAAAATTGATTCAACGTCTTGTGTCAGCTGTGTTCTCTATATTTAGCGAAACTCCATTCCACCATTTAGCACGTAAAAGTCAAACCAGGCAGATGATTGAACAGGCGATAATACACTGTTTTTGAAAGATGGCGGCAGCTGTGGTTCACGTATGATTGATGTTGTGTGGTGGGATTGAACAAAGGAGCAACTTGACTGCCCCCCGGGTGAGGGGGGGGGGGGGGGGTAGAAACAACTACAAAACACATCACTGTATTTCTCCTGGGACCTTTGAAGTACAAACCAAGCAACATTTAACCTACTCACAACAGGTTAGATTTCCGAATCGAGAAAGGAAACGCCATTATTGTCTTATTTTTGGTATTTTCCTCAAATTGTAATTAAATTGTAATTTAAAAACTTGGAGCTCTCAGTAAGAACAAAACATTTGTATAACATTTATACAATGTTGGACCAAAGTCGAAGAGGTTGGGCCGACGTAGTATAAATGTTATACATTTTTTGTGTGTTTACTGGGGCTGGACTAGAAAAACTGAAAGTTTGTATAGTAGTAAACTTTCAAAAACCAATATTAGCAGATCATGATGTAAGAAATCGTTCAAGAGACTGTATTGGCTTAAACGTGCAGTTCCATTATTACATGTCCGGACCAACAGTTGAAATTGAAGCTCAGCATTATCTGTCCAGACTAATTGTAGCTATTTAGCATCACAAAGTAACCCATTCTGACAGCCACTGGTTAACAAATTGCGGGGTGGTGATTTTTGGACACGTGATGCTAATCTGGTAGTTTAAGAAGTCAGTGGTGATTTAAACTTCCATCTAGAACTGTCACGTCTGTTAACCCATACAGCGCGGGGAACGACTTTAGACGTCAGAATCTGACGTCTGTAGACGTCAGATTCTGACGTCTAAAGTCGATCCCCGCACTGTAAGAGTAAACATATTTACCATGGTCGTAGACTATAACATAGGTATTCAAATGAAGCGGAAAGAGCTAACTAAAACATTTATGAGGATTTCAAATCGAAAAAAAATTGGTTAACATAGTTTCTATAAAATAATTCAGGGCCTAATGGGTTAACACGGTCTACATGTTACGGCGTGGCGGCAGGGGTATGACACCACTTGATAGATAGACCTGCAAACACGAAACGAGACGAGACGTCCGGGATACATCCCCGGTCCACACAAAACTGAACCCATTTTGGAGATGTTTATTTTTCATAAATAGTAAGAATTTTAGCTTTTTTAAGCTGGAAATTGCGTTAACAATTCCAGAGCTAAGTTGTATAATTCCACCGCGACCCACAACTTACAGCACTTGGGTAAAACAGACTTACATATTTACAATGAATCAAAACACATGTCAATTCTGCAAATGTACTGTTTGTTTCTCCTTCAATTTTTTTTGTTTGAAGAACAAAAAAAAGGCTGAAGACGGCTTATAGATGCACGCGATGCTCACTTTATGGGATAAGAGCTAGGCCTAATACACTAGGCCTATACTGGTCATTGTATCACGTTCATCGCTGTCTTCCCGGGTTGGCCTTGTTGACCGAGCGTGATATGAACCCACTACACCTATAATGACGGTCATGTCCTTGTCAATGTACTCCACTGGTCACCCAGTACAGGTCATCGCAATCAAATATAATTATATAACTGTATAACGCATTGTCTTGAAGTGCACAGAATAACCTACATGCACGATCATACCATTAAATACCATATATTGACACAATGTTGTTTTAATGATGGTCCAGCGTCGCTGACGCTGGACCAACATTAAAACAACAGTGTGTCTGTGAGCAAACATGAGTCGTCACAGGATCATGGATTTCTATGTAATAATAGCCCGTCCACGTTTGGTCTCATTCAAATTTAATGCATTATCTATGCTTTATGGCGTCATGTCAGATGATTTTTACTACCACCTCATTTTCAGGACAAGTTGATGCATAATTTAAAGATGTGACTGCGAAGTTAGAATCATCATAAGGAAAGCTGTGACCAAGTCAACTTATATTGAGCCGATAAGTTTTGTTTAATTCTTTTTATTAGTTTTTTGAAAGTTTATTGAAAACACCCCTCTCATTACGTCAACACATGACTTCTGCCGGATGGAAATTTGAAAACACCTGAACAAAAGCTAATTTATAAGGGATATAATACATGAAAAAATAAGCTTATATTCCACACATAAGCTTGGGAAAATCATGTCCAGTAGGATTACCATACTCATGTATGTCAATATAAACATACGTGATGTACGGGGTTTAGATGTAGACGTAGCATAGACTGATGGAGTTTGTTCCATGGACGTATATTCCCTGACTTGTAGGCTTTGTGCGCTGCACGTAGTAACACTAAGGTGTGAAGAACACAACCAGACAACTACATGGTGTATCCCTGACCACTCACACATGGTGGTTTAATGTTGGTCCAACGTCGAAGACGTTGGACCAACATTAAACCAACAATGGGTGAGAATCCCTTTTCGTCTGCCTCAAGTCAATATTATGTACCCCCTGCCCCCCTTACATAGCGCTATGCAGATACTAGTATACCCCGCATATGATAAAAGCATCATCGATCTACAGCCCACGTGAAATCCACGTCATATCATTTTTCTTACTTTTTGCTGCGGAATACCTTTTCTGTATCAAATACATTAATTTATATAATAGTCACGCAGTCTCCACATACACAATCACATATAGGTCTGTCTATTTATCACAAATCTGCCGTGCTAAATTAAAATCACCGTTACAAACATTGGGTTAACCCCTACAGTACTACTCAAACCAGACTACTAGAAGCAATTTAGTCATATCAATGAAAACATTTGTGGTTCTCACAAAATCTAAACTTGTCTGGTGTATTGACTATTACCAGTTGGTGATTTAGATTTTTTTTATTGAACATTGAAATAATATTATTAGACTAAATTATTTTAACCATATGTTAAAATTCACTAAATTTTGATGCAATTGGAAATTTTCAATCTTGTGAGCTTGTCCCTTTAAGTTACAATAAACATTAGACAGTACAGTACATAAAACACCACGTTTATAAACGGTTTGGAACACTGTAGAATTGTAAGTGAATACAACAATATGCTACATCTCGCCCATGAAAAGGCAGAACGCGCATTGACAATGTAACATCAGATTATTAGGTGAACGAGCCACAGACCCCCGATATTCTTAATAAGCCTGTGGTATAATAATTTTCTATACCACAGGTTTTGTTCTGCATAGATCAGACAGTGGGAATGTGAACAACGCATGTCAACAAATCTGGCCACAGGATCAGCATGCCAACACAAGATTTCATACAACGATTGAGACGGTGGCCCGACATTAAAGCAGCAATGTCAAAGTGAAAGACAAACCTGCAGCTCAGACAGTAGCTATTGACCAGAGACATTGGCCCAAAGTTGCCTCAATGGTGCTGCAACGTCGCAGACGTTGCAGCACCATTGAGACAACATTGGGTCAGGGTATCTTGTTTAGTGAGGTACAAGTGTTGGTCAAACAGAATCCATCAGACTATTGTCCTGTACACGCATGACTGTGCTCCTCAGGGTACCCGCCATTGTTATACTGTGTGTCACCTTGAAATTAAACAGTCCTCTACTTTATAAAGTGGCACACAGGACCGTTTAAGTCCGATGGCGACATATCGCACTGCATAAATCAGGTGAAATATGTCGACGAAGAACCACTCTCTGATTTCGTCTTACAAATAGATCAATGATGAAAATTTAAAAGAAGGCCTATCGATAAAGATATGTATATACTTTAAGACCTAAATCGCTATTAAAAAATAAATAATTAAAATTTTCACACACTTGAACTTGTATCTCGCTACCGCGACCCACAGCGTCAAGTGGGTGAAAATTACTCATTTGTTTACCTTAAGATCAGATATTTGAAAATCTTCATGTTTAAAACGCTCATTTCGGTCCCAATAACAGTGATTTGATCAGCAAATAAAATGGATTACAAACGACAATAGTGGTGCTTAACGATGAAAGGGTTCAATAAGTTCGTGTATAAGACTCGCCATGAAGGTCAGAGCTATACTGTTATGTTAGTAGGATATGTTTATCGCGGATATTCTATATTTAGTTTTCTCCAAGTGATAATATATAGTACGTTTACCCCATGTAATTGTATTATCCGCTACAAAAAAACGCATATTGTCTGGGTTGTCCCTGACTTGTATAATCTCCCCGTAATCATATTAATTTAAAGCGAAAGATGCGACTACATGTGACGTCTACTTAAACATGTTAAAGAACAGTACAATTTCGATTTAAATTAATAACTTTGTCCTAAGGTAACGATAAATGTAGAGAAGGTAATTTACATAAATAATAAACATTTATATATAAAAAATAAAAACATTTCGATAAATAATACCTTGTTATTCAGTTAAAACGGTTGACTGTGTACATCGTAACCTTGGGGATAAAGGGTGGTATCTGCCACTTGACAAAGTGGCAGATACCACCCTTTAACCCCAAGGTGACGATGCATGGTGATACAAATAAACATAGCGTACACTGAATGACATATCAGAATAATCGATAGTTGCTGAGAGCTATTGTGCGTGAGTGACACTAATATAGGATAGCCAAACGAAACCCACGGGTCTCTGGATCAACATTGCAGCAACGTTGGATCGGCATCAGAAACGAATGCCCAACGTTGAGCCAATGTTTCGTGTTCTCTCTGTGATATGTCTCACGACAGCTGCTGCTTCTTAAGTTCAGTATAATATATAATATGTTATCTCTCATAGATAACAGCTATCACGGCTATGCCCTTAACACAGCATAATTAGCGATCCCTAGGAGCAGAAGGGTTATCTATCCTGTCTGTCTGTCTGTCAGCAATAAGACATTTAATTTATCTGTTTATTATGCTGTTGCAGACAATATAACCATAACAGTTATGGCATGACTCATTCTGATGTGGGTCATTATAGAAACTGATTCCAAGTACGGCATGCTCACATTAGATATGGTAGATATGATACACCTTGTACAATATTATAATTTAAAGGCTACATTATTAAATATAAATACATTACAACGCATCAATTCATTTCAAACAAGTTCGCGAGTTACTCTCTGGAACACATTGACTATAAAATAAATCCCCTTTAACTTACTTTGTAAACATATTTTCATTTACCATGAATACTGGATATTGTCTTTCACGTGGCTTCCTGAACACTTTTGGAAATATGGTGACAGAAGGAAGCCAGGATTATGCCCTACTCTTAGCAGATTACTTCAAGGGTTCTTTATAGTGCACAGTAGACATTTTAATACAGTAAATTTATTCAGGTTACTGATATTATTAGAAGTAATTCTATTTTATTCATTCTATTATGAGTAATATACCGATTATTATAGCTTTAGGTGCATTGGTGACCTCAAACTACGACTAACTCAAATCGTACCCTGGTATAATTGTTATTTTCGCCGCATATTGCTGCACTTAGCCAGAGGTCAAACATGAGAAAGATGACCACTGTGGCTGATTGTGAGTGGACTTCACGCCTCACTGCCCAGCAAACACGAGACGCTCAGCCTGTGTTGATTTAATGCTGGGCCACCGTCTACGACGTTGGCCCAGCATTAAATCAACACAGGCTGAACGTCTGGATTACTCCACATTGATGGATGACCAACATATCTGTCAAACTGCCTGCGAACACGATGTCGAAAAAGTTTTAAAATCTTATCAGCATATTAAAAGATAATATTTTGAAATTAAAAATCAGAAACCTGCTAAAAATGACCCTATAAATACCAGGTGTGTGTTTACCACGGGTCCTGCCCTTAGCCCTTTAAGCACCACATACATGACGTGCCATATTGATAATAAAATTCATTAAGGTAAAGAGGAAATGACCCTGATTTCAAAGGGTGGAATGTCGATATCCATCAAAATGAACACGTTCTGAATGTTCAGGAAATTTTTATAATTTAAATAATAATTCACACCTTGGGTTGCGGTTTAAGGTAAATGGACATAGTAAGAGAAAGATGGGTGCTAGATGAACATTTACTAAGTGGTGTCACCTTGATTATGATAAACTCAAATGGAATACATATCATGATCAAATCACTTCTCTTGTAAAGTATATACAGATCATAAGATATTCAACAGATTCAAAGTAGCTAATTTAAATATTCACCCAGCTCTATGTTATATTAATGCATGGAGATAGTAGTCTACTATATTTATGATTAATGTAAAGAAAGTGACCTTCGCTACATAATAAACAGGGAGATAAATTATTGTCAAACTGAAGTCTCTGTGATCCCGTAAACACAAGACATCAATGTTGTTCCACCGTCTACGACGCTGGCCCAACATTGATACAACATTGGGTGAACGTCTCATGTTTTCAGGGATACAGAGCCCTAGTAATGAAAGGGTGAGACCTTGGTCAAGACACGCTAACAAACAGACTGTGTGTGTGGTCAGTTTGACAAGCCTCCCCAATGACCACTGGTCAACACAGCTGGGGGCAACCATACAGTCACCAAGGGGGAGGGGGGGGGGTGAGCATTTTTTTTTTTGTGGGAAAATATTATTTGTATTTCAGAGCTCTTGAAATATATACATCTGGTTTTCTTAATCTTCAATCAAATTTTAGATAACATAAATTATATAAAAATATATGTATGGAGAAATAAATCATACAAAAATTTATGTATGAAAAAACAATGCCGGCTTCGTAGATAGTGGGACAGCTACCCCCTTACTATTACAGTGCCGAGTCCCAGCAAACACAATGCTATGAAACTATGTTCTTTTAATGTTGATCCAGCGTCGTAGATATTTGCTGGGGTGGTATCAAAATATCCATGCTGTCACCTGATGACGCAGTGTGAATTTAAATTTTCACACACTTAAAGTTTTTTCTTTGCTACCGGGACTCACAGCATCAAATACATGTAGATGATTTTTTTTATGACAACTTTAACCATTAAACATGTTAAAACGCTAAATAAAATGATTTAAATTTCCCCCCACTTGAAGTTGTGTCTCGCTACCGCGATCCACAACTTCCAAGTGGGTGAAAATTACTCATATTTGCTTGATTTAAGACCATTTGCAAATCTTGGTGTTTAAACGCTCATTTCATTCTCAACAACTGTGATTTGATCAGCTTATAAAATAGATTGAAAAAGTGTAAGGGTTAAATAACACACATGGATAGTGGAGCATTTTCGATAAGCGAGATGTAAAAAGAATGGTCACCATTTATCATGTTTAACCCTTAAAGCGCTGAATTATTTTTTTGTACAAACCATGGTAACCAAAGGGTTCCATTCAATTCGAAATCATCATAAATGTCTTAGTTAGCTCTTTCTGATTCCTTTGAATACCTGTGTAATGGGTCTACAATCTTTATAAATATTTTCACACCTACAGTGCGGGGGTCGACTTTAGTCGTCAGAATCTGACGTCTACAGACGACAGATTTTGACGACTAAAGTCGACCCCCGCGCTGTAAGGGGTAATATCTTAGCGTTTAAAGGGTTACATGTAAGAGCCACCATTTTAAAGCGCAGATAACATTCCACCCATTAAAATTAGGGTTATTTCCAACCAACCAGCGCTTTGATATCGATAACATCAGACAATCACAATTAAATACCCACATTCAATTCACATTTTGTGTGTCGTTTTTAAAATGCGTGACAGGAATTCTATATTTAATTGATCTGCATTGTAAATATTTCTAGCTCTTAGCGGACGAGAAAGGGCAAGCCTTGGTCAAATTCCGCATTGACACGCAGTTATTGGGCCTGAGGTTATTGAACCTAGGCCTCACATTAGCATCACCACCTCTTTATAGACATAGAATGTCGCAGTGACATCGCATGGTATACATGTAGGACTTCTAAGGTCATCAGATCAATTTAGATTCATTGCTAAGTTACTTATAAAACGCATCAAAGAAAGGGTAATACTAACGCAAGAAATATGGTGAAAATGGAATTACATTCTTGCAATATCCTTAACTCTTCCGCCTCTAATCACGAATAAAATCGCTTTTAATCTGTTTTTATAACAGGTTAAATCACAGTTATTCAGAATGAAATGAGTGTTTAATACATCAAGATTTGCAAATATCTCACATTAAATAATTATATGTGATTTTTTAAACTGCTTTAAGTTGTGGGTCGCGGTAGCGAGACACAACTTCAAGTGGGTGAAAATAAGATTAACTTAAATAAGATAACTTAACGGGAAAGGGGTTAATGCCAATTGTGCTACAAATAAACAGTGTAATAATGATAAATGGTGATACTGTTATTAGAAAGGCTCTGACTGGGCCGGGGTTTATATGAAATGATGTTAATGTGTTTATTCACAATGAATAATGAGATTGAGCACTCTTAATTAAATTATAATATTCTTACTTAACAATTCTAAAACGACAAGCATGCTTGGAATCCAAATCGAACTGCTATTAGATCGCGTGGGTGAAAAATAGAATTTGTAAATTGATCACTTGTGGATTTAAATAAGTGACAGACGCATAGTTAGCTAGTTAGCTCTAATGTCCCGGGTGGTCGTGTGGCAATCATGAATATTCACGACTAATTTCTAACTTCATCCCCCACATAGAGAATGCAGACTATTTTGTTGTTCTGAATGGTACAGATCAATGTAATTATATAAGGCAGAGTCCAAATATCTGATTTAGAAACAAATAACATATTTTCTGATTATCCTTATCCGCAAAATAACGCTAAATGTTATGTAACTAATTATTTGTTACATTTCGTATATTATCAGTTTAAATCTATGAAAAAGGGATGTTTCAGAATAAAGGCTGACATTAGATCAGTCACCCTTTAAAATCCCTCATGTGCCATATTCGGTATCCCCCCCTCCCCATTTATTTGGAAAACGACCTCATGCCGCAGAGTGACTCACTTATTTGGCTCGCAGACATCAAAGTCAATGGCTGCAGCTTGATGACAATACCGATTCTTGATGCCAAATTTGCTTGTTTGTATGACCGCAATTTCTGCCAACACAAAGGCTCATAATTCATGCGAACAGAATGGGGGGGGGGGGGGGGTGGTATAACTGTCCTCTACCTACTGCGACGTGATTTGAGCGAACCCACACCAAATTTATGTAAATGTTTCCAATAAAATAGGAAGTAATAACTGCATTGTAAATATACATTGGATATCCGTAGAATTAATATTATTTGAACGTGGTGTATTATGCTGAGCCTATTGCTTTTCTGAAATGCAGGACACATTTATCTCATACTGTTCAGTGTTGGAGGTGGTATTTAGTTGGAAGTACGATCGCTAATTATGTTTTACATGCTTCATATGTCCTTCTTTTGTGATTAAACTGATATATTTCTAAACCGTTAATACATCAGTCACAAATAATCAGCCAAACAAAAAATGGGCAATCAACTTTACGCTGTGTTCCCATTGAAAAAATAACAAATTCTAAATGCACTATAATATTGTAAATTGTGTCAAGCGGAAATTAGTCAAATTTGCTAAATTTCAAGAAACGAAAAGGCCACTTTACTAATAAAATGTTTCCTATAGATACACATGATAAACTGTTCATTCTATATGTCAGACTATATACTACTACTATATATCACACTGTCTTTATTAATGTCTTGCGTTATGGAAGACGGAACAAGGAGACTCAACAAGATGCAGATCATAGATACATGTATAGAGAGATGATAAAGATAACATACATCTAGGAAGTCTAGCTGAGACTTGGCGTTATGAGTTGTATCATCACAATGCCAATGTCTTAAAGACTGGCACAGTGCGCATACAACGTTGGTGCCACACAATGACGTTGTTAGCCGGTAGATGGGTATTTTGCTGACGAGCTATAAATGGCCGTATCAGTGACAACTAGCTAACTCGCATATTTTCGTCACAATGCGTTCAAACGCCAATTAGCCCCTCCTGGCTGGCACCCCTTCTGTAACTGCCTGTCACATTGTTCAGGGCGATGTACCTAAACCGAGTACTTTCGCATCAGTACGTGTGTGACATGGGGGCCGATAATGAACGTTGTTTCAAGAGTGGTCCAACGTCGCAGACGTTGGACCACCCTTGAAACAATTTTTATCCATCGTTGTACGGCTAAGCGGCAGCGGAAACGATACGGCATGCGTTGATCAGGTTAGAGCCCCGCAGGTATACTCTTCAACCCATCCCTCATCCAATGTCACGGACTCCAACATTCTCCGCTCTACTGATACATTTTAAAGGTTATAATTACAAGTAATTCTCGGTGATCATTTTAAAATTTGCAGTGTTCGCGATGGAAGAAGACATTTAACTGCGTAGTGTGGAATTTAACTCTCATGAAAATGGAACATTAACATGATTAAGTCAATGCTCTCTATATGTAAATAAAATTCCCCAATAAAGGTAGATACAATGGTGTTTTTTCAGTGATGTTGGCGGTCTTACATTAAATTTAAGTGGGACGTAGCCAGAACTGGACTGAGCTGATAATATCAAAATAACTAGTGTGTAATATCATAATATTATACACTAATCATGGTGACTCCGTAGCGAGGTAGGTTTAGGGTTGATAAAAGAGGTTCTAGCTCACTTTGTTGATCCTTATAATCCGGTGTACATGTACTGAGCATCAGATGGGAGCATAACGTGCTGGGTGAAATGAAATGAATCGGGCTTTAGGCCACCTTTGTGCACATATAGGCTAAACTGGGCCAGGAGAACCTCCTGAGGATGGTGAGATGATTGAGATGACACTGTCCTCCAGACACAGGATTCGAAATTCGTGCCCTGGCGGTCTGAGGCCGAGCACGCTACCTCTCGGTCACGGAGGCTCCCCACAATACTGACTTTCACACGTGGATGTCCAGCAAACACGACACGTTAAACCAATGCCGATTTAATGTTGGGCCGCCGTCTCCGACGTCGGCCCAACATTAAATCGGCATTGGTTTACCGTATCGTGTGTGTGGGTGAGTGGTTACACGGCTGGTAAGACCCGCGGTGTCATCAAGTGAAGAGATGTATGGAGCAGATTATGTAGATGTGGTTAGTCACTGTATGGACAGATGGTCGTCTGACGCCACGACTCACGTCTCCAGAGGCGACCCAGCAAACACAAAACATGTGTATAACATTTGTACAATGTCGGACCAACGTCGAAGACGTTGGGCCGACGTTGTACAAATGTTATACACATGTTTTTGAGGGCCAGGCACAGCTGCACTCACATGCATGGGCTGTGATCTGCGCTGAAAAATTTAACAGAGATTTCCGATGTTTTTAGTCAGACAGATTATGACTATAATTCCGCAGCCACAAATATGACAATATTTTACCAGCATATTTGAATGCTGTGAAAAGGGCTAGGTTGGCACATACATGTATGCTCTTTCAAGACCATTCATTGCTCCAATATATCAATGATGATGTAACGTGAAACACATCAATCAAGCAATGAATGTTTCGCGTGTTTTGCCGGGAAAAATGTTGTGGCTGTATCTTGACCACTGGCATTTTGGGCTCACGTCTCTGGACAGACGATAATCTGCATTAGAATAGGGATCTTATATTAGTCTCTGAGCGGCAGCGGGGGATCGATGCGTGCACGATCGCCATAAACGGCTTATTTCCCCGTTGTATACGCAACCACGCTATGAAGACCTAACATGACTTATATCAGACAGTTTATTTGAGAAAGGTTGTTTAAAATGTATTAGCCTATTTCCATATGGTTTATTGTTTCTCTTTAGAATTTACCAAACAAAACACCTTAGTCAATAAATTAGAATTAACCTTAATTTAAGTCGGTCAATTAACTAAATTGTAACCACAATTCATTGAGCAGGACTCTGTATCCCAGGAAGCCTCGAAGTCAAACATGTGTTGTTTTAACCCTTAAAGCGTCGAATTCTTTTTGTATAAACCATGGAGACCAAATGTCTTAGTTAGTTTATTTGAGTACCCATGTTATGGGTCTACGGCCATTGTATATTTGTTTACTTTTACAGCGTGGAGATCGACTGCAGAATCTGACGTCTACAGACGTCAGATTCTGACGTCCAAAGTCGATGCCCGCGCTGTAAGGGTTTTAATGTTGCGCCAGCGTCACAGACCATGGTCCGTTATTAACCCTTTAAGCCCTCACGATGCATTAATGCATCATTTTACATCCCTGAAAATACAATGTATTTCGCTAAGACTAAGGGTTTTAGAAGGAAAATATCCATGGAACTGGTTTACCAATACATGGAAATTTTCTGTAATTTTCACCCACATCAAATCATCTTCAGGATTGAAAGGGTTAAAACAGCATTTCTTTTTGGTTTCGTGTGTGTTGGTCTACTCTGGTCTACTCTATATATGGCCTTACAGCGGGCAGCATACACCGTGTAGCCTGCAGCGTCGGGTTTGATGTGGTCTGTCATGGCATAGTGTCCCCAGTGACTGATGGCAATCACTGATTGTAATAATATATAATTGTCATTCACAATAACAGTCATGTATATATAGACTATTATCTGAGTCATCTTTAATTTGTCAGCTGCCCAAGCTCATGTTATTTAATTTAAGTACAGTTTAATTGTGTCTGAGAATTAAGATCAGTCGATGTAAACTGTTACTTACATCTAAGGTTGACTGGTACGATGACTCATTGACTTTGAACACTGTGCAATGGTCTGTTTGCTTTCCGGGGAGTTGAAATTGTACATGATTGTCCCGTGACCAGGGTGTTAAAGTCGGCCGAACGGTTTTCGGAAGCCATATCAGACTTTATACTGTTTACATTTACATTTACTTGTCGGAAATACACGCCGTTCAGGGTTTAGAAAACTGAAACAAAATTGTAGCATGTGTACTAAGTAAGATTTAAAAGAGCTGGCGAATTATCATGATTCTTGTGGTTTAAGTACACCTTTAGCTTATATCCATGTGATTTTGTTTGTGTTGACATTACTGATGCGAGTAAAGCAATGTAAATAACAAAGGTGGGTTACACTATAAAAATCTTTTACGCTCTTCAGAAGCGCTCTAGGTAGTGCAGCAATGATCATTCAGCGATGTCAAAAAACGCGCGCATATCATGTGTCAATGTATAAAACGACGCTATTTATAGCCCTGATGAACAAGCTGCTGATTCTAGACGTATACGGGGGAAGAGGGCGGCACCCGTGGTCACCACCTGCTGAACACACCCATTAATCACCCTGACTCATAAAAAACGGAGAATATAACAAAAACACACACATGGACTGATATTATAAAATTGGAACATTAGCGGTGAAAATAAAAATTTCCAACCACTTGAGGTTGTGGATCGCTGTAGCCAACTTACGAGCCAACTTATTTAAAAAAAAAGTGAAATAAATTTGAGTTCAAAATATACCATATAGTCACATTGGTGCATTAAAAGCAGAATGGCTGTTTGAAGAGTTTAAATCCCCTCTGTTCGTCTTGCCATTCAACCACAAGCTTAGATTGAACGAAAAGTGTAGTAATAAAAAACGAGCTGAGAAGTTGTAATCATGCAGATCTCGCTACACGCTGGTGTCCGCCCCGGACCGCCCGCTGACAACATAAAAACAGCCAGAATGTAATCTACTGAGTAAATCGTGTGTGACGAAGAGGCACAAAAGACGAGCGAGTGCCAAAAAATGACCTGTAGCCCCGGGCAACACTCTCATCAGATTCAAATGATGAAGCTAAGACCTCATCAGACTCTGTGCAGTATATTCATGGTATAAGGTGACGAAGTAGATTACATGTGTAGAAACATAACGCACTATACCCAGTGCTGACCTAATGTTGGGCGAGCGTCGTAGGCTGTGGACCAGCATTAAAACAGCATTGGGTCAGCACCTATGATTTGCTGGGAATAGTGTTGAATTTTGAACTAGTTAATGTAAATTTTCACTCAAGTTACAATGAACTTCTCTATCGCGACGACGCGACCCACTACTTAAAGTGATTGAAAATAAACATTTAACTCACGAAGCTTGTTCATCAGTCTCATTAAATACATATTTACCTTAAAATAAAAGCTTTTTGGAAAGTTGTGGGTCGTAGTAGCGAGAAACAACCTTTAACGCTTTAACAATTATTGCTAATTGATGTCACATTTAAGCTTTAACATGTTTAAAAGGTGGTACTTGATTTGCTAATAAAAAATAAAAACCCAAAATATGCGACACCAGCGGTTAAAGTAGATGGGGTTACCAGGTTATTACCTCCCAAGTAGTCGTATGACCTTGTTCGTCCTTCATGTGATAGTCAATATAATACCGCCTGAAGATATATCATTATCCCCTGAATGACCAGTCTTAACCCTTTTACCGCTGGTGTCGCATATATTCGGGTTTTCATTTTTCATTAGCACATTAAGTACCACATTCGTTCAAGATAAAATGTGACATCAACCAGCAACATTTGAAAACAGTTGACCTCCATTTTGTCAAATCTGAATAATTTTCACTCACTTGAAGTTGTGGATCGCGTCAGCGAGACACAACTTCAAGTGGGTGAAAATTCAGATTGAATAATTTGGCGGTTAAAGGGTTAAATATACAAAACCCGTGATACCGACAGACCAGTGTTCATCGTTAACCCTTTGCCTGCTAATCACTTTAATCCGTTTTATTAGCCGAATATACCACTGTTATTGAAAATGAAATGACCGTTTAACCCTGACAGCGCGGGGATTGACTTTAGTCGTCAGAATCTGACGTCTGTAGACGTCAGATTCTGACGACTAAAGTCGATCCCCGCTCTATAAGAATTAAAATATTTATAATGGCCGTAACCCATAACATAGGTATTCAAATGAATCGGAAAGAGCTGACTAAGACAGTTATGATAATTTCGAATTGAAAAAAACCTTTGGTCTCCAAGTTTTTAATAAAAAAATCAGCGCTTTAATGGTTAAACATCAAGATATGTAAATGTTTGGTCTCAAATCAAACAAATATGAGCAATTTTCAACCACTTGATGTTGAGGATCGCGGTAGCGAGACACAATATCAAGTGGTTGACAATTTAGACAAATTCTCTTAGCAGGATAAGGATTAATATGACCGAAATACGAGGTCGAGAGGATGACTTCAGCCAAACAGATACATAACATCATGTTTATTGTTCAAAAAGTACAACAAAATTGAGCCCAGGTCGGCCAAACGTCGGACATTCAACTGCGACACTTGTCCGACATTAAATACTAACGTATCTTGTTGAATGAGCTGGTACGAAAGCTTTTTGCAGTACTTGCCTTCAATCATAAAAATCGAAGAATGGAAAATATTTATATTAATGAAAAACAGACGTCTCCAAAATGGAATGCTCACCCACCACAAACCATCCTATAAATCCCAGTGGTATTTTACATAGCTTAAAATTTGCTTCAAAACTTATATAATGGACGAGTGGCACAAGGAATAACCATTAGCTCTTTCTTCGACTTTTGTCCATCCCCGCACTGAAAGGGTCAATATAAACGTTTGTTCTCTTACCTCTGGGCCGTAATAGGGGAGACCGTTGACGATCTCAGGTGAGGCGTAGAGGGGACTTCCACAGAATGTACTGAGTAGGCGGTCCTCACAGTGCAGGTTAGCCAGGCCAAAGTCTGCAATCTGACAGAAAAACACAACAAAACGTACATCAATGTGAGAAGAGCTGCAAGGTGAACTGACAACACATGGCATCTCATAACGATCAACTAGTATTCACCAGCTGATTATTAGAATCTGGAAATTAGAAATCATGTGAACATTGATAAAACATTTGATTTATACAGGGATAATTCGGCATTTCGTGAACTACACAAATAAAACAATAGTAGCCCTGACAACGCTACTACTTTTCTTTGAAGTGCATAATCACTGCATTTGAATACAGCGCGCTGTATTCAAATGCAGTGATTATGCACTACAAAGAAAAGGTAAAATTGTTTATAACTAGACCTCTGAAATTACAACTCCATTCTTCAACATGTTCTATTATCTTCTTTAAATTTACCGCAAAAAAACGCAACTGTTCAAAGTCAGTTTTTTCATCCTGAACCCGTACTCGCATGACCCCTTACGTACCCTGCCCCTGAGGTCATATTTGACTGGTGAAGGAGTGATGACTGAGAGGTGGTCACATACACGAGTAACCTACACGTCAGGTGACATGACACAGGTAGACAGACCTGTGTTGTCATTCTAATAACACACTTATCAGCAAACACACCCAATGCTGTTTTGACGGTGGGCCAACATTGAAAAAGCAATGAAAAAAAACATGTCTAGGAAGTTACAAAAATAATGGTCCAGGCATGTACAACCCTATCCTCGTTGATTTTAATGTGGAATATCTGGCAATTGAACCTGTATACATACGACTATGACATATCAGGGTTAAACTTGTATTCATACTTTCCAAGTCAATTATATTGAACGTTAAAACAGTAAGTGGCGATTACTTTATTCGGGTAGCTGACAAAACACTTTACACTCGGTTGCACTGTTGCGGAGGATGAAATTACCTACAAAAGTGAAATTTGAGAATATTGACATGTAACATAATATCATGGTCACATATAATATACTACTTTGTTTAGATATAGCTGTGATAATATGTCAACCTTGTGTGTAAAGGAGTGTGAAACGAAATATAGGGATACCATTTCTATCCATTATTATTGTTTCCAGATACAAATTTATTCCTGTGTTTGTGATTGTAATTTTTCACTCACTTGAAGTTGTGGGTCGACCCACAACTTCAAGTGAGTGAAAAAGATGTGTGTGTGCTGCATGTGTGTGTATGTTTTTCCCATGTTACGTCACTGCACAGTAGATAGTGTTGTAATATTACACAGAAAAACATGTCCTCAGCCAGGTGTCACACTGTGATGTCACACTGTGACAGACGTGTGGTGACGTCAGACAGGGGAGTGTGGTGATGGCGTGATGTTTATCACTCAGATATAAACCTCACCACCAAGTCACGAAACTCCGCTCTACCTTATTGTCATCAGCGGTAAAAACACGTCCAGATAATTATTTTGTTCATCATCCAAATAAACAAACATTTTAGATCACCCATTCTGTGGTGAACTGTTTTTTAACAGTCAAAACGTTAATTTAATCTTATAATGTTCACCACATAAACAATTTTTTTGGCTAGCGCGAGCTACAAAAGGCAAAACATACAATATGTGATTTTCACTGATATAACTTCACTTTCTAAAACCGTTGGTTAAATTGGCAATAAATACTCTAAAATTGATTATGGATTTGTAAAGTTTTATAAGATATTGTTTAAAATTGTATGCAGAAAGTGACTATAATAAATAAATTAAACAATGATGCATAATCTTTATTTCTGAGCTACTTAATATTATTTCGTATGTTGTTTATATATAAAAACATCTAAAATGCGCCAAATGAGATAGTGGCAAATTTTCAGTACTCAGCCAGCAAACACATCCAGCAAAGACGATGCACCAGCATTAAAACAACGTTGACTGAACACTTAGTGTCTGTTGGGCTTATTCTAAGAATCATTGCATTCATATAACTGTCTTCATTGCCCTTTGTTGGGAGCGACGGAGAGCAATTTAGAAATCAGGATATCTCCCCCGATAGTCAATCCTGTCAAATATGGGGGAGAATGTACCGAGTTAACCGTACAGTTGAGTGACAACAAAATGAAGTGCTGTCACTATGTCACCATGACACAACAGTGATCAGAGAGAAGCATTGAATAACTGGATCAAATTAACCAGATCATATCGGTACAGTGACCTCACCCACATATTCACCCAAAGTGAGCAAGAAATCAAACTTCTATATAATTACACGTTGTTCGCAAGTCCTGTAACTATAAAGACCAAACAGCAGTAGTCAATAATTCTGCTCTGCAAAGCCAAAAGGCAGTATCTGCTTACTTGTCAAAGAAGCAGACATTGCCTTTTGTTTTTTCTCTAGCAGAATTATTGTCCTGGGTCTGAAGGATAAAAAATATTAATTTTAGTTAGAGGCAAAGAAATCATTGGCCTTATCCAGATATCTCACAATAAAAGGCACGTACAGCAAAAACGCGAGTTCGGCCCTGAAAACGCGGGACCTTTTATTACCTCCGCTAAAAGACTTTATATTTTAAGTCATGTTTGTTTGTTTGTCTATCTTTCCGTCTTTGAGCATGATTACTTACAACGTAATGAACGGATTACACGGAACCTTTACCGGAGCTGTGTCTCCGACCAAGAACAATCCATTACATTTTGGGGATGATCCGATCCGAATCCAGAATTTTAAAAAAAGATTTGTGTCTCGGGCCAAAGAATAATCCATACATTTTTTTGGATGATCCTGATTACGATCGGGATCCGGATCGCGTGGCGGAGGCCTGAGTTACACATTCAATGGGGTTATAATAATTGTGCCACCAGGGACAGTACTTCTTGGACATACAGTGTGTTATGACCAATGGTTAGGTCTCTACCATTGTATTTCTTCACCAGATTACAGCCAGTCGTTAGAAAAGACCATGCCTCATGACATACAATACGTATAGACCAGAGAGGGACACAAATCACTTTAAAGTCAGAGAATCATTCAGAGAATCATTCCAAATTAATAACATATAGCTAAAACTATTGCTACCAGTTAAAATCTACCAGCAGCTAAAATTCTTGCGAGTCAGACCAGCTAAAATAGCTGCCAGCAAGAATTTTTACCAGCTAAAAGTGTTGCCAGATAGAATCTGAGAATTACCACCAGCTAAAATTGTTGCCAGGTATATAAATATAAATATTGCTTTACGTCGCTTTCTGCACATTCATGGCAATATCGCCATATATGTTGCCAGGTAGAATTACCACCAGCTACAATTGCTGCCAGAATTAATGAAAATAACTGAAAAATGCGTTAATTTTATCTTATAAATTCTTGAACATTTTCCACTAATTATCAACGTAAAAAATCAGGTCAGCAGCTTACACTACATATATATACGCCCAAAACATGGAAATGTATCTCTCGTGAACATAAAATCATTTGAATTCGATTTTTTATCGCAGTGGGTGAATGCGTGGGTTGGGTCCCTCTGGACATTGTTGTATTTTCTGAGACTAGAGGAGGAAAGGGTGAGTCTGGTGGCAGTTGTTTCCGTCATGTCATGATCACAAAAGTATTACCATTGACGACACAAAGACGTATGTCTGTGTACCAGGTAGACCGCCCACGTCAACTGGTGAAATACTGGCGCGAACAAGTACCTCTATATTATCAAGCTCTCAGCCAATGCTGGCTTAATGTCGGCAAACATTGGCTCAACATTTCGTATGTGGTAGGCATATACACCCTCTCTGTACTGGAAGCGAACACGAGACGTTGAGTAAATGTAATTTTGATGTTGGGCCAGCGTCGTAGACGGCGGATATACATCAAAACGACGTTTCTTCAACGTCCCATGTGTGTTTGGGATCAAGTGTATCAGCTTGAAACATAAACATTATATTTATAGTAATGTAATTCATTTAGATCCTTTACAGTTATGTCATCATGCGCGTGTGTGTGTGTGCGGGGGGGGGGGGGGGTTCGGGGTAGGAGGGCGAGGGTGAAAAATATCCAGGTTGAACGAAAAAAAATAGAAGATGAAGACTGCCTTGAAAAAGAGAGAATTACTATATAATTGTATTCTTTGTTTCAGCTTATAAAAAACTTAGCGGAACGATGTTTTTTTTACTTCAGAAAGTTATATATAACATTGGGGTCACGATACAATCACAATCAGGCACATTACAAGATTACCTAGATGTATACCAAAGGCCGGTAGCTAATATAGCCTATCAGACTAGGATGACAGTTTTTGATGACAGTGACCAGGAAGCAGATAGTAATATTTGCCGGCTGCACCTGGTCGTTAGTTGGATACAGTCTGTGATATTATTTATCAGTGTTTACCAAGTACTTGATATCAGTCATGCTGTCAGGTCTACGACACAACAATACTATATGTACTCCTCCCTGCTCAAGATAATACTCAAACACTGGCTTACTGATGAGCCAACGTCAGGGACGGTGGCTCATCAGTGAGCCAGTGTTTGATCCGCATCTTCTGGTTGCATACACCATATACACGGGGCTATTTTCTGTGACGGCAGGTGTTGTAGTACCCCAGCAAACACGGTACATTGACCCAATGCTGGGTTAATGTTGGGGCGACGTCGAAGACGGCGGGCCAACATTCACCCAGCATTGGGTCAATGTATCGTAATTTGTAGACTGTTAGCGGACAATATGAATACGTTATCTAAAGCAGCTCGTGACTCTCATTTCATATCGTGAAATCTATTGATGTTTTAAATATAGTGATAGACAATTGCATTTAATCTTGGGGTACAGTATGGATACAATATGTTTTGGAACAAATTGACACAACATAATATGGTACTTTCACAATCCATTGCTAAACAATTAAAAACATGTATAATAAGTGTATCATTTAGTAGGCTACTTCAAATAACTTCTCATAAAATTTTGCGTTTAATTTAGCCCTTACACCACGGGGATCGACTTTAGTCGTCAGAAGACGTCAGAATCTGACGACTAAAATCGATCCCCGCGCTGTAAGAGAAAACATATTTCTAAGGGCCGTAGACCCATAACATAGGTATTCAAATGAATCGGAAAGAGTTGAATAAGACATTTATAATGATATCAAATTGAGAAAAAAACCTTTGATCACTTAAGGTTTTCATAAAACATTCAGCGCTATAAGGGTTAATATTGTCAACACTAAATGGTGCCGAGATATTTTGATACATACTATGGATTCCAAAGGGTTCTTCACATTACAAGCGTCACAAATGTCTTTGCGGGGATCTACATTTGACGTCAGATTCTGACGTCAAAAATTGATCCCCAGGCTGAAAGGGTTAAATAGACCCCCTTCCTGCTGGTACCTACCTTGACGTCGCCGCTGGCATCTAGTAGTATGTTTTCTAGTTTGAGATCCCTGTGGACAATGCCGCTGGCGTGCAGATAGCGTACTGCAGAGATGATCTGCCTGAAAAACCTGCGTGCCTCATCCTCGTCAAGGCCCTGCTTCAGATTGATGTAATCATAAAGCTCACCACCGTCTGCAAACTCCATCACCAAGATGATCTTGTCGCGGTTCTCAAACACTGAAAATACACAGTGGTACACACATAAATATATCAGCTAGAACATGAAAACATGCAACTAAAAATACACAAGATAATGTAGATGTAGAAGCTTAAAACCACGCAGTAGGGGGGGGGGGGGGGTGGAGTGACGGCCTGGAATATTAGTCATTTTCTTCATTTGAAGAGGCAAGTGCGCCAGTAATTTCAGATTCAAAAATGAATATTCTTGAAAAAACATGCTATCTGTAAGTTAGCATCAGGCAAAAAACGTGAATCGGGCTCTAGGCCACTTTTGTGCACATAGAGACTAAATTGGGCCAGGAGAACCTCCTGAGGATGGTGAGATGAGTGAGATGACACTGTCCTCCAGACACAAGATTCGAAATTCAAACCCTGGAGATCTGAGGCTGAGCACGCTGGCTCTCGGTCACGGAGGCATCAGAATGACATCAGGCATCAATTAATGTTCACTACTTGCTATTGCAATGAAAATTGAACAATTAACAACAAAACTATAGCAGTATACCATGTATACGGCCCCACAATTCACAATAAATAACGCACTATGTGTCATTAATATCGGACAATAAGTAACGCTAGGCGGCACACGACACTTTGACCCTAACTTGGCTCGATGTTGGCCCACCGTCTGCAACGTTGGCTCAACATTGAGCAAAGGTAACCCTTACAGCGCGGGGATCGACTTTAGACGTCAAAATCTGACGTCTGTAGACGTCAGATTCCGACGTTCAAAGTCGATTCCCTGTACTGTGAAGTGTAAAAATATTTCAAATGGCCGTACAGGTAACCAAGACATTTATGATTATTTCAAATTGAACAAAACCATTTCCCATGGTTTATTCAAAATTAATTCAGCGCTTTATGGGTTAAGGTGTCTATCTGGTGTTTACTGGGTTTAGGTTGTATCAAACATTACCAGTATTGCATCATGAGCTATTATAACAGATGGGGTCTCAGTTAGGCGGATGTGTTTATGGGGTAGAGATGTGAAGGTCGTGTTATCTGTCATTTATCAGAGTGTTACTCTCATGTAGCCGGATGTACCCCACTCTCCCTCATAGATAAAACACCAGGGTCTGATACCCAGCACATGTCACCAGTATAATACAACTAACGTGTTAACGTGCATTTAAAACAAATAACTTAAGTTATGTTAAATGTGTTGGGATATAAAATGTCATTATTCAACTGTGGTATCACACATATTCTCGTCACGTGGGTATATCACAAAGTTTAATTGCGGCATGCATGCATTAGGCCTATGTTATGTCACGACAGTAAACAAGATAATTATCAGGTCATATGATATAATTACATCATACGGCGTGTAGTTTACAGAATCTAGTTACAGCAAATCAACAAATAATTCCTATGTTTTACTATTGAGCATTCCCGTGTGATAATAGTGGGTGGTTATATATCTAAACTTAAATATATTTTGGAAATATAATTATGATATTAGTAATAACATCGATCCAAAAGAGATCTCTTTTAGCTCTATGAAAATAGGCACAAATATTTATTCTAATGAGATACTTTTTAAATTATTTTTCGAGTTTATTATGATACCCACAGCAATGAAGCATGGTGTTTTAGATTGATGACCATTTTCCCAGACGTGTCGATTTCAGATATTTGCAAATTCTTTATCTCCACATAAAAAACGTTTTTACTATTACATAGGGCATTATTAGCCCTTAACGTGATTATTAGCCCTTAACGTGCAAATCGCGGCTATAGTACAAAATATAAGTATTTTTACCTACTTGAAGTTGTGGGTCGCGTTAGCGAAACACAACTTCAAGTAGGTACAAAAATATTTGTTTATGAAGTAGCATTTTTAGGGTTGACTGACAAATGACAAACTTTGTCCGGCTTTTCTCAGACTCCACTTTGGCTTCAGTTACGTCTTTATTATGTAAATGTCAGCACAGATAACTGTGTGATCATGTAATTCTGACAGAAAGAAACCGTTCAAATGGACCGCTGATGTATTTTACATAAAGGACACATTGTCTCCACGTCCTTTTGAAGAGAGGAGACCGCCGGAAGGCTCAGCGGCAGGGCAGATAACATCGACCTTGACCCTGACAGAGTGTTGATATCAGGTGTATAGGGGGTCTGTTGGCCGTGTGGTTGGCTTTCTGTCACAATCACCACCCCGTTATTACCCCAGATAATGAGATCGCCGCGAGCTGTCATCAAAATGATGGTCAACAACATCAGAGATCACACGTACTGCCATCTGCTACTGGAAATAACACTACCTACTTCTCAGGTCATTTACGCAGCAAATAACACCTGGATATTTACACACAAAATATAAATAATGTGGACTTCTAGCAGTCAAAGTGTTGCATGTGTCACTCATATGAGTGGCACATGCTACACTTTGACTGCTAGAGTCATTATGGCTTTAACACTTCTCCTGCTGTGACCGTATATACACGGGTTGAAGTTTAAAACCATATAAATATTACTGAAATTGATAAAATAGTTTGTGATATATGTTCAGTTAATCCATTTTTGGGATGTGTCTAATTTTCATATGAATATATTTCTCGTCATTTGAAGCTAGACATTGCGTTAGCAATTCCAGCTTCGAATAAAAAATAGAAGCAAACAATTCATCAGTACAAGGGTTAAAAATATGTACATGTCAGTTTGCAATATTGCTCATTTTCTGATATTTATATATTTTCATGTGTTAAATATTGTGATTCGTATAACAAATCCAGCGATATATTCAGATGAAAGTTATTTTCGTTTGGTAAATTTGATAATTTGTTTTGTTTGATATATAGCTGATTAAAATGATTTATTTAAAAAAAATGAACATGATTGATTTCAAAAACAGCTATGGGTCATGTAGCCGACATGGCTACAGGCGTTTTAGATATTTAGTATCTATTGTGAACGGAACAATCACTCGTTGAATTAATTGGCCAGAGTAATGACAGTGACTGCAGGTTTATAGCCTATTGTGTAATTCAGTGTTAATAACACTAATTGGTGGCTCGTCAATAAAATGACACGCAGCTGTTTGTACCGTAAAACCAGCTGTTCAGAGCCGGATACCGCTATTCTGTTACGTTATAGAAAATGTGACATGTGGGGGGATCGTGATTTGAGATCGGAGATCTTCTTCTAGCTAAGGACACACATACAAGAGGGATCATCCATTGCGAGATCCATTTAATGTGATTCTTCGTAAAATGTCACTGTATTTTGAAGAATTTCGAAAGTAAACCAATATTATTATTATACCTAGATATACTGATATAAGCAACTGAAAAATAAAATCGAGAAAAACATCGTTGCCTTGAAATGATGGGGTGCATCTGCCGTTTTACAAAATCGCAGATACACCCTTCAATTCTAAGTAGACGATTTATTCTCCTCGGATGCGATTCATCGTTTCTCACTCTGCACATTTACTGTATAGTGCGCTTGAGGTGACTCATTATCCAAAACAATGTATTAGACCAGTGGCTTGCCGTTGGGCACGTTGAACGTGGTAAACGGATAAACAAGATAACGCACGTGGTGTATGCCATGTTGAATTGACAGCACACCAGCGATGGCGGGGGTTTCCCGAGGAGTCGACACACAGCATCACGGACTGGACTGCTTCCGGAACGTAACGTAGTGGACTTATTCCAGAGCGTCACGGAGTGGACTGTTTCCGGTGCGTCACGGAGTGGACTGCATGCTTCCCGAGCGTCACGGAGTGGACTGCTTCCGGAGTGTCACGGAGTGGTCTGCTTCCGGAGCGCCACGGAGTGGACTGATTCCGGAGCGTCACGGAGTGGACTGATTCCGTAGCGTCACGAAGTGGACTGCTTCCGGAGCGTCACGGTGTGGACTACTATACCGGAGCGTCACGGAGTGGATTGCTTCCGGAGCGTCACGGAGTGGACTGCTTCCAGAGCGTCACGCAGTGGACTGATTCCGGAGCGTCACGAAGTGGACTGCTACCGGAGCGTCACGAGGTGGACTGCTTCACGACGATTTTGACAAATAAACGAGTGAAATGTATTGATAAAACTGAGACTGAGTGGTTATACCATGGTTATACCAAAGATGATCTCTAGTTATCAGTATTACCAGAACAGGACTTATCACCGCCTGCGGACAAAATTACTCCCACCAAGCCGGATACAGAATTAATTTATATCACAGCTTATTAAATGTTTCACCACATTAGATAAAACATCTGTTTAATTGAATACATACATATAGGGGACAATATATATGGAAATAATATGGTACGTACAATTCCAAGGGGGGCGCGTATAAAATTTTGTGCATTAAGTTAATTAATTTAAAATGCTTGTTTTTTCAGAAAATGTAGTGATTTTCCATAATATTGTCATACACAGTCATTTTGTACCTATACACATACCATAAATAAAAGCGTGTGAATCGCGATGACACATAGACAGAGAAAAGAGCGTGCGGAAATCAATAGTTGACAATGTTAGTTAGTTAGGGAGATAACAATGTTAGTGGAGCCTGATTATCTATTGATGATAGATCAATACTGAGTCAGTGTTGACATGAAGGATGTGGCACAATCTGTACACTGACATAGTCTGCCAGAGGTAGTGGTACTACCAGTAGCCGCTGACCACAATATAATAAATACGACCAATATTCTAGTTCCTTGTTGGATAAATATTATTAACCCTTTCACCCCTAGGCACGACTATAGTCGTTTATAGTCAGTTTTATTAGCAGGATAAATCACCGTTATTGGGAATGAAATCAGCGTTTAAAAATAAAAAAATTGCAAATGTTTGGTATGTAATTAAACAAATATGAGTAATTCTCACTCACTTGAAGTTGTCGGTCGCGGCAGCGAGACACAACTTCAAGTGGGTGAAAATTAATATTTAAGTTAACCCGTTAGGCTACCTCGTCACATGTGAATAAAGGTGAATAAAAATGCCGGTAAAAAGCTTTATGTCACTGATATCACAGCAAATACGAGATGTTGACCCAGTGTGTCTAATTGTCCGCTGTGATGATATGCAGTTGGTTGATAGTTCTATACATATTTTAAAGCAAGCAAAATTTACGAAAGGACAACGGAATATTTGTTATACCAGATTATATTAGCTACTTTCCCTGCTGCGGATCCTAAAGACTGACAATTAGCCTAAAACATTTCATGGTGAAAGAGATCATTATACTTGACATGGAGAATAAAATGTCACTTTAATTAGACAAAACGTACAAATTTGGCGTCTCTTGTCAGTACAGTTTCATCAAGTTCGAAGGGATTGCAATTTGTATATAAGGCGCCGGATACTGAATAAATCATGTTGGTACTCAAAGAGTGGCGTGATGTCAAGGTCGTCTGCTACATCAACAACATCAGAGATCACACGTACTGCCATCTGCTACTGGAAATAACACTACCTACTTCTCAGGTCATTTACGCAGCAAATAACACCTGGATATTTACACACAAAATATAAATAATGTGGACTTCTAGCAGTCAAAGTGTTGCATGTGTCACTCATATGAGTGGCACATGCTACACTTTGACTGCTAGAGTCATTATGGCTTTAACACTTCTCCTGCTGTGACCGTATATACACGGGTTGAAGTTTAAAACCATATAAATATTACTGAAATTGATAAAATAGTTTGTGATATATGTTCAGTTAATCCATTTTTGGGATGTGTCTAATTTTCATATGAATATATTTCTCGTCATTTGAAGCTAGACATTGCGTTACAATTCCAGCTTCGAATAAAAAATAGAAGCAAACAATTCATCAGTACAAGGGTTAAAAATATGTACATGTCAGTTTGCAATATTGCTCATTTTCTGATATTTATATATTTTCATGTGTTAAATATTGTGATTCGTATAACAAATCCAGCGATATATTCAGATGAAAGTTATTTTCGTTTGGTAAATTTGATAATTTGTTTTGTTTGATATATAGCTGATTAAAATGATTTATTTAAAAAAAATGAACATGATTGATTTCAAAAACAGCTATGGGTCATGTAGCCGACATGGCTACAGGCGTTTTAGATATTTAGTATCTATTGTGAACGGAACAATCACTCGTTGAATTAATTGGCCAGAGTAATGACAGTGACTGCAGGTTTATAGCCTATTGTGTAATTCAGTGTTAATAACACTAATTGGTGGCTCGTCAATAAAATGACACGCAGCTGTTTGTACCGTAAAACCAGCTGTTCAGAGCCGGATACCGCTATTCTGTTACGTTATAGAAAATGTGACATGTGGGGGGATCGTGATTTGAGATCGGAGATCTTCTTCTAGCTAAGGACACACATACAAGAGGGATCATCCATTGCGAGATCCATTTAATGTGATTCTTCGTAAAATGTCACTGTATTTTGAAGAATTTCGAAAGTAAACCAATATTATTATTATACCTAGATATACTGATATAAGCAACTGAAAAATAAAATCGAGAAAAACATCGTTGCCTTGAAATGATGGGGTGCATCTGCCGTTTTACAAAATCGCAGATACACCCTTCAATTCTAAGTAGACGATTTATTCTCCTCGGATGCGATTCATCGTTTCTCACTCTGCACATTTACTGTATAGTGCGCTTGAGGTGACTCATTATCCAAAACAATGTATTAGACCAGTGGCTTGCCGTTGGGCACGTTGAACGTGGTAAACGGATAAACAAGATAACGCACGTGGTGTATGCCATGTTGAATTGACAGCACACCAGCGATGGCGGGGGTTTCCCGAGGAGTCGACACACAGCATCACGGACTGGACTGCTTCCGGAACGTAACGTAGTGGACTTATTCCAGAGCGTCACGGAGTGGACTGTTTCCGGTGCGTCACGGAGTGGACTGCATGCTTCCCGAGCGTCACGGAGTGGACTGCTTCCGGAGTGTCACGGAGTGGTCTGCTTCCGGAGCGCCACGGAGTGGACTGATTCCGGAGCGTCACGGAGTGGACTGATTCCGTAGCGTCACGAAGTGGACTGCTTCCGGAGCGTCACGGTGTGGACTACTATACCGGAGCGTCACGGAGTGGATTGCTTCCGGAGCGTCACGGAGTGGACTGCTTCCAGAGCGTCACGCAGTGGACTGATTCCGGAGCGTCACGAAGTGGACTGCTACCGGAGCGTCACGAGGTGGACTGCTTCACGACGATTTTGACAAATAAACGAGTGAAATGTATTGATAAAACTGAGACTGAGTGGTTATACCATGGTTATACCAAAGATGATCTCTAGTTATCAGTATTACCAGAACAGGACTTATCACCGCCTGCGGACAAAATTACTCCCACCAAGCCGGATACAGAATTAATTTATATCACAGCTTATTAAATGTTTCACCACATTAGATAAAACATCTGTTTAATTGAATACATACATATAGGGGACAATATATATGGAAATAATATGGTACGTACAATTCCAAGGGGGGCGCGTATAAAATTTTGTGCATTAAGTTAATTAATTTAAAATGCTTGTTTTTTCAGAAAATGTAGTGATTTTCCATAATATTGTCATACACAGTCATTTTGTACCTATACACATACCATAAATAAAAGCGTGTGAATCGCGATGACACATAGACAGAGAAAAGAGCGTGCGGAAATCAATAGTTGACAATGTTAGTTAGTTAGGGAGATAACAATGTTAGTGGAGCCTGATTATCTATTGATGATAGATCAATACTGAGTCAGTGTTGACATGAAGGATGTGGCACAATCTGTACACTGACATAGTCTGCCAGAGGTAGTGGTACTACCAGTAGCCGCTGACCACAATATAATAAATACGACCAATATTCTAGTTCCTTGTTGGATAAATATTATTAACCCTTTCACCCCTAGGCACGACTATAGTCGTTTATAGTCAGTTTTATTAGCAGGATAAATCACCGTTATTGGGAATGAAATCAGCGTTTAAAAATAAAAAAATTGCAAATGTTTGGTATGTAATTAAACAAATATGAGTAATTCTCACTCACTTGAAGTTGTCGGTCGCGGCAGCGAGACACAACTTCAAGTGGGTGAAAATTAATATTTAAGTTAACCCGTTAGGCTACCTCGTCACATGTGAATAAAGGTGAATAAAAATGCCGGTAAAAAGCTTTATGTCACTGATATCACAGCAAATACGAGATGTTGACCCAGTGTGTCTAATTGTCCGCTGTGATGATATGCAGTTGGTTGATAGTTCTATACATATTTTAAAGCAAGCAAAATTTACGAAAGGACAACGGAATATTTGTTATACCAGATTATATTAGCTACTTTCCCTGCTGCGGATCCTAAAGACTGACAATTAGCCTAAAACATTTCATGGTGAAAGAGATCATTATACTTGACATGGAGAATAAAATGTCACTTTAATTAGACAAAACGTACAAATTTGGCGTCTCTTGTCAGTACAGTTTCATCAAGTTCGAAGGGATTGCAATTTGTATATAAGGCGCCGGATACTGAATAAATCATGTTGGTACTCAAAGAGTGGCGTGATGTCAAGGTCGTCTGCTAATGAGTAAGTCATCTTCTGGTAACCCCAATAATCAACCTTCTGAGAGCTACATCTACATTGTTATTTGGTATCTACCATGATCTACATATTGGTATCTACATGATCATGGCAATGATGGTTGAATTTGTGTAGTTATCGTGCAGATTTTGAAAATATCCTGTGCTTGTTTAAATATCATGACAAGCTTGATTTTAAGTGTATATATCATCATGATCGAGTCTATTTTCTTGCAATTTCACAGAAATAACCCTATACATGTCACATATTCTTCTTACAAATAAGTCAGTCGTGACTTCAAATTATGTCAATAAACCATCTTTCCATCGGGTATTATTACCAGCTTGAAGCCGTAATAACTGGTACTGTGAAATAAATGGATGACTCATATGAATCTATAAATATTAGTTTTCGTAATATGCCTTGTATTGATTTACAACACTGACAATGTATCTTATTACCATGTATTGTAATATGTTTTATTAAATCTAGAACATTTATCTGCTTATAACACATAAGGTAAAAAATGTATGACATCACGCAACAAAAACGAGACGTTCACCCAATGTCGGTTTAATGTTGGGCCGCCGTCTGCGACGGCGGCACAACATTAAACCAGCATTGGGAGAACGTCTCGTGTTTGCGGGGTAGGTAAGTGGCCACAAAGAGGAGAAGGTATATAGGGTTACTATCGTCATCTCATCAGAGAAATGCCAGTTAACTCAGTGATTTATACCGCATCACGTATAATTATATTAAATTAGATGCTCTTTCAGTCCAGATGTAGGCCAATGACGCACAGCATGAGGTTAATTAAACCAAGGAAGAATAAACTTCTTCACTGAAGCATCCCTTCATTAAGAAAACGCTCAGGGTTGATATTTTAAACCTTGATATAAACCGGAAAATATGGTTTCGTTATTACTGAAGCCTGTGTGTTATAAACTAGCCATTCTACCTACTAAATAAAAATGTTTATCAATTACATTGTATTAAGCATTCTCATTACATGTAGTAATACATAAAAAATTTTTGCTTTCAAAAAAAGTTATTTAAAGTGAATTAAAATGCTCACTGGCTTTAGATCAACAAAATACTCATGAATACAATATTTAAAAAGAATATAATTTTACTCGATATGATAATTCACAGAATCTTTACGTTCACTTTGTATACCACAGAAAAAAATGACACATATTTTAGAAATATCTCATTATTTAGCCTACAAATGCATGCGAATAGAAAGAACATTCATTGTTTTTCGGCGTGATAACAAATAAATGTAAAGTGACGACGAGAATCTTCAGGATTCTCAGCTGATTACGACTAATTGTGATATGGTGTGATAATTAGTCATGCGCTGGCGCATTGCAATGCGCGATATGTGTACACCCGTTATCTAGGGGTCCTAAACAATCACCGAGTGGGTGGACAGGTTTTTTGTGATGACGTCATTGTTTGGATATGTAGCAGGGAGCCAGATTGCCCAGTAAAAACAAAACATTTGTATAACATTTGGGCAAAAGCGTCGAATAAGTTGGGCTGAAGTTGTATAAATGTTATACAAATGTTTTGTGTTTGCTGGGTAGGCACCGAACGATTAGGTCATGTTGATTCAATGTTGGTTTAATGTTGGTCCAGCGTCGCAGACGCTGGACCAACATTAAACCAACATGGATCACCGTCCCATGTTTGCTTCGGACCTATACTCAATTCTCACAAAAAAACATGGGCCAACGTTGTCCCAACGTGTGTATTTACTGAGATCACATACTACTGTAAACGTATATAATAAATAATAAAACTGGAAATATGTCAAAGTAAACAATTGAAACTGGATGACATTGGCGCAATACTGGACAAACGTCTGAGATGCTGGCTCAGCAAGGAACCAACGTTGACATTCCACGTTTTAGTGGTTGGGGGAGAAAAAAGTGTACTTTTCTGACCTACATAGATTGTGTATCTATCCAGATGCCTTCCTGGATAGGATGCCCACAGGTCCACACTCCTGATCCTCACAGCGGGTAGTTTATAATGATAGTGGGAAGTGGCAGAAAAAAGGCAGGGTGAGATAAATACAGTCATTCAAGAGGACAAAACATCAGAAAAGGTCTTGGAGTAATTTATATTAAAATATAGCAATTAATCCTTGTATACAGTCACACTATATAGGCAACTGTTATTGGAATAAGTTTTAATATTAAGTTAACAATTTTGTGTTTTCCAGATGATGGGTGGAGCTTTGCATGTCATGTATCATGTGTATGAGGTATAATCAATCTTCAAACAATTCAATCAACCAATGTTCTTAATATAGGTAAGATCATGTATGCTGCAAATTATTGTCAAATCTTGCTCAGTTGATAACATTTTTTCTATGTTCGTTTTCCACCAAGATCATATTGTGGTGAGTCATACATGTATATATACTATAGTCAATGAAATATATAGTCTGTAAAGTTCGCTAATATATAATATAAGGTTGGTTATAGTTATTGAAAAGTAAATAAGTAAAGTAATATCATCAAACATCTTTTGGCACATATATGATCAAGATGTTTTTGTGTTAATGAAAATGTTTTAAAAACACGTTTATATAATATTGGCACTGCCAATATTATATAAACGTGTTTTTAAAACATTTTCATTAACACAAAATAATGTTTGTCGAATGTGAATATTTTAATTGCACAGATTAATCAGTCTTCAATGGAAATTTAAAAAAATCCAAGTGACACCACAACATGTGGGTGAAAATGTAAACTACGTAGCCCGTCGCTTTAAGTGTTAATGTACATTTTATACTGTGTATTATGCCTAAAGTAATGTGTATGTAAGGTATCTCGACATGGTACAAGTCCAGGTGTTTATTGACATAGGATTTCCATGAAGAAAATCACTAAATCCCAACTTCCGTAATTGTCCTGGTATTTCCTGGCCATATTCAGGTATTCCGGGAGACAGGCTTCCCTGCTGAGTCATGGCTTCGTTACACTTCACTTAACCCTTTGACCGCCGGTGCCGCATATTTTCGGGTTTTCTTTTTTATTAGCACATTAAGTACCACATTTTAACTTATGTTAAAGATAAATGTCACATTAACCAGCAAGATTTGAAAAGAGTTGACCGCCATTTTGTCAAATCTGAATAATTTTCACTCACTTGAAGTTGTGGATCGCGTCAGCGAGACACAACTTCAAGTGGGTGAAAATTAAAATTGAATAATTTGGCGGTTAAAAGGTTAACGGATGCATGCTGTCAATGTAACCACATGACACTCAAACCCTCAAGTGCAACATTGTTCTGGTGCAGTAATGGTCAACTTCAAATTATAATAAACACTGTAATCCGTTAAAATTGACAAGATTGATTTGCTTGATTTTCTCTAATACAACATGATTGTGTTATCATTTAAGATTATCTAATTGTTCAAGAATTAAAAAGGTTGCAAAAGAGTTGGACGGACTGATAGGTCTATCGTTTATTTGAGATCGGTCAGGATCTTTTGAGTCAAGAAAAGGTATGTTGCGCATAATGTCACGAGCAAAATTGTTATCTGCTACAACATTTAACAAGTAGTAGGTCTGCTACTAATGACGACAATTTGATTGCAAACAATTACAGAAACAATTGATAAAACAGCGTATAAAACCAGTGATCTCTAACCATAGATTAGAGATGATCAGCTGAGATACGGGCTGTTTGATTGGTCGGTAGCCGCAGACGTCACGTGTGGTTGTTATGGCGGGCTCAGTCAAGTGTTAGCGATCTAACACATTCCTCTGTCATTCTCAAGTCCAGGCCCAACCACAACTAACATTCACCAACAATAGCCCGACATTCACGTATCCATTCCCAGCTAAACATTCCTTTACCCTTTCAGCGCGGGGACCGACTTTAAACATGAGAATCTGACGTCTATAAACATCAGATTGTGACGTCCAAAGTCGATCCCCGCACTGAAGGAGTAAAATGTTTGTAATGGCCTTAGACCCATAACATGGGTATTCAAACGAAGCGGGAATTAGAGCTAACTAAGACATTAATGATGATTTCAAATTGAAAAAAGCCTCCTGGTCTTTGGTTTATATAAACACTACATGTACTTCAGCAATTTAAGGGCTAACAAATACAAGGCATTAGATCAATGTTTTACCAATGTGCAGCCAGCGTGACAGTTGTTTGCAAAGCATTGAGATAATGTCGGTTGTTAGTGTAGTAAGCTCTAAAGATTAGATTTTCCGCATGGACCTATGTACGAGGCCCCGCCTATTTGCACACACGGGACTGTTAGATTCCCATTTGTCTGCAGCCTTCACCTGGGAAGGGGTGTAACCGAACCGGAAGCCGCGCCATAACTCAGATTCAAAAGGATTACCCTTTGATGAACAAAGGTCTAGATAATACCGGAATGTATGTCCTTCACTATAGCTTGTGAGTGAGTGAGTGAGTGAGTGAGTGAGTGAGTGAGTGAGTGAGTGAGTGAGTGAGTGAGTGAGTGAGTGAGTCATCAAATCAAATGTGGTTTTATCAGGCCTATACCATGTATATATACATTGAAAGATATATATTCCAAATCAGTGAAAATCAAATTGGGGAGTTACACCGTTTGTGGACATGACAGATGCATATAGGTGTAGGCAGGTAACGATGGTTTCCCAACAATCAATGAACCAATGCTGGTTCAATGTTGGGCCACCGTCGCAGACGGTGGCCCAACATTGAACGAGCATTGGTTGAGCGTGAGTTGTTTTTCGGATACATGAGGTGTCCCGGTACAGAGCGGTGTGTTGTTGCATGGCTACGACTGTCAACACCCCCTGCCTGCGGTCTGAACGCACACGTCTACGTTCATAGTACGACGGCTCACGTGTCGACGCAAACACAACACGTGGGAACAGCGCTCATACAATGCTGGGCCAGCGTCGTCAACACTGGCCTAGCATTCTATAGATCACTGGTTTGGATCCCGGCCAAAGGGAATGCACGGAATGCGGCATGCAACAAAACAAATCAGTCACCGATACATCAGAAAATTAACTCTTTATGTCCCAGAGGCGAGGAATAACTGCAACTTTAATAATACTCATCAACACTCGACTTCTTGTGATTATTATATATTTTTAAGTATTTCTAAATGACTAATATGAGTATGACATCACACACAATATAGGGTACTAATTTTGGCTGATTCTACTCTCAAAGGATGCATATAGGCTATTTATGTGCTTATTGTGAAAAGTTCAATGCTTGATTTTCAACAAATTAATTTCATGCTGAGAAGCAAGAAAGCCTCTTTTATATTGAAAAAGTCAAACTGATTGATCACTTTAAGTTTATGAAAGTGATGAAAGTCATAATAAGTCGGGGATTACAAACAGACGCAACTCACTATGTTTTATCCATTAAGTAATTTCAATAATTGGAAATACTGCTGGAACGAGAGGGTTGATGTACGTAACTATATAGGTCTACCTGCGCATACCTATAGTTTTTTTTGTGTACATAGGTACCGGTGTGTTATAGTGTTGAAACACGTGACAAGACCTGGCATTGCCGTTCGCGATGAATAGTATGCTCACTATGCTGACCTATGTCAAAATCGAGAACGTGATAATAAAAGAATATTTCAGTCAGAAAATGACAGAATCAGATATTATCTTTAATTCACCATTTCTACCTATTATTCCTAAATTCGTTCTATTATGTTGATAAATTGCCAACATTCAAATAACTGGCTTACTATGCGCCGATTTTCATAAAAATATTGCAATTAGTGGATTTTGAGCAATGAATTTTTGGTTTAGTTGATTTCAAGATATGAAAATAATGACCATTTGGTCCGTAGTGAGGGCAGCATAGGCATGGTCGTGTTATTAACGTTAGATACTTCATCACATGGACTACAAAAATATACTTTTACTCTGCACTTTTTTTCTTTCTAATTACAATAAAAAAATAACCAATCATGTGTGCGCATGCATTGATACTCAGATACTGGACCGAGTATTCAAAAGGAATCAAAAATAAAAACCGACAGTTTTTATTCTAGCAAATATAAGCTGATAGGTCTGTATATTGGATGAAGATTTCTAATCCATTCTACCACACCCCGTGTACCAGATTGGCAGGGTTTAACCCTTTCAGCCCGGAGACAGTCTTTATAAGTCAGAATCTGACGTATAAAGACGGTCCTCGCATTGAAAGAATTTAACTATTTAGAGTGGCCGTAAACCCTTAACATAGGTATTCAAATTAAACAGAAAGAGCTGAGCCATTTATGATGATTTCAAATTAAAAAAACCCTTTTCATCTCATGATTTATACAAACATATTCAGCGCTTCAAGGGTTAATGATATCAATGACTATATGAGGTACATTGGGAATTCTCAGCGAGCCATTCCAGAGCTTTATATCTGTGTCAGCTCACTGTTAATTTCCCCCAAGACGATTGTGAACTAATAATCATGATAATAGTGAAAGAATTGGCTTTATTATCGTTCAGTTGTGCGCGCTACTGTTACGCCATGCTACAAGTCCGTGGCGACACGTCGGGTGAGTGACCCAGATCTTAGCAACATGATTGGTCGAGATGGCCACCTCGACCAATCACATGCCTAAGATCTGGTTCAGTCCCTTGGCGCATACCGACCACTGTTACGCCACCCCAGCAAACACGGGACATTCACCAGTGTTGTTTCAATGTTGGCACAGCGTCTTCGACGCTGGGCCAACATTGAAACAACACTGGGTGAATGTCCCGTGTTGCTGGAACGTTACAAGTGCGTGACGACAGTGAGGTATGCGCTCACTCCACCGTGCACTGCCATCTACTGTAATTGATTTCTATAGAGGCCAATTATCCTAAGCGCTAACCCTCACATTGCCAAGATTAGTAATATCAACTGACATGTCCCTCTAGGTAGAATAACTTCCAATTCTAAAAAACAGACATTGGAATGAGATTATGTTATGAGATTATGTTTTATTAGGAGAGTGGTTTATATTTATATTCTCTCTTATGATGGTATTATAAGCCTGAAGGGTGCATAAGGTTAATTGTTAATGATTGTTAATTCTGACACATATTGGGCCCGGGGGGACACGTTTTAAAATATGAGCAGTGCAGTTTTAGACGTTTCGTAAAGATATGCCATGGAATCAGAAGTATGTAGGCTGGACTGTCGTGGGGCCAAGTCATAATTTATCTCTCAAATGAGGTGTTGAAATAGTATAGCCTACGTACGGCAAGTAACGTTACTGTTGGAAGTATTGTGCAACCCTGTCAGCGCAGGGACCGTCTTTATACGTCAGAATGAGATTGTCACGTATAAAGACGGTCGCCGCACTAAAATAATTACAATACTTCTAATAGCCGTGGACCCATAACATAGGTATTCAAATAAACCGGAAAGAGCTAACTAAGACATTTATGATAAGTAAAAATTGAAAAAACCCTTTTTTCACCATGGCTAATACACAAATAATCCAGCGTCCGTATTCTCGTACAGGTTACGATATTTCGTAGGCTTCTGATTGGTCGAGATGGCCATCTCGACCAATCAGAAGCCTACGATATATCGTAACTTGTACGAGAATACGGCCCCAGCGCTGTAAGGGTTAAGCCGATATCCCAGCAAACAGAACGCTGAGCCAATGCTGGTTTAAGGTTGGCCCAGCGTCTGCCTCGCTGGCCCAACAATAAACCATCATTGGGTGGATGTTTCGCGTTTGCTGGGATGGGCGTGGTAATCAGGTAATGAGAAGTGTTGTATGTTTATTTAGTGACACGCCTGGAAGCATGTTTTTAGTTCTTATTCCAGACTTTAGATAACGTTTGTAGTCATGGTGACGATGACCACAACATGGACAGGTGAAGTGAAGGACAGTGGAATGTAAAACAATTCAACGACAGATTTTGTGGTCTCATGATTCAAACAAGTGACGTCATTGTAGGACATACCCAATTAATCAATCAATCTGTTACAATGTACTGCTGGAATGTACTGTCTTAGTCATTATGACGAAATGACGGCTGTTCATTGGCAATTTAACCCTTACAATGCTGAAATATGTTTGTATAAATCATGGGGACCAATAAGATTTTTTAATTTGAGATCATCATAAATGTCTTAAGTTATTTTTTTCCGCTTTATATGAATAAAGGTCCACATTTAGATGGTGATAATACATAGGAAATGTGTATGATTTACTTACTTAAAATAGTAAGAAATTAGAGGAGTAGTCCACCGTGCTCCCACAAAACATGAGACGTCGGTGAAACAATGTTGTTTTGATATTGGGTCAGCGTTGCAGACGGTGGAGGAGCATCAAAACAGCATTGGTTCAACTTCTTGCGTTAGCTGCTTTGTTATGTGTGTTCTTGAGAATAGGCTACATGTAGTACAGTGTAATTGACATCAATCTATCTGAAGAGCCTGTGTATAGTGTATGAGCTTCTATCTGAGACGTACTTTTCAAGTATTTCTCGCTTTTCGATGACTCTTAAAGTAAGGTAATAATAATTTACCTCTATTTGGAGTGAGAATAAACATGATAAGTGACCAATACCTGGTAAGTATGAATTAATATACTGATATAAGGTACATGTACTTGTTCCTTGGACAAAAATGCTCTGCTAGATCTTAATTATAAATTTATTGAAGTAGGCCTACATGTAACTCGTTTTTCACAGGGCATCAATATTGCAACAACCTGAGATCCTTAGCTTGTCAATTTTGGCTAGTATAAGTCTAGAACCAAATAGCCAGCTGCACGATAAAACACACTGTCAGGATCCTCCACTAGCTTCCACTGAGCACAGGCTACTCGATCTGTTCCACAGGCTGAGTAACATGGTTTCCAGTGACTGAGCAGAGGACCAGAGATATCATGAGTGCTGGTGTCCACCTTAACACCTAGTTAGGTTCCAATGTGCATTAACCTTTTCACTACCATACATGACGGAAATTTCCGTCGTCATTCGTCAATGAACGTAACCATAAAATGACACAAATTTTCGTCAAATATATACTACATTTATGTATTTTTCGTCATTTGAAGCTGGAAATTGCGTTAGCAATTCCAGCTTCAAATGACGAAAAATAGAACTCGTACACCAGTATATCTGGATCCTGGCATGCACCCCGGCCTGGAAGTCAAAGGGTTAATAACGCACTTATACATCCTGCTTAAATGGCCTTGTACACATTCCACAACACTTCAAAAACACCATGGTCTCAATTCACTTCAAACAAGTCCCTTCAATCACACTACGCATCGCCAATGACAAGTGTTATTTAATTGTGGGCAGCTACTGAACTGACATATGCGACTGGTGAATAGATATATCACACATCTACATATAGCCTATATTCATCATACATATCCCATCATGTAGGACCAGTTTCACCGGTAATAGTTCACATAATCTAGGCCGTTTCATCGGCAATAGAAGTCACAATTTGAAGAAATAAAATTGATCTTTAGATACTTCACGCAGTGATACACGCCCCATATTTTTGAGTTGTTTGGAACACTGTGGCTGGTGAAACCGCGCTGAGAGTCAAACCTTTATTATCAAACTCGCAGTTTAAAATGTTGTGTTCAATCAATTACGAACTGTTAATTACATCGATCCCAAAAAAAACAAGAATACATTTAGGCCTAGGCTAGTACCATTATAGTACCGGGGGTCTCAGACGGTGGCTCTTAATATTCCGTTTATTAAAGCTTACAAACATATCCCAAAGCGGTCTATATTTCATTTCATGACGACTACTAGCAGAACCAGCCCCTAGAAAACTAGAGAACAATGGAGTGTGCTGTGTACTGTCAGGGCCAGCAGTCTAGGTACTTGTTTTCTCACACATAGCCAGTGGCAGGTCAGTGATCAGCGTGAACGAGTAGTACTCTCACTTCTAACTCATCCACCGTCACCGCTGTCTGTTTGAACTTCACACATTCTGATCACTAGGGGCGATCAACCATTTGAAACCTGAATTTTGTTTTTTCATCCACCACAAGCCGTGTAGTGGATGAGTATGACTTGGAACAGGTCACAAATTAAAGAAAAGTGCCAAATAATAATAAAACAGTTTCTTCCATGAACATATTTTGTTCTAAGACCGAACTAGAAACCTGCACGGGATAAATTTCAAAAAGCACTTACGATTGAGATTAGTCTAAAGTTCACAATATTTGAGATAGATTTGGAAACATCTCACGGGATCACTACTACATAGGCCTTATTTGAACCTTATTCTCAGTGTTTAAACCAGGCATCAGAATGTAAAGTATTGAGTATGCCAGGGGTGCCTGGACCCGCTGGATGTCTTCTTAGTATTAATGTGCTGTCCTGCAGCTATGACAAGCCAGTGTTGTTCACACCGTGTTTTCTGTCTGTTTATGGTGCTACACGTGACAGAGTAAATATACATAAAGATGTACCTATACCGGGATGAGTTTATCAAGGACATCACTTAGCACCAAGTACCTGTCAACAGACACTGAAAACTGTCCCCACTGATCAGAAAAACATTTACTCAGAGTCAGTGACTCTTCCAAGAAGCTCATGAGGCGTCACTGACATCGAGCGAAGAAAAACAAGACAGTCAGGGCGCTTTACTACCAATGCTTTACACTTAACTCTACAATATCCTTCGTTAGGCCCTACTTGCATATCATCTTCAGGTAAATTGGGATATTATGATAAATATATCCATAATAAATGTGTGATTGATTCCCCTAACATGTCGTACTTTGCACTTCTGCCTGAGCAGTTATAATAATTTCCAGTTGAGTTATTAGTAGCCTTAATTCGGTGACTGTATGCATGTCCTGTTGAAATTTATGTTTTCTGTTTACAGCCAAGGAGTCAGGTAGTTTTTCTCCTAATCTTTGTTCAGAAAGTTGTTGTCATCAACAGTTTCTATCTTACAAAAGCAACAGCATCACCATCGACATAGGCCTACAGATAATTATTCTTGTCAAGTCATACATAACATCATTGTGTAATGTAACAATGTTCAATTTATTGTTATCAAGAGTACGTTGGCTTCATCCTTAACTGTTAACATAAGAACATAAATAGCGATATTTGTACTTTATCTTAGAATAAATCCGAAGCAACAACCTATTGAAAAGTCATTTGAATCTTTGGTCTGTCAAAATAATAAAGTACTTTCACTGTATCTTTCACATCTTCCCCAGGTAAGGAAACCACATAAGTATTAAGTTACACCATGTAACGACACCATATACTGAGCGCCACTCTGTATGTGGTGTTCTTACCTGGGGTTTATCTAACTTATTGACAATTTATGAATCCACTCGGCTGATTTGGAAACATTCCATCAGTAGAGCATTTTTACACGTAAGAAATATCTCGACCATTTTATTATTGTGATGATGTGAGTATTTTACGCTTCAGATATATGCCGCGTTCTAACCTGAAACATGTGGAGATCCTTCTTAAAGCGACACTATCAGGCTAAAAGAATAAAAAAAATCGGTAATTTTATTTTGGCTTCTTAATATGACCATATGATGTAAACATGTCCATAGACTAGAACTGCAAACGTTTTTAATTTTTTCTGCTGCGCATTCACCAGTTAGACTAGATATAGAGACGAAATTCCCGTATTTCTAATTTTTGACATGGTTGTCAATAATTAGATATCAGAAATTTCGTCTCTATATCTAGTCTAACTGGTGAATGCGCAGCAGAAAAAATAAAAAACTTACGCAGTTTTAGTCTATGGACATGTTTACCTCATATGGTCATATTAAGAAGCCAAAATAAAATCACCGATTTTTTGATGATTTTAGCCTGGGCCAGTCCCTTTAACTGGTACGAATGTGTGAAAATGATACGTTAACCATGCGAAATTTTTTCAGATACGACTCATTAAAAATTCGTTTTAAATGTATTACGACCAAACGTAATATACCGTACGTTTACGTACAGACATAGTTTTTGTATATTAATATTTGTCGTCATCTTTTCTATCTGTAATCTATTGATAACATTCCAGGCCAGATGTTAGAATAGGCGGGATAGAAGAGGTCTGCCACACAATACAAGTTAATCAGATGTGTACATTGTGTCTGGTACTTGAGGGATACTGCCGATCAAACTGCTTTTCCTGAGCAAACAACTCTCAAGTCTACCACAAACAGAGTTATGTGTTGGATGACAATATATTATTATGCATTACGTAGTAAGTTTTTACCATCAATCGTATACAGGTAAATGCTTATATAACCCTGGGGTATACAGGGTACATGGGTATAACAAATAAAATAGCTTTATTTTTTTTTTCTAAAGATCATATCTGTATTAACTATTTTACTGCTGTAGGCTATACATGCTATATACATACATAAGCTCTTCAAAGTTATGAATATATACCATGCATAGTTAAACACTAATATATTCAGCCTTTAGAGAGAATGTGGGAAGAACGTTTATCACCAGTGAGACCAACGTAAATATTATCCAGACCTCTACTCGTCTGTCACTGAATCACGTCATATGTTACTCAGACAAGTTAATATATATATAGAGTTACAAGTGTGTGTTTTGTTTTTGTAAGAAAATATCATAGCTATGAAACATATTATTTCTTGGTTTCAAAAATTCATGGGTTGAATACACTTCACATATAATATCCGCGTCATTTAACCAGCTTTCCTCTCAGAGGAACAAATTATTACCGAAAAAAACCCATTTAGTATGTTGGGTAGTATAAAAACAGAACTATTGTAAGGCTAGTATTTGAGAAAAACATCAAATACTCATGATAATAGTAACAAAGATATAACGCTACTAGTATACTCTTAACAGATCCCAGCAAACACGAGACGATGACCCAATGCTGGTTTAATGTTGGCCCATCGTCTACTCCGTCATAGTTAAACACTCACAATCACAATTCTTTGATTGAAACACATTCTATAACTATACATGCTTTATGCTGTATAGTCAGGATTTTGAGCCTATCTCTCCGGTTCATGGTATGATATGATGTTTGGAGTCAGCTAGAGAGAATGACCTAAAATTCATAGACGACAGATAAACGCCAAGGTTAGAACACCTAAATTACTACAAACCCAGGAGATACTGAATGATACCACCAGAGATACAACTCGATCTTGATCATCATAAGCATATAGATCATAGACTCAATCAATCAAGATAAAACGTGTCTTTGGAGTATGAAATACTTGAATAGATAAGCTGGTGAAATATGTACAAATATGCACATGTGTCTTATTGAAGAAGGCTTCAAACAGCTGTGGAATGCTAAATATGTATTCTGTTATAATAAACATGTGTGCCCATCTCTCTAATAATCATGGTAATCTAGATTATCGCAGATAATACGGCCTTAGTCTGACAACCACAAGCACTGAGCGATGTAAAGCCAATCAATAAGTAGAATACTATAGTAGGCCTATAGTCTTGTATTGAATGGGTTTTTTGCTTGGTATGTCAGCTTTGAACATTAAAACTTGTATTCAATTCACATATATCCTATGATATCTAATCCTGCATTAGTAGGCCTATGAAAAAACGTGTATCCTGTATCTTGTCAGTTGACGATATTTATGTTCCACCAAGACAATATAAAATTAGGTAGATATATGGATGTAGAACATATAAAAATACTTGTTATTAATAGGTAGGGATCTGCATTGCTCAGCTTGATAAATGGCGGCAGGGAAGTATTTCGAAACAAAATGTTACATGAACCAAGGCATATACGATCAAACGCGTTATTATCCGTTAGCATTATCATCAGATTATAGACTAACAGGTATAAGAGGCGCTGTCCTAGGATTTCAGGTTCAATTATCAAATATTTTAGAAGATCATTGTCATCTTCACCCTTTCAAGCCTGAATTTACCATTGTCATCTTCATCCACTACAAGTCGCGAACTGCTGTCGCAGTTCTCGACTTGTAGTGGATAAAGATGACTTGTAGTTGGTGAAGAAATAAAGCAAAATCGCCATGTATTTGTAAAACAGACTCAGTTTAATTGAACTGTTCCTTCTAAAACCCGTTAGTTGTAGGAAAATGAAGTCTGTTTTCAGAGATGTAAAATGATGCTATAATGCATCATGACGGCTTAAAGGGGTAATCTGTGAATACTCGCAGAGACAAATTCAATTCTTCTCTTGTGTCAGCCAGGAGATTATAGTAGACAGCAATAGAAGAGATACATGTATGTTCTAATCAGACAATTAAATAGATGATATCTAATATATTAACATTCCGCCTGATTTAGAAGACATAAGCTCATTCACTATTAACCCTTGTAATGCTGGGGCCACATATATTATACGGTTTCAAGCTAATTTCAACCAATTTAAATGCCACTGAAATTGATAAAATAGTTCCTAACGGATCCTCAGATAATCAAATAATGTATTTTGGTAGATGTCAATTTGTCATAAATATAGATTTACATACTGTATATTTCAACAAATGTTGAACCTGGAAATTGCGTTAGCAGTTTCAGCTTCAAATGAATGAAAAACAATTCAGCAGGACAAGGGTTAAAAGGTAGTTAGCAGTTAAAGGTTTAAAACCAAGTCAGACAGTGTGGGCCTATGTTATATTGATATCTAGTAACCATGGAGATATTGATAATCTGAGGGCTAGGGAAGTTTTTACATTTACATATTTGTGTATTGTATTATTGCCTTCGGTTATTTTTCGAATATATCTTCCTTATAACAAAATCAATTTAAAGTCTGCTATTTATATATAATTGTACACTGCGCATCCCCGATAAATGTGATTGTACGCGTCAGCAGAAAGCATTACAAGTATGTACATTGAAATAAGCATAGCACTGGAGACAGTTCTACGGAAATAATTAAGCCTCTAGAGGACGCAATAGACTCATAATGTTGGGTTTAAACAGAGAAAAAACATAGTGGCCTTAACGTCGCAAACGTTGGTGCACCAATCAGGCAGCATCTAGGCGTCTTTGCTGGGACAGCTCTGCAGACAAAGAGACTTCGAAGCAGGGTTGAGTTAGCGTTGGAACACGGTCTGCGACGCTGGGCCAACGTCAACCAACCCTGGGTCAGTATATCATGCCTGCTGGGACAGACGGCTAAAAACCCGGCTCGAATAACTTAGTGTTTAAAGAGTGCGCCCACCAAACACAAAACATTTGTATAACATTTGTACAACGTCTTCGACGTTGGTACAACATCGTACAATTGTTATATAAATGCTTTGTGTTTGATAGGAGCCGACTTGTCGCCAGTCTCCATGGTCTGCTAAAATAACTGTTTATATTTATAAGTGCTACCAGTTTTTCTTTTCCTTATTGGTCGACAAACAATATAAAAAACATCCATACTTGCTGCAAAAAGGCTCGGCAAACACAAACTAATTTGTGAGGGACGAAGGCAGTCATTCAGGTCACAATGGATAAAACAAATACCCAGAATCTCCAGACAACGGGGTCTTTTTCAAGAAGAGTATTTTCCAGCGTGTCTTTTTTGCTACTATATATAATTAGTATGTCATACGTAGTAGCTATTTTATCTCTGGTTTTGGTGCGGGAAATAAAATGATAGACCTCTATGTTATCTTGGCAATGCCTTTTAATTCATTTTTAGTAGTAGTCATTTATATTATCGAAATACCCAGTTTTTATTTTGGCAATGCCACTTAACATGATTTTAGTTGTGTATGTCATGCCATGTATATTATCATATGATTTTAACAAACTAACAATCTTGTATATACATGTACATATATCTCTTTCATTTCTATGTCTGTAATGACTTTTCTTTTCTGTCAATAAAATATCTGTCTGTCTGTCTGTGTATACTATTTCATCTTTCTTTATTCTCGCGATGTCTTCCATACGCAGAAACTGAATTATTATTAAACTGGCTATCATACGATAACAAAGGCTGAGTGAGCGAGCGCTAAGTGATGTAACACAACAACTGGCTGAGTGCTAAATGATGTAATACAAGATTCAGATAAATACCCAGACAATAAGATTATAATACATATAGTGATACATAGTTAGCATGGTTAGCATGGTTAGAGACAACGTTGGACTATTAGATTGCCACTGCAGTATTTCCAATCATACGTTGAGAACATTCAAATATTTAATTTGTGAAACTGTAGGAAATATTCTGCTGTCAAATAAAATTAAAAAGAAAAAATATATTTATTTCTCATTGAATACTAAGTCCAGATCGTTTTACTTCCTTGTCATTGCAGAAATAACTTGTTTGTCCATGCTGGGAGAGATTACATCTGGACTGGCTTCAGACAATAAGTGAGTTCTCGTGTTTTTACATAATCAGTTGGCGCGCAGACCTGAAGCTTATGCTATCAGTCACTGCTAGCTTATTGGGCAGCACACAGACTCACCACGCATTCCAGCAAACTTATGATGTTTAAAGAATGTTGGTTTAACATGTTTCATGTCCAGCGTCGTAGACGGAGGGCCAACATTAAACCAACGTTGTTTCAACGTCTTGTGCTTGCTGAGATTCCTAATGCATGTATATTATCATCTACACCTTAATAGCAATCTAAATCATGTTAATAGATACATATATTTATAAGTATAATGGCAAGTATAATACTGCATTATGATAAGGTCAAAGACTTTGAAAAGCAGTGTTGCCTTTCCCTGTGTAGAACTGAGTAAGAAGGCTGGCGTCGAGTTTAGAAGTGTTCATGAAGAGTTTAGAATTGTTCATGAATACTTAACTAATTATTACTTGAATTTGTGTCAACACAATCAGTTCATTGGTAAAGCAATTGGTGAAGTATTCTCCATCCTAACTCAGGAAACACTTCCATATTAAAAATAGATACTGATAAAAAATTATAGTTTGATGGTAACAATGGTGATGCAGGACACTGTATCAACAGGGTTCAATTTGTTCAGTATCGCTTAGCAAAAAGCTACACAAACTTGGCCAATTGCTAATCAAGCTTGCAATTGATTAGCAAATTATTTAATCTTTAATGTTAGAAAACTCAAGGAATTGGAGCTTGTGATTGAAAATCGCTACACAATATTTTCAAAACAAATTGAGCCCTGATCAAGATAGATTTTTATGTTTAAACCAGCTTTCCAACAAACACGGACGTCCAGTATAAAATTATCGAAATTAGCCTTAAACTGCCAACTTAAAACCATTAAATTTTCACCCACCTAAAGCTACTGAATATTATTCATATTTCTTTAATTTGACACCAAACATTTACAGATATTCATGTTTAAACACTCATTTCATTCCCAATAACCGCGATTTAGGCGCCCACTAAAACGGATTAAAAACGACTAAAAAGTGTCGCGCTTCGCGGTTTACTCTTACAGCGCGGGGATTGACTTTAGTCGACAGAATCTGACGTCTGTAGACGTCAGATTCTGACGTCTAAAGTCGATCCCCGCGCTGTAAGAGTAAAAATATTTCTAATGGTTTTAGACCCATAACATAGGTATTCAACTGAACCAGAAAGAGCTAACTAAGAAATTTATGATGATTTCAAAGTGAAAAAAACCCTTTGGTTGCGATGTTATTTAAAATTAATTCAGCGCTGCGCGGTTTAAGGGTTGAAGTGTAGTATCTAGTCCACCAGTATGTATATCTGATAAAAAGATAACCCAGACCATGAGAATAAGAGTGATGTAAGCCCTTCAGCTCTATTTGTCCATCACCCTCTTACATGACTACTTTGGCCTGATACTGCGCCAGCCTGTTCTTAGCTGGGGGTATGGTGATTGTGACGTCATTGCTGGGCTATGTCATTATGAGCAGCATCCAGGGACAGTCATGTAAACATTCCCAGCAGACACAAGACAATGAATCAATGTTGGTTTAACGTTGGTCCAACGTTAAACCAACATTGATTCAACGACTTGTGTCTTCTGTTGTAGATAAGAACCCCTTTACTAGGCCCGACAAGCATGATACATGCAACTAATGTTGGTTCGGTGTTGCGCCAGCGGCGTAGACGTCGGGTAAACATTGAACCAACATTGGATAAACATAATGCTGTCACTGGCCGGCACGTTGGGATAACATTGGACAAATGATACTGTCTAAGTACTCATATTTTCTCATACACCAGTTATTGGGTTCATCTATAATTGCAATGATAGAGATAAAAATCAAATTTGCATAGCGGAGGGGGGGGGGGGGTGGAGGGTGGGAGTCGTATCTAAATACATGACATGTAAGTGTTGGATCCAAGTCGCCTAGTCGGGCACATTATCAAAATGGTGATCTAACGTTGAAAAATGTCTTGCGGTGGGAGCATATTTGAGATATTACATTGAGTGATATCCGAACTATATACCTACGGTAAGGTTCACCTTAAAAATATTTTAATGTCATCCACAACAAGTAGGGCATTATATAGGCCTTGAGCTTCTGTCTATCGCTTCTGTCAGTCGCGTATTTGCCTCATATTGCAAAACACCATGTGCAGTCAGATTGAATGAAGCATGATCATGATGATGACTCAACAATTGTGTGTTTATCTGTTTATTTGGCAGATCAGGCCCCTGGATCAAATGCTCACAGAGACTAAGATAACAGAAAATAACAAACACGTGAGAGGTTGATCAGTTGATTAGGTGGTCAAGGTGATGTAATCACACCCTCCCTGATCCGTCACCGGAGATTGTGGTCAAGACAACGTCTACATCAGCCATTGGCGAGCACAGCAAATACGAGGCGGTCAACAATATGGCTTAACCATGTTAACACAGAAATAGTGAGATTCTGCAAATAAATTGATAAAGTGGTCTATATCTCTGTTTTTACTTGATTGACACCTATATTACACTGTACAAATATAATCGATATCAAAATGCGTGTGACAGGTATTGAGAAACGCTTTAACTAAAAGTTCACAAAGCCGAGCAATTTTCTGTCACTTGAAGTTGTGGATCGCGGTAGCGACACACAACTTCAAGTGACAGAAAATTAAAATAGAATAGTTCCGAGATCTGAGGGTTGAAGTTGGACCAGCGTCGGTGAGCGAGACATAGTGTGTGTTGGGATTACTGTATTCAGGTGACGTCATCATGCCACACCAATAAAAAACCTGTGATTCTAACAATGGTCCGTCCTGCTTTCAAGCGAATGAATCAAAATTGTATTACCCCAGTAACATGAGTAAGCATGGTAAGTTAAAACCATCGATGCCACTGTCATACGGCGGTGTCGCAGATCGATCATCAAGGGCGTATTTAGGTGGGGCATTGGGTCAGCCCTGCCCCCCCCCCCCCCCCCGCATCCCCAGATTTTTTTAAAAGAAAACATAACCTTCGAAAACGAAAAAAATAACCCTCCAACATACATGTATTCAAATGAAGCAGCAAGAGCAATCTAAGACATTTCTGATAATTTCAAAATAAGAAAAAAATTGTTTTTCTGGTTTACATGAAACTATATCAGCGCTGATTATGAAACTTTGCTAGAACCCATCCATCAGTCTATTGCTTCTGGTTTGTATGCACCTTCAGCTGTGAATAATTGTTGGCGCAATTTCCTCCTCAAATTGAATTAAAATAACTATCCTATTATAAGAATGTTAACTGTAAGTACCAGTATGTTGAATACATAAGCTGAGGGATAACAATTAACATTATTTTGTATTTAATGAATTTGTCCAAATATACCACGCGTTGCTAAAAGGCGACAAGTGTCATCAAAGGGTTAATGTGCATAAACTGGGTGCACATACACTTAACTCAGCGCGTCTTATGCCGGTGACCTCTGGTAACGTAAAGGTGTTGACAGCGGGCCAACCTATGACGCTTGAGGCGTAAGGGTCGTGCCAAGACAGTCCGTGTAGTTTGTGTCCTACAGGTATATTGTCATCAGGGGCCGTATTCTCGAAAAAATAACGATCTTAACTTTTGTGTAAAATTACGATTTATTCTTATATTTACATGATTTACGACACCTACTCATCTCGGAATATTAGTAAAAAATGATGTAGGGGGCCTACCGGTACCAGTTTTTTTAGTAGAACTCACTCAGGAATACGTCACCTGGTGAACAACTATATAATGAGCAGATGAACATAGGTGTCTCATCCATATCACCTCTATCATCTGATCATCAGATCATGCTGTGTCAAATAATAACATACACCCCCCTCGTTAAATCAGTTATTTTAATCGCTATCATGAGTCCTGTGCCTTTAGGCAGAAAGCCATTACATCGATTGCGTTGAAAGTTTCAAATAGAGAGGCCTGGATACATACACTTGATACAAAACAACAAAGAGTTCTTCACTGATGTCAGTGATACCTCACCTACCTTAGAATACGTTTTATATAGTCCGTGTCAATATGATATTATCTATTATTTCATATCTAGTCTGTTAATCTGTCATATCGTCATTATGTTCGGCAAGAAAGAATATCCACTATTTAATATTATAATAAGTAACCAGGGGTGAACGCCCAGCTGGTTCTAAGGGCTCTAATTCTAATGCAGCGGATTAAGCTAGATATGCCAATTATAGACACTTAACTCTAAATGTCACAACCAATTCATATATAATATCAACAGGAATTAGTAGGCGTGGATCATTTAATTTGAGTGACGATTCACATGTTCATGTCGCAATTTTAGGCTGGGTTTTAACACATGACTGTCGCGTGACATCGACATGGCCTTCTACCATGCTTACCATTCATTCATTCATTCATTCATTCATTCATTCATTCATTCATTCATTCATTCATTCATTCATTCATTCATTCGTTCGTTCGTTCGTTCGTTCGTTCGTTCGTTCGTCCGTCCGTCCGTCCGTCCGTCCGTTCGTTCGTTCGTTCGTTCGTTCGCTCGCTCGCTCGCTCGCTCGCTCGTTCGTTCGTTCGTTCGTTCGTTCGTTCGTTCGTTCGTTCGTTCGTTCGTTCATTCATTCATTCATTCATTCATTCAATCATTCATTCATTCATACATCCATACATCCATTCATCCATTCATTCATTCATTCATTCATTCATTCATTCATTCATTCGTTCATTCGTTCATTCGTTCATTCGTTCGTTCGTTCGTTCGTTCGTTCGTTCGTTCGTTCGTTCGTTCGTTCGTTCGTTCGTTCGTTCGTTCGTTCATTTTTTCATTCATTCATTCATTCATTCATTCATTCATTCATTCATTCATTCATTCACTTCGAGAGCACTTCCACAGCAGTTCACACTTCGAAGTGACATAACATACATGTACCCAAGTCTAACATCTCAAATGAACATGATGAAAAGTCGCCCTTCGTTCGTTCGTTCGTTCGTTCGTTCGTTCGTTCGTTCGTTCGTTCGTTCATTCATTCATTCATTCATTCATTCATTCATTCATTCAATCATTCATTCATTCATACATCCATACATCCATTCATCCATTCATTCATTCATTCATTCATTCATTCATTCATTCATTCATTCATTCATTCATTCATTCATTCATTCATTCATTCATTCATTCATTCGTTCATTCGTTCATTCGTTCGTTCGTTCGTTTGTTCGTTCGTTCGTTCGTTCGTTCGTTCGTTCGTTCGTTCGTTCGTTCGTTCGTTCGTTCGTTCGTTCGTTTTTTCATTCATTCATTCATTCATTCATTCATTCATTCATTCATTCATTCATTCATTCACTTCGAGAGCACTTCCACAGCAGTTCACACTTCGAAGTGACATAACATACATGTACCCAAGTCTAACATCTCAAATGAACATGATGAAAAGTCGCAACGCCCTTATTGCATGCATTGTGTGATAAAATATGTTATTTTTGATCAACAAATTGTATTCAAAATATGCCATACGGAGCATGCAACCGAAAACCAAAGGGTTCATCAATGCATATGTAAACCCTTTAAGCGCTAATCACAACTCAATTTTAAATCCTTATTTTTATAATATCTAATACCGTTTTTTGCCGCAATTTATAAATGTTTGGTTTTAAATCAAACAGACATGAGTAAATTTAACCCACCTGAAGTTGTGGATCGCGGTAGCGAGGCACAACTTCAAGTGGGTGAAATATTCAATTTAGGAACTTAGCGTGGAAAGGGTTAATCTGTAAATCAGCAGTGAATACAATGTATAAATAAGTGTCAAGATTTAGTCATTCAATGATGGTTTAATGTTGTGGAACAGTCAGCAACACCGACCAACGCCGATCCAAAGTTAAACCGCCATTCGCTGGCCTATACACTGTTGAATCAGAGAGTTATATCATGTATATGGCTGAATGTGTCACACACCCTGTGGTTAACACGCGTGGCGAGCACCTGATTCATTCGGCACCACAGCCGAATACGTCTCTAAGTTCTCAATGCTCACGATTTCACGCTTTAACCCTTTCAGCGCGGGGATCGACTTTAGACGTCAAAATCTGACGTCTATAGACGTCAGATTCTGACGTCCAAAGTCGATCCCCGCACTGAACGAGTAAAAAATTTTAATGGCCGTGGGCCCATAATATAGGTATTAAAATGAAGCTGAAAGAGCTAGCTAAGATATTTCTGGTGATTTAAAATTAAAAAAAAAACATTTGGTCTATTGGCTTAGATAAAAATATTTCAGCGCTTTAAGGGTACCATATTATCGTAGAGGCTGTGGAGATTTGGGGAGATTTGTGAGGTAAAGAATAGAGGTCTGGCACACGAGGGTGAGCTAGAGGGGAAGTGTGCCAACTGACCCCTCTATAATATGTACCACACCGCTCACTACATTATAACACCTGCCAATTACAGCCACACTCATTTGCCTAATAATCACAGATTTGCCAACACCATGTCGTTTTGTTGGTGTAAGTGGAAAGCCGCATATCCTGTGACAATGAAGAAAGAAAACGTACCAACCATTTCAGATTACAAGTATAAATTACCTCTTAGTGCTACATGCTCGTTCTTCTTTAGTCATGCTAATGCAAATTATATGAATTTATGATTTATATTATCTTGCAGTTTTTTTTATATAAATAGATAATATATCATAACAAAATTGAACAGAAATCGGGTCAGACTCAAGTGTGTATATTATTCCGATAAGATAATTCAGTTAAAATATGTTAAAACTGTGACTTGAGACAGAAAACGTCATCAGGTACTCAAGGCTGTCTTTCTCGTGATTGGTATAATTTAGCGAGATATAATAATAGTCTGTGAATTTCTACATTGAATACAATACTATTAACATGATTAATGTAGTCTTCACACTTGTTCATGATTATACCAGCGTATACCTCTCATATCATATGCATGTCGGGGGGGAAAAGGATCACATACGAAAAATCGGCATTCTCAAAAATACCCGTCATTTTGATTTCCGGAAAAAACGGTTAATTTATCTCTCATGATGAGAGTGCATATCACCACATTGGCAATAACGAAAGTGAGGTAAACCTTAGAACAGCTACGCCGTCCTGATTACGCATGTCTGGTTGTGGGACCACCTATATGGGAAAGTCACTATCTGACCAGGAGGTCAGTTATTTATTAACCCTTGACCATGTTAAAACGCTTAAATAGTTTTTTTATAACCTGATAACCCAGGGAGTTTGTTTTCAGTTTAAAATCATCATAAATGTCTTAGTTAGATCTTTCCGCTTCTTATGAATACATGTTACGCGTCTACGGCCATTATCAATATTTTACTCTTTCAATGCGGGGATTTACTCTGGACGTCAGAATCTGACGTCTATAATCTGACGTCTAAAGTCGGTCCCCTCCCTGAAACGGTTATTATTTAGATATAATTATAGTATCATGATTATGTGAAATATATCCAATTTACCAACGCCCAGCGTTTATTATTATAATAACTGCGCGATCACCACGTATGAAAAGGTACAAACATGACAAATAGGGATGACAAAGAAATATTCACGCCCAGTGTGGCTGGCATTGATTTGTCCCGCAAAATGTACTGGATTCATATGGTACTAGAGTACATGTACCCAACCAGCTGATGACCAACGCTGGTTCAATGTTGGCGCGATGACGGGCCGGTTGGCCCAGCATCGCGCCAATATTACAAGTGAGTGTTGAATGTAAAGGTATTCGTCCTTGACACGAGTTACACCCTTAACAAATGTATACACGCTGCAAACAGAGAACCTCCTCATTGCAGGTGTGTTGAAAACGGTCCGTGTTTCACACAAATATGACCTTGACGAGGGTAGCACACGATCTTATACCATCACACCCCGATAAACCGCGAAGTGTGTAACATAAGTGATAGAAAACACATGCGAAAACAGGAATTGAATGTTCTGATACATGTATAGTCAAAGATGCAATATAATAATGCGTGTGTCATCATACATATGTATGTACAATTTAGTATGTATTTAGTATGTACTATTTTCTATTTGTAATATCACCGTGGTGTACAGACAGACAGACACAGTGGTGCAGGTAAAATAACCTTCCACTGATGACAATATGCTCTTATTTAGTTTATTGTGATTACAATTTAATTTACACAACATACAGTCAACGGCAAATTAAACAACGATATAGCGTTAGTGTAAATACACAGCCTACATTTTCTCGATATTACTATTATTAGTGATCAGTGTGCACATATATCAAAGCCTATAGTAAAGCATGTAAAAACGTACTACAGTTTTAGCTGCGAAGATTGTGTAATTATGTAGGTAGTAGCGATACACAAACTACACAGCTAACCGATAAATATATCATGAATATGACAGGATTTTTTTTATTATTACACCCCCTCCCCCTCTTTTGCCCTACATGATCCTAGATACTGACCTTCATGCACGGTGGCGATGTGAGGGTGACTGAGAGACGCCATAATCTGGATCTCACGGCGGATTCGCTGTAGATCCTGCTCGCTGCAAATTCGCCGTTTTCTGATCATTTTCACCGCATACTGTAACATAAGTAAAGGAATGTTAGATACATATTAATAGGCGTATAATACATGTTATACTGATCATGTTTATTTTACACTCAAAATACATTTCCCTCCAAAATAGAACGCTCATAATATTCATCAGCATTGCATAGCTATTATTATGATTATGTTAATCAGGTAATCATCATGAAATAAATCGTCTATACCCAACACCTGCACACCAACAGTTGGCTGGACTCTATCTCAATGCTAGAACAGCATACCTGACGCTATCCCAGTAAACAGCCAAATTACGGATCTTACCAAACGAAAATAGGATCACTATGTAATTTAAGTTTTTTTATTAAAACACACGTTTTCTTTATTTCACAGTGACAGAAAACAGTTCCTCTGAATCTCCAAGATTAATGTTTGTATGGGGTTTGACTTTATTGTCCATCACGCAGTTTAAATAGTGATTGAGATGATCTAGAGAGAGCCATGACAGATTGGAATGTCTTGAATGCGTGGCATGCAGACCATCTGGGAATACCCCGCGACGAACATACATTACCCGCTTTATCCACAAGACGGTAATTAACATTATCAATGTTTGCCGAAATAATATATGTTATTATATTTACAGGATGACAAATAAGCCGAGTGAGGGTTCAAATTGCGTTGAAAATAAAGTGCTTCTATTGATGAAAAAATCGATGTTATCCATATTTAAAAATTGAGCGATTGCAAGGCAAACCATCGCGTACGTACACCCAATGCTAAATATCACCACAGGAATCAAAGGGTGCAGAGCATTCAATCATGGCAGTGTCACTTTGGTCTTTGGGGATAAGTAACTGCTGGTCAGTGGCTACCTACACCAGTCCACTGATGTTTATTTATATTGTGGACTCCACCTACGTACTCTGCAAATTTAACCAATATTGGATTGATGTTGTGCCACCGTCGAAGACGTTGGCACAACATTAACACAACATTGAGTCAAATTGTTGAATTATATGCTGAGTATGGCGATGCATGGAGATGCCACTAATGACTGCCACTGACCCTGAGCAGTCTGAGTGCAGTGGAATTTTTACACATCCAAGTACCATATCACCTCGAATGTGACACCGTATTGGTTATTAATAGCGAGGGGGATGACAGAAAAACAGTCCGGAATGGGGTGTACAAGAATGTCTGTCAATCCCTGGAGAAACGATGGCGCAAGCATGGCTTGATGCCAGGCCAACATGTGTGAGGTTGGCCCGGCATTAGTCCGATGAGGGGCATGGTTTCGTGTTTTCTATCACGCTACCCTGCTGTAGGAATGATTCAGGATGTCACTTTTAAGTGGCACCTGCTTCGCAGATGACACTTTTTTCAAGAGGTGCTTTTTCATGTTTTTATCAAACTTCATACGTAATGATAAGAACAGGCTGTAGAAAAAAAACGTGCCTGCTTTGTTCACTTGATGAGGTGTCTAGAACGTAGACAGAGTCACAGCGGTTGACCTCGCGTCTTTGAACTCGCCTCGGAATGTCGAGATTCGAGAATGCCTCCCTTTTGTGGGTTGACATGCATAATTTTAAAAAAATGTAGACTTGTAATATAATGTTGAAGCAAAATATGCACACTTTTTCTTAACGATATTATGGATGTATATCGTTCAACTTGATAATTTTAATGGAAACTTTCCATTTTCATGATTTTAGTCAATGTACATTACAACGACTGACCTAGACATACACACATGTCAGTGTGCAGTGAAATTAGATGAAACAATATATCATAAGGCCATTAGCACACAGACAATGGTCAGTTCACTGTCATTATAAAATTATGAAATCAAAGTGCAGAACATTAGTAAAAGCTTGACATGCTAAAATAAACAAGTATATGAATACTACTTTGACATACAGTATTAAGTTTTGAATCACGCTTTGCAAAAAACTTAAATGTGAGGATTTACCTAATAATCATGATAATATCATGGTAAACTGGTAAATTATGTCAATTGAACTGAAAACAATAAATCGTCTTGAGATGTAAAAACAATGTTAATGCATAGCCTTCAGTAATGCATGCATTGCATACATTATTGCATACTCATTACTATGCAATTACAACAGTGACGTCTCATGGATTTCAAAACAATGGCGATGTATACTAGCCTTTAATAATGTATACATGCAATTATAAGTGACGTCCCATGGATACTAACAAAGGTTGGATAATACACCATGCCTTAGGATCAACATAGAGCGGACGTGTCAACAGTTTTTATCTGTAACCAATCAAGCGTGGTCTCATTGGCACTTCGGGTTATTTAAACCTTGTGGACTTGACGCGTTAACAAAACTAACAATCTCTTCGGTTCAGTGCTCGCTGATTGAAAGACAACGCGGCTTAGTAACAGATTACGTGATTTCCCCTCTCAATTCCCAGCAAACATGAGACAATGAACCGGTGTTGGTCTAATGTTGGGCCGACGTCGTAGACGGCGGGCCAACATCAGACCAACACCGGCTCAATGTATCACGTTTGCTGGGTTATCACCTGACACTGCTAAATTTACCTCAGAAAATACGTTGAACCAATGTTGGTTTAATGATGGCCCAGCGTCGATTGCAAAATCTGGTACAGTCATAAAATCTAGATCATGAATGTCATACAGACCAACATGGCATCACGCAACGTTGTTCTTAATGTTAGGCATTTCTTCACACGACATGATTTTTTTTGCCGACCATCGTCGGGAATTTAGATATACATGTAATATATATATATAGATAAAGGAGGCCACCACACTAATAGGACTTATTTTGTGAAAATTAAGCAGCTCTATTAAAAATCATTCATCCTCATATCCAGATATATCAGTGAAATTTAAGTCGCACCAGTTTACATGATTTATATTATTTCATCTTCAAAATATCTGTATGACTGCTCCTGGCGTCAGTCTAATAACCTGATAACATGATATTGTATTGAGTAGGTGTGGCTGGGTTCAAATTTGGGTGATAAAATGCTGGTATAGACTATCTAGAGTGATATATTACTTGTCATGATGTTCACGACCCTGTTTACCTTGTTCTGGTTCAGTGATTCTCGATGCCTACTTTAAATAGCTACTCTAGAATGACAGCCGTGAACACCACACTTAGCAATGTACCTATCACTTGTCATGAATCATGTGGCGTTAGAGTATTTTAACGATTAAATAAGAGAAGTTTGACCTTTGGAATCAATCACCGTGTCCAGCCACGGAATCAAGTGGTATAAAAGAAGATAAAATACGCGATCTACTTAATATCACACCAGGCTAATTTATTATTCAAATTTCAAAAATATACTTTATTTATAATAAATATATCCAGCAAACACGAGACGATGAAACAATGTTGATTTAATGTTGGGCCAGCGTCGCAGACGGTGGGCCAACATTAAATCAACATTGTGTCATCGTCGTGTTTGCTGGGTATGTAGGCCTACTCACTATGTTTTTTTTTATGTAGGCTATCATGTGTAGGCCAATAGCCTTGAGAAGCCAATGCAGCCTCACTAGATATTATTCAATTCACTAGCCGTTCAGGCCCTATAATTTGATAAACAGCTACTCTATATTACCACTAGGGGCCTGGTCTAAGATACACTTGTCAACCCGACAACGTAACCTGCATGACGTTGGTGCGTAGGCATATCACATGGATTTTATATCGATAGCAATGAAATGGCTAAAATCGGCATGGCGTAAAATAAAAACCATTGTCAAAGCAGGCACAAATAAATGGCAATTAGTTACGTCATTGTTAAGTGGCTTACGCAACAAAAACGTAATCACCGAGAAGTGGCTGTAATTAGGCAGACCAGAGTACGTCAAGTGTGGCCATCCTGTGTCTACCAGCATGACTAAGGCTCTTTGTCTGGTGTATTGTCCTGACAGTGCCTTGAAACCTCACAAGGAACACAGATGGTGCCATCATTATCCCTTTGAGCCACCATCTCTAACGTTAGAGGCAACGCTAGAAGTGAACAGTAGACCTATAATATAGCACGTATAGAAATCTATCACATAACGATAGATAGATCTATGTTTTATCACACAATTAAAAGTCATGTACAACCTTGAGCTTCAAATGAAAAATATACATATATCCAATACTGATTAAACAGTTGAATAAGCAGCACAAAGGCTAACACAACAATTTTTTTTTTTTTTATCGCCGTCGCAATGATAGGCCTAGGCATTGACATATCTCCGCAAACACGAAGATTGACCTAAATAATATTGTTTTAATGTTGGCCCACCGTCTGCGACGCTGGCCCAACGCATCGTGTTTGTAGGGATGTAGGCAAAATGACGCAGATTTAACGAGGCTCCCATGGATCCCATGATTGCGATACAATGTGGATCGAGAATGATTTTGCTATTATTAAAACTACATATGTATTTATTTATTATCTTACCTTAATCCCTGTGGACTTCTCCACTGCCAGTTTCACTTTACCATAAGTTCCTTGGCCTAGTGTCTTCATCACATTGAAGCGATGCTTCAGGTTGTGACGATGACTTTGTCCAGTTCCTTCCTTACCCATGGTTTCCTGGTCTGATAGCAGAAGATTCTTCATCATGGGCTTCTGCATACAGCTAGATAAATAAGAAAGTGGTCATTTGAGAACACGAACATAGCTTATTTTAAGAAACTATCAGCTTACCAGCTTACGTGATAAACAATTTATTTAAATTGTGCATTCCTACTTCTAACATGGCTAAGGTCTATAATATTATAGGCTATGTCCCAGCAAACACGGTACGTTAAACCAATGCCGATTTAATGTTGGGCCGACGTCGGAGACGTCGCCCCAACATAAAATCGGCATTGGTTTAACGTATCGTGTTTGCTGGGGTACCGTCGATACACTTCACCACGAATCCGGCAAACATGAGCAGATGAGACATTGACCCGATGTTGTTTCAATGTTGTGCGCCAGCGTCATAAACGGTGAACCAGTATTAAAACAACATTGGGTAATGGTTCAAAATCTGGGCCTCATACCTGGTACTGATATTCATTGATCAATTATGCGAGTTGGAATTAAATCAAATTAGTGAGGAATGTAGGCATATACAATAAAATGTCATTGCCTAGTAAACTGTTAGGTATTATTATCATATTTAATGAACAGATGCTTATAGTTAACATCACCAACTGTGGCAACATGGTGACATAGGACTACCTGACCTACATACACATGATATGGATAAAACTACGTCATTGTGGTAATCATGGGGATGGTGTTGGACGGTATTTAAAATTATTATTTTTCTGTTTATGTGGCTTTGTCTATTTGTAGGCTCAATTAAATGAATGTCTTGAGGTGATGAATATTTTTGTCGTGATGCAAATAAATTGAATTGCTCTAACCATGCTAACGTCACCATGGTTAGCATGTAGACATCAAACATGGTAATAAATTGAATTGCTCATGTAAACGCTACTAGGGTTAAATGTGTGGAAAAGTAATTACGTCCCAAAACAGCTAAATAGTTAATACATTATCCCGTGAGTATGATATTATATTATGTATATAGACCTTATACATGATATAGCCTATACAGATAGGTCTATTCTGCATACATACAAATCCGGATAAGTGAAGATTGAATAAGACACGTCTAATGTACATGATGTAGGCCTACCGCATTATGTTTTAACATATTGAATAAGACTACAGAAAGAGGTGGCGTGGTAATCTTACCTCTTACTTTCACCATATTGATGGTGGGTGACAGCCTTGTGTCGGGCTGTCAGCGCGTCACGAGCTTTACTTCAGTTCATATACTCCTTGTATTGTGACCACTTCGTCACGTCTGTGACTGCAAGGCTCAGCTCACTGTACACACCACACACAGTCACACTAGGCCACACTATAAGAGCAATGCTGATAAACGATCACTGCACAGCAACAATAAAACTACATAATCCAAGCTCCTGTTTTCAAATTGAGTGAAATATTAAATGATTATATTTTTGTGTGTTTCATTCCAATGTAAGATATTGAAAACACCTACAAATAAACGTGATGGTTTCTCACTGTCTTGCCTCACACCTCTGCACTGCACTGCACTCACTGGCGCTCTGTCACCATTCCTCCATGCCGCGTACTGACTGGACACCTCGATTATCTGTGTCAAAGGTCATTATGTTCATGAACTTTGAACCTGTCTGACATGGTTCCTACGGCTTCACGACACAATATTCGTTTTCGTTCTGGCTGCTTTGAAACTATAAATAAGACCATTTTATAAAACATACTAACACAATGCTGAATTACAAATGTATGCAAATACATTATTGCATGACATAGCTTGATTTTATGATGTGTTGATAAGATATATTTTGTAGACTAAGTTAGGCTATGTAGACTACGCTGAATAATTATGGTAAACAATTAAAACAAGCCTTCCCGTTGTATTGTGCCAGTCGCGGTGGAATAAAGCAATAAAAATATAATTAGAAAAAAATATTATATTGAGTGGATTCTAGCCCGCCTTGGAAGCCGATAGTTCAGAATATTAATATAAGGAAAACCAGTTTGTGTGAAGTAACACTATATTGTCACAATAAAGACAGAACGTCTATTTATAATTTGTACAGTCACAGCTTTAACTGACCCAGATGTTGACCCCATTATTGACCCTAGGCGTAATAATTCCTTTATTATTTAGATTTAAATTGGGTTTATTGAGGGTTATTATTTATATGAGTGGATGATTTTAGAATTACTAATGGTCCGATGAACCGTTTGCAAAGATTCGCCAAAAACAACTTTCAAGATATTTGAAAATGTAGATCATGCCTTAGGCTCTAAATGATAGTGCGCTTTGTTTATAAGAACATGTGAGGGTGTGCTTTGGCTCGAACCAGGAAGGCGAAAATAACAATCGTCTTTTTTTTCTTGACACAAAACGGTCTGACAGTAACAGTTAAATGTCTCATGCACACCAAAATCGCAAGTCTAGGCCACGGCCTTCCAATAACAGTTCTAAACTTTTGCGAGATCATGAAAATCAAATGATTTTCAAAATTCTTGGAAATAGATGTGTGGTAAGCACGCACCTGCTTCACAAGTTCACGCCTTCAGTGCCAGTGGGCTTCACAGTGAAAAAATTCACTTCACTGTCTTCAGCCTGAGGCTGATGTGAAGCCTGAAGTGAAGCCTGAAGTTCAGGCTTCACTTCAGGCTTCACATCACAGTTCACTGGCTTCACTGCCTTCACTGCTCAAACAGTTCAGTTCACTCAGACTCACTGCCCACTCAGACTGCTCAGTCAGTGCACTGATCATTAGGCTTAGCCTTAGCCTTAGCCTAAGGCTAAGCCTTCTAAGGCCACCTAAGGCTTAGCCTTAGGCTTAGCCTTAGGCCTAATCAATTAGCCTATATTAGGCAGTGGCTAATCGTACGTGATTCTTCATAATGTAACTCTATGGGCAGCCTCGTTTACGAAATGACCGGCTCCCATTGACTCCCATTATAAATTCACGTACGAATAGCCACTCCGAATCAATTAATCCAGCTATATACCAGGATTCACATTCACCGTGGTGGATGAATTTCGCCGATTTCTCCGTCAATTCTCAATCAATTTTCATGAAATTTTACACACACTATTTTCCATTCATGTCGTGACTACCCTGAAAGTTTCGCGGAGTTTTGATAAGTATTTAAAAAGTTAGACCATTTGACATGTAGTAAATAAATAAAAATGTTGCCCTCTATAAAGCCATTAGCTTCGTCTCAGAATTGTATTACATGTCAAATGGTCTAGCTTCTACAATACTTATAAAAAACTTCGCGAAATTTTCAGGGCAGTCACGACATGAATGGAAAATAGTGTGTGTAAAATTTCATGAAAATTGGTTGAGAATTGACTGAGAAATCCGCGAAATTCAATAATCCTGGTTGATTAATTCAATGTGAATCCGACTATAAGTATAACAGTAACCAGGTAACACGTCTTAGAAACATGCAAATATGGCCACTATTAGTAATACTATTAGTAATAGTAACGTTAGTATTAGTATTACTATTAGGCACTTGACAATAAAATATAATTTAACTTTATCATTATTAATCATATTGAATATTGATAGAGACACATTGAAATAAAATTGTGATTTTTTAGGCCTCAGCAAAAACTTTGGCGGATGCCTATAGTTGCAGTCAACTTCCACCAGCGTTGGGTGTTTTTCGCTGATTTCTCAGTCAATTCTAAATCAATTTCCATGAAATTTTGCGATCACTCTTTTCAACTATTCCGGCGCCTACACTAATAATTTCGTGAAATTTGAATGAGTATTTCAAAAGTTAGACCATTTGACATGTAGTGGAATTTCGTGAGTGAAGCTGATAGCGTGCAATGGGTTTATAGACAGATAGAGGAGCGTCATAATTCGCAAAAAACTACATGTCAAATGGTCTAACTTTTAAACTACGAAATATTTTTCCCTGAAATTTACAGGGCAGGTGCCGTAACACTAGAAAATTTTCAGAGCATATCCCTACCTGCAACCGCACATTTTGTTTGGAGTGATGGTCAAATTTCATGAAAATCGGATGAAAATCGCTTGAGCAATGAGCGAAAAGCATGCAACGCGAAAGTGACAGATTTAAAGTGACTTTTACTATATTGTCGTCATCAGGCGCGTCCGTCCGTTCGTCCGACTGGCCGCCACTTTTCGCACTTATTATCTTATACTTAGTTATAACTTGTTTCGCGTAACTGGAATACACATTAAATTTCACATACAGGTTAATCATGACTAAAGCTTGATTATCCTTAATGCGATTCACTCAACATTTTTTTATGTATCGTTAATAGTTCGGATGAGTTCAAAATTGGGCAAGATTCGGACAGAAATTAGGTCATGGCAGTCAAAATGGCCGATTATCGGCAATTATTTTTTATCAGGTCTATGCCTAATATCTAGAAAACCAGACCAGATAGCTAGACCATTACTATTGAACAAAATATGCAGTTTCAGGTAGGGATATACCATGAACAAATTTCAACTTGATCAAATTCAAAATGGCCGACCTGCGGCGAATTCTGATAGACAAATTTTCTCGTTAACGCGCTTCACTCAACATTTTTTTGTCTCGCTCCAAAATTTATAACATATATCTATTTCACTACTAGTTTGGTTGAGTTTGAAATTCAGCAAGATTTGGACAGAAACCAGGTCATGCCGACCAAAATGACCAATTATCGGCCATTATTTTTTTCATATGATTAATATCTGGAAAACCTGACCAGATAGCTAGACCATTACTATAAAACCAAATGCGCAGTTTCAGGTAGGGATATGCTCTAGCAGTGTTCAGCACAGACAAGAAATAGGTGGGGACATTTGTCTCACTGCCCTGGAAAAAAGGAGACATTTGACTTCTAAGTGCGTAATTGACGCCCAGTGTTCAGCACAGACAAGGAATAGGTGGGGACATTTGTCTCACTACCCTGGAAAAAAGGAGACATTTGACCTCTAAGTGCGTAATTGACGGGATATCGCGACCTGTGCTGAACACTGCTCTAAGAAATTTAAACTTGATCAAATTGAAAATGTCAGATTATCGGCCATAATTAACTTTATTATGCCTGATATCTGACAAACCGTGCCATATAGCTAGACCATCACTCCAAACAAAATGTGCAGTTGCAGGTAGGGATATGCTCTGAAAATTTTCAACCTGATCAAATTCAAAATGGTCGTTTATCGGCCATAATTAACTTTAATATGCCTGATATATGACAAACTGTGCCAGATAGCACTCTAACCTTTAAAATTGGCATAATTTGGAAAATCATTTGTACACTTCTTCAACTTTCCTGATCCAAAAAATTATATGATTTCAACTTTTTCAAGTACAGGACATTCTGTCCATATTTGCATAAATTCAAGATAGCAGACAAAAAACAAAATGGCCAGATTGTTATAAAAGTTTTTGAAACGTGCACAGGAGAAGCAAAGTGAGTCATTGTCTTAACCGTGTGCCATCACCGTTTACCCCAAGAATATAATTTTAGAGCAGCCGCGCGTGAAAAATGGGTCTCTTTTTAGGGTAAAGAAAGTCTTTTTTGCTAGATAAAAACACATAAAATTAAAATAGACAACAAAATTTCTCATTGATAATTCATTAAATCTATTCGCAGCATTCCTACGTCAGCCCTTCGAACAAAAATTCTATTATATACCAGTCCAATAAATACTATAAAACGAAATGTATGGTTTCAGTGAGGGATATATATATACCCTCTTAATGGCAACTTCCTAAAATGAAAAAAATGCTGACTTGCGACTATCATTGACTATGTATATCTGTAATATACACAGTAATCTGTGCTAGATAGGTGGATCATTGAACACGTTCAATAATGGCAGAATTTTTTTTGAAAATGACCGATTTATTACGAGTCCACATTTGACGTTAATAATCTTGCTTTGTGTATTCTGCTCAAAGTTGTAATATGCATGTTACTCATAACCAGTTCTTGGACAATTTCAATAATGATTTTCACTTTTAAACGATTATTAGAGGCTGAGGCCTATTTCCGTTTCCGACGGGCCTTGTTACTGTTTTTTTATGGTTAGCATTCTACTGAAATGCTGTAGCTGCTCAAAAAACGTTCAAATTTGGCACAGTGATAGTAGCTATAAAAAACAGAAACAATATGCTTTTTAATTTTTTTAAATACCGTATTTCGCGGGGTATAGTACGCACCTGTGTATAGTACGCAGGTACCAATATTTGTACCAAAAAACACAGATAGTACGCACCGGTGGATAGTACGCACCAGGGTGGTGAATATCTACACAGTCTGTCAGGGGTGTGTGTGTGGTATGTCTTTATTACTCCAGGCATTCAGAATGTGGTTCAACTCAGCTGGTGACATAAGGATATAATTGATTCGCTAATAAAGATTATATAAAATAAATGAAATGATTTGATGAAAAGAAATATTATAAACAATATAAAAATATAAAATTAGGAAGAACTATCTGAGTATTATATTTATTTTTGTTTTAGTGTTGATTTGACCACAAATGATCATGATATAACATATTAGCGCCACCTGGTGAAAGCAGTTATAGTCAGGTAAATAACAGGAAAAGCGCCATCTGGTGAACAGGTTTACAGTCTTCAATGGGATGCCTACCGTTTATGACGGCCGAAACGGCGATATAATCTAGCTAATTTTTATTAAGATACAACGAATAAAAAAAAAGAATTGTAGACACAATGTACAAATTTTTATTTAGAGTAACAATAATGAAATAGCACATGTATGTATTGGTGACAGCACTGTCAAGGTGATTTATTACAAGCATACAATTAATGTCTATCATGCATATGTATGGATTTAGGAATGCGGCAATTATATCAAGAGCATAATTATTATTACCGTATATCCCCGTGTATAATGCGATGTTTTTTCTTAGCTATTCATGTCACAAAAAAGCACCTCGTATTATACATAGATGTAGAATTTAATACAATTTTTGAGCTCCTAGCGGTAAGTTCAGCGGTAAGTTCTCTAGCGGTAGAACGTATCTTTAAACATAGGCCAGTCAGCGTGTTTGGTAAGCAGGCCTATACACACGATACAACAAGACTGTGCCTTTTCAACTAGTAGCAAACAAGAGACGTTCACCCAATGCTGATACATTGTTAGGCCACCGCCTGCGACGCTGACACAACATTGTACCAGCATTGGGTGAATGTGTCGTGTTTGCTGGGAGCCCCCGTCTCACATTCCCGCCGACGCGCGTGGCACCTTTTCACAACCACGGCAGATAAATGACGCCGTTAGTCTGCAACCAATTCACTCTCCTGACCTGTTCATTTATATTAATAATGATTTAATCTAAGATCGCCTTTTATATGGGAGTGTCCTATTGTGTACAACAAATCTGAACATGATATTTTCTTATTGGAATGAGAGAATGCGTTGACGAAATATAACAAGATATCAGTGATTATATCTCCTATCGCAAATTCTATACATGTAGGCCTGAGAATGTCCATATCGCTGGGATAGCATTAACGCCTACCGCTGTTGCGGCTGCTGATACGGTATTTAGCAAATGGTGGTATCTGTTAGCTGTAGTTCATGGAGCGCTGCTGTCTTATTGCACCTAGACACCTTATACAACCAAACACACCTCTTGCGTCTAGACAATGCTGCTAGTCTGCAAATGTTTTACAATCACATTTCATCTTGGAGTGTTCTTATTTGAGCATGACGATATTAAAATATGGTCTTTGTAATAGATAAATTAAAATAATATAAATTTGTCGGCAAAATATAAATACGGGTATTTTAAAATCTGTGTGTATATATATGTAGCCTATGCAGGCCTCATAATGTCTGCCCATTATTTTTGCCGTGAAACCTATCGGTATTAGCGCTCTAATATTATTTAAACTTTCTACCAGGATACATTTCGTCTGTCTTTTAGAATGCCATTGACTTGAATATATATTGCAGTGAAATATGTAGGCCTATAATAATAAAACCTGCTAATAATCAAGCCGTATACAGTGTATTAGATAGGCACATCACGTCGCCGCTGACAGCGACATCTGGTGAATGGAGTAGAAGCTTCCCAGTGGTCACGCAATCAAAGCAATACACATGATCATGATGATGAAGTATGCCTAGCGATGTCTGACGAGTAGATTATTATTTAAATAACATTAATAAATGACTTTATCAAATATTTGAAACACAAATAAATGCTAGGTTGTTATGGAATGTTATTTCACTAGACATCTTAAGTGTATTAGAAACAAACGGTTTCATTATAGCTGCTGAAGTAATTTGCCATTTTTTGGCGAAAATACAAGGAGTTAGGAGATCGCAGTTCACTCGGGAGACGTGAGACTGCCTATTTATCAAAATTTTAAGTGAAAAATCTCAGCAAAATCAATATATTGTACGCATCGGTGGATAATACGCACCAGGCCAAAAACGGGCTCAAAAAAGAAAAAAAGTAGCGTACTATACGGCGCGATATACGGTACCTCAAATAGTGCTTGAGATATTGTCATTTTTGCCTATGCAAATTGCCTTTTCACCGGTATTGTTAAAAACCGCAGAATTTTTGCAGGAAAAAGGCTCTTATTTAATAAAAATGAGAAAACAAAAAAATATGTAATGAGGTTAAATATATAATAACTTCACATTTTTAGGTTCGGTGAATATTATGGAACGAGATTGCACATTTAATTACTTTTTAGGTGACCTTGACCTTCAATAATGTCAGTGAAAGGTCAAGGTCAAATGTAAAAAAGTGCTAAATTTCATTTTACGCCAATTTTTTGTGGCCTTGAAAAAAGTATCTGCTACCCCTTTGATTTTCATAAAATTTTACAGGAATGTTCGAATACTTTAGCTGTCAGCAACTGGTCAGGGTTCGTAATAGTAGTTGTCCAGTTGTCCAAGACAACCAAAAATCATCATGGACAACCAAATATGAATCTTTGGCACACTTTGGTTGTTCGTACGGGCAACCACGTTTATTCCAGAAACAATTTTGCCACTGATCACGCTGACATACGCCGTACCGTGACATGCGGCACACGGCATAGTAGCGTCATATCAGAGACAGCTCTAGTTACCTTGAATCATGTCTGCTGTCATGCGCGTCTGACAATGCTGTGTGGTGGAAACACAGTATTTAAATTTTAGAACTAAACAGAACAATTAGTTTTCTTGAAAAAAACTGAACATGCGACATTGGCAATAAATCAGTGATGAAGCCACATGTAAAACTTGTATTCAATGATATCGCAATGCCTACACACATTCCTCTAGTCAGTGGGAAAATCCCCAGGTTTCCATTTCCTGGGGCTGTTTCCTTTATCGTCTTCTCTCCTCTTCCCTGTCAGAAGGACTTGTGTGTTAGAATTGCAGGTATGTCTTGACTGACCCCATATGTGGGAACGACTTTTTTCAAATTATTAAATGGTCGCTGATTGGCAAGTGAATTTTGGACATTTTGCACATTTATTGTAAGAATTAAATACAAATGAAGCGAAAGAAACTGAACCTTATTTTGGCGACTGTCAAGATGATGATAAGCACTGCAGGCATAGATGCATGACAGTGAATTTGATCACTGAGCGAGAGAACCAGGGCAGGAAATAAGGGTATTCCGGGCGTCCAAGACAACCCCTTTTGCAGCCGGACAACCCAGTATCAATCTCAGGGTTTCCGTTGCACAACCGGTCAAAAATTATTAAGATTTACAAAAATATGCAAATTGTTTCTGCGCACGGCGCATTAACCCTTCAACACCTGAACTAAGCAGGAGATTTGCAGGGAATCTCCAGCTATTGTTTTAAAATCAATTCATTTAAAAAAATAGATATTGTTTTTTAATTCTCAAAATTTGAACGAAAACCCGAAAAGTTGACCTGGTGGTCCGGCGGACAACCAGGCCAACAATCCTTATTTCCTGCCCTGAGACCGCATATCTCAGATACATGTGAGAACGACTTTTTTCACTTTAGTTGTCGGTCATTGGCAGATAAGCATTAAACATGTTAAATAAAAATGGATCAAATTAAACTCGAAACATATTTTGGCAGCGGTCGTGGACCTCAGGTTAAACGGTACTGCAAAAAAACTGGTAGTAACCAGGTAACAAGCGCAGCAATATTTTTATGAGTCTCGACAGCAAGTGAATAGTATTCTCATTATTTTTATTTTTTCAGACTTTGGCAACAGCTGTTGTTCAAGTAATTACAGCTGAGGGACCCTCCTACAGGTCATGGACAAGAAAATGCTGTGGGGTCGCTACATTTATCAAGGACAATCCGAAAAGATCATACTTTATCAGAATATATGATTTAAAGGTTTGTGGATTATTTATCCATAAAATATGATGTATATAATGTATACATGTATTATGTACAATGATGGTATGTTTTGCAAACTAAGATATTGTATTTTGTGTAAAATGTTTAAATATTTAGGAACCATCTTTTTAATTGAGCAAATAAAATACTAAGCAGAGAGTATTTAATCTGATATGGAATTGTAATATTCATGATGTAAATTTATAGCATCAATTGACTTAAACATGTTAAACTTGTTAAAACTAAGTTAAACAACTGTTGGATTATTGATAAATGCTTGATGACCACTGGCGTAAAGTGAGTGGAACATAATCTAATATCCAAATTTCCAGTAATGTTAATCTTAATCTGATAATACTAACATTATTTGAGTCTATTTATCATTTCATTATAAATCTCTATAGACTATTTAACAAATATTCAACCTTTCTTACAAAATATATGTACCGGTACGCGGTTTTCGCTTTTCTATCCTTCAGAGTCAGCGGTGTATTTGGGAACAGGAGTTATACAATGGCTTCAGATACAAATGTCCCAGACCATTCTTTCATATGTTTGAATCAGAAGTAAGTCATGATATCTGTATCGTGGTTGCCAGTCTAGGGACTCATTATTTACACATCTGTTGCAAGGACTTAGCCAGGAAATCATGAAAGGGAGTCCAAATTTACTTATTGTTCAGTTGTTGGGCCAGGATGTGGAATCTGGTGATATATTTTCTATGTCCAGGCTGAAAATAGGCCGTCCAAAAGACGGCTGGAAGGGTCTGTGGCTAAGTCCTTGATCTGTTGGAAATATTTTCTCAGGATGTAAAGTATGATTTTGTGAAGTATATATATATGATATTTTTCGTGCTCATTAATAGAAATAAGATTTCACTTACTTGAAAATGTGTGAATCAGTCGGTATCCTGTATTTATAATCCAAGGTCCTGCAAGCCTTGCTTATTCTGATCCCTCGATTTTACCTGTCTTAACCATGACATTCAGGTATTATCATTATAATTATTTTTCAAAATAACACACTTTTCTGCCTATTGGATTGAAGCTACTGTAGGGGCCTACATGTATCAGTATTTCCAGCTTGTTTAACATGTTTAACCCTTTCAAGCCAGAATTTACCATAGTCATCTTCATCCACTACAAGTCGCGAATTGCTGTCACAATTCTCAACTTGTAGTGGATGAAGATGATTTCATGTGGTTTATAAATTCAAGAAAATTACTATGTATTGGTAAACCAGTCTCACGGAAATTTTCTTTCTAAAACTCTTGTTTGTAGGAAAATTAAGACTGTTTTCAGGAATGTAAAATAATGTTTTAATGCATTGTGAGGGCTTAAAGGGTTAAATGGATGATTTAGAGAGTAGATATTGAGCACTCTTGCTAAATATTTGGATTGTACAACAGGACTGTTTTTCTTATTACCGTATATCCCCGTGTATAATGCGATGTTTTTTCTCAGCTATTCATGTCACAAAAAGGCACCTCGTATTATACATAGATGTAGAATTTAATACAATTTGTTAGCTCTCTAGCGGTAAGTTCTCCAGCGGTAAAACGTATCTTTAAACGTAGGCCAGTCAGCGGGTTTTGTAAGCAGGCCTATACACACGATACTTTGCCTTTCCAACTAGTAGCAAACAAGAGACGGTTCACCCAATGCTGGTACATTGTTGGGCAACCGTCTGCGACGCTGACACAACATTGCACCAGCATTGGGTGAATGTGTCGTGTTTGCTGGGGGCCCCGTCTCACATTCCCGCCGACGCGCGTGGCACCTTTGACAACCACGGGCAGATAAATGACGCCGTTAGTCTGCAACCAATTCACACTCCTGACCTGTTCATTTATATTAATAATGATTTAATCTAAGATCGCCTTTCATATGGGAGTGTTCTATTGTGTAAGACAAATCTGAACATGATTTTTTCCTATTGGAATGAGAGAATGCGTTGACGAAATATAACAAGATATCACTGATTATATCTCCTATCGCAAATTCTATACATGTAGGCCTCAGAATGTCCATATTGCTGGGATAACATTAACGCCTACCGCTGTTGCCGCGGCTGATACAGTATTGAGCAAATGGTGGTATCTGTTAGCTGTAGTTCATGGAGCGCTGCTGTGTTATTGCACCCTGACACCTTATACAGCCATGCACACCTCTTGTGTCGAGACAATGCGCTAGTCTGCAAATGTTTTACAATCACATTTTATCTTGAAATGTTCTTATTTGAGCACGACGATATTAAAATATGGTCTTTGTAATAGAAAAATTGAAATAATATAAATTTGTTGGCGAAATATAAATACGGGTATTTTAAAATCTGTGTGTATTGTAGCCTATGCAGGCCTCAGAATGTCTGCCCATCGAGACAGTCCCGATGACATCCGCTCTGCCGTGAAAAATAAAAATACAGTATCTGCTTACTTTACAAGTAAGCAGGTACTGCCCTTTGGTTTTGCAGAGCTGTACTGTTGCCGCTGTTCCCGTCATTGAGCATCGTCCATGCAGGTGTGGCGGGGCTATTTATTAGAATAAGATAATATCCATGCCTCACATTTAGATGGCCCGTAACGCTATCGACCGGGACGCTGCCGACATCCAAAATTTGAGGTCGTATTATACAGAGGGGTAGACGTTTTTCAGGTAATCCGAGGCCTCAAATCTTAACTCGTATTATACATGGCGTCGCACTATACGCGGGGATATACGGTATATATATATATCAAATTAATTTCCCTTTCAGAATGGTCCTGCTGGTCTCAACTTTGCCAATGAGGATGAAGCGAATACGTTTTTTGCAGCTGTGCAGGATAAGCTGAAGGAACGACAACAACGTAAAATAGGTGAGTATTTTGTGAGCTGTATATAAATATAAAACTGTATATAAAAACAGCATTTTTTTCTATTTTTCTCTGATTATCTGGATATTAACATATCAAGGGGATATATATTACATATATATATATATATATAAAGGTACTGCAATAAAAGTAAGTGAAGCTATCTTTATAGAAAATTCTGAACAGCTTTGATTGCTACTTTTATATCTACTTTTTTTTCCAGCACATCACTAATCAACTTATCTTTATATTATTGTAACTGAAGTAAACAAGTAGGAATATACTAACAACATCGGTAATATGAAGCATTTAAGAATAATAAGATCTTGTTATATATTGTTATTTTAAAACACTTGAAATTATCTAAAAGATTTATTAAATATATACAACATTGTCTGAACTCAGGTAGGACAATCCTTTGAATGGTGTGACCCCTCCTCATTACAGTTGTACTACTGGGTATATGCTGGCTATAAGTTATTAAAACATATTCGTCATTTTTAGCCCGCCTTTTAATTTTAATTAAAAAAGGTGGGCTATTGCAATTGAAGTTCGGCGTCGTCGGCGTCGGCGTCGGCGTCGGCGTCGGCGTCGGCGTTAACATTTACTTGTGGGCGCGATAACTTGAGAGGTTTTTCATGTTTCCTTCCCAAATTTGTTTTGCATGTTACTAATGACCACTTCTCGGACAAGTTCAATAATGGCTGAAAAAAAATTCAAAATGGCCGACTTATTGCGATTTTTCACCTTTTACGTCAATAATTTGACCTTGTGGGCGCGATAACTTGAAAAGTTTTTCACATATCCTTTTCAAATTTGTTATGCATGTTACTAATGACCAGTTCTCGGACAAGTTCAATAATGGCCGAAAAAAAAAAAAAAATGGCCGATTTATTGCGATTTTTCACATTTTACGTCAATTATTTGACCTTGTGGGCGCGATAAGTTGAAAAGTTTTTCACATATCCTCTTCAAATTGGTTATGCATGTTACTAATAAGTAGTTCTTGGACAAGTTCAATAATGGCCGAAAAAAAAAAAAAAATGGCCGATTTATTGCGATTTTTCTCATTTTACGTCAATAATTTGACCCTGTGGGCGCGATAACTTGAAAAGTTTTTCACATATTCTCTTCAAATTTGTTATGTATGTTACTTATAAGTAGTTCTTGGACAAGTTCAATAATGGCTGAAAAAAAAAAAAAATGGCCGATTTATTGTGATTTTTCTCATTTTACGTCAATAATTTGACCTTGTGGGCGCGATAACTTGAAAAGTTTTTCACATATCCTCTTCAAATTTGTTATGCATGCTACTAATAAGTAGTTCTTGGACAAGTTCAATAATGGCTGAAAAAAAATTTAAAATGGCCGATTTATTGCGATTTTTCTCATTTTATGTCAATAATTTGACCTTGTAGGCACGATAACTTCAACATTTTCACAAGTATCCTCTTCAAGTTTGTTATGCATGTTACTAATAAGCAGTTCTTGGACAAGCTCAATAATGGCCGGTAAAAAAATCAAAATGGTCGACTTATTGCGATTTTTCACATTTATTTTACGTCCATAATTTGACCTTGTGGGCGCGATAACTTGAAAAGCGGCTAGTTTAACATACCATTTATATCTTGCGTTGTTATTTACGTGATGACATTCGACTTTACTTTCTTTATCATAATTCGGCGGCGGGCTATTATCGAGTGTGCTCTTGTTATTTAATGATAACATGATCTGCATTTATAGTTTGTTACGTTCATTTTTTTGTATCATCTCACAAAAAACATACAAAACATCTACGACATGTAATTATGTTAATCCATATACTAGGTTACATTTAACGTTACATTAAAATAGAATAATATATGTCTTTTGAACATTATAACAAAACTAACAGTGTATTATAAGTATAGAGCGAATGCCTGTTAGCCCAGCATTGTACAGACCACTTGTGTGATGTTCAGCCAGTGCAGGGTAGACAGATGGTGAAGCTGGATTTTACCCTGTAATACATGGAAAATAATATATATCTGCCTTAACTCACTGGCAGATGGTATGTAGCTTATATCAGCTGTATAGTGTGTTGTACAATACACGGGTCTACTTGATAATATTATCCATCAAACGTCAAAGTAATCTTATATTTTTTGTGCTTTAATCAAGTGATCCAAATTTTGATAAAAATTCTGAGATTTCATTCAAAGCATTGTTTATTTATATTCAATGAATAGAACTGAATTCAAAGTATATTTGATCGTGTTGATGTTTTGATTCAGATTTTGATCTTATTTTTGTCTATGATGAAGGTAAATTTCCTATTTTTTAGTTTTTGTTGCCGTTTGTTTGCAGGCTACTAGGATCAATGTGCAATATTCGGTTACATTATTATTTACAATTACTGATAGAGATTGGAGCTATAAGATTTTAATTTGATATTCAAAATAGATATTTAGGAAATATATGTAGATTCATTTTTATGCAGATTGGAAAGTAGTGCAATAATGTGTACACACTGGGTCATAAATAACTAATTTTTCTTTCACCAGTTATTTCTAAAAGACAGCCTTTTTGATAATTTTGTCACCATTAACAAGTACAATTTAAACAAAATAGCCTTTATCAATATCCAGTAGATGTGAAATTTTCTTGATAATTTGTTTTGACAGATTTTTTTTACTTTAGTTCTGATGATGAAGGTAATGTTAGATGTACTTTGCTTTACATGTTATTAAATTTGTTTATTTTGAAACTATTTTTTAGCTCTTTTTATTGGCAGTCAAAAAACAGTTTTGCTGCATTTCATTCTATTATGTACAACTGGTTTGCCATGATGACGAGACTGTGAAATAAATTTGGCAAGGTGCCAGGTACAGAGTGATTCAAATGACACAAGGCGGGTAGGATAGTGACATGTGAATGGTCCATTTAAAAAGTAGGGAGTAGCTTTCTAGCAATTCTTAGCTGATGGCAAAAAGTAACTTTGTGGAGAACGATATTTTTAATTTTACATGCCCAGGGCCCGTATTCTCGTACAAGTTACGATGTATCGTAGGCTTCTGATTGGTCGAGATGGCCATCTCGACCAATCAGAAGCCCACGATATATTGTAACTTGTACGAGAATACGGCCCCAGAAGAAGCACATATTTAGACAAGTAGAAATGGTGACAAGGGTGACCAAGAACAGATATACAAAAAATACAACTAAATGGTAATATTATCATTGCTCTTGAAAAAAGCTATACTATTTTGTTGTATGGCCAGGCCATACAAATATTCAAAAACTGGGATCTTTCGAAGCTCTTTTTATTGGAAACACATCATCTAATTAAGATTATGTTTTGTGTTAAACAACTTTGTCTTGATTGGTTTTTTTGAAGTAGAAAAAGATTGTATTTTTTTACTTACTTTTGAAGGTTCCTGCCCCGTCAGACAGCCCACAGTTAAGTTACTTTTAAATGCCCTTCTTGTGTATTTGCTTAATTTTTGAAATTAATGGATCAAAAGAATAGTTCAGGAAATTGTATTTTTCATTTTAGCACTCACATAATTTTGATGATGTTGATGCAATCATTTTTCATACCAGGGCAAGCAAATCATTTTTTTTAACTTCTGCCAAACATTGAGAGATGTCCACTGGTAATTTGATAAATATTGATTTAAATAGTATTTGCTGTCTATGATGCTAGTCCAACTTTAAAACAAAATATTAAATTTGAATAAAAAAAAAAAAATTATTATCCCAAAATCGAATTTGCTTTGATAAGAAAACAGAATTTATGTAAATCAAATCTTTATTGAATATTTTACCATAGATTTTCCTGGATGTATTACAGATGATGAAGGTGATTTTTCGATATATATTTATTCAAGCTGTTACGATTAACCATATTTATGCATTTACTTTTTACCTGTGGTCAAAAAATATTCTCAATTGATCTAAAGTACAATTTTTATCTGTAGCAAATCAATTGATTTTATTTTGTGCTCAATCGGCATCATGGATTTACAACTAAAAAATCAGAAAATTAGTTTTCAAAGCATGGAGCATTTGCTGATATATGAAGAAGGCTCACGTTTTTTTCTTTTCAATGTATGAAACAAAATTTATAGTCTCTGCATATTTTATATGTTGAAATCAAATGAATAAACCAAAGACGACTGATCTAATCTATTAATTTAACCAAAAATAAGTATATAATGATCTAATAATTCAACCAAAAACAAGTGTAACAATCCAGTACTTGAAACAAGAACAGGTGTAACAATCCAATACTTAAGCGAAAGACAAGTTTAACAATCAAATAATTAAACATGTTCAACCGAACACAATGCCATGAAACTGTAACGAAACTCTAGCTGAACTAGGATTAGTCCCCGGGTGCAATCTACAGGTTCCTGAGGCTGAATTGTTATTCACAGTATTCTTATGTTCTAATCAGCTACATGTATGGTGTACAAACATATCAGCTCTATGGATTAATGGATTTAGAATACTTAATAATAAAAAAAACTTAACAATCATGCACAGTGTTTTGCAAACAGGCCATGCAAACAACAGACCATCCAGTTCACCAGATAGTTTTAAAAATGTTCTTTTTATTGTAAATCATTCTTTTGCTTGTTTTGTTTTTGTTGGACACAAAAAGTCATTTTCACTCTGTATCATGTAATTTTTATATTAACCTTTACCTTTTGTGTAATTTTCACCCATATGAAGTTGTGGGTCGCGGTAGCGAGACACAACTTCAAGTGGGTGAAAATTTAAATAAATTAGCTTGGAGGGATAAGGGTTTGTTGATCATCTTTCTTGAAAATCTTCAAAATAAAGTGTTGATGTATGCATGAAACAAGCAAATTTAAGTGTGGCCACTTATGTCCAGGTTACGGAGAAGTGTTTATGTTGTGGGGAGAAGCTAAAACATCAACAGCTCAACAGCAGCAAGATGAAAAATGATCACATACACAAGATTATTAAATAGCCAAGTGTTTTTTCAATAGTCTGGCAATATCTGTGTCGTTGATCCAACAATATAATGACATTGGACTAATTGTGTTTTGTCTTTGCTGGGAAGATGACACGTACACTTACTGGTACTGATGTGATTATGGACTGTGCAGCTTTAGCGTTAAACAAGTGTACATCTACTGATCTATGGTTTCAATAATAATTATATAATATTACACAGAATTTTTGAAGGTGCCCTGCAAATACGAGCTGTTGACCCAATTCTGTTTCAATGTTGGGCCAGCATCGCAGACGGTGGACCCAATAATGAAGCAATATTGGAGTAATGTCCCATGTTTGATGGGGCATTATCACAATTCAATGCCTAATATACTTCTTATTTTCTTCACATCATTTAGACACACCACTTCAGCTCAGCAGTCCAGCCAAACCTGCAGCAGAAGGCCATTTTTCTAAACTCACATTTTTGTTATAGGCATGACACTCTGATGGACTGTCATCTGTTTTGAAAGGGTGTTTTTCATCTGTCGGAATTGTCATCACAGAATCTGGTGTATTTTTAATTGCGTTGAAAAATATTTGTAATTGATTCATTGATCCATTCCATTTGCTGCAAAAATATGATTGATCTTTTTTTTTTTAGAAAAGAAACATCAGAGACAAATGCAGCCGACCAATAATGCTATGAACCGTGCACCACCTCCAGCAGCTATAGGTATGTGGGCAATTATCATAAATACAATTGTTAACCCTTTCAGCCCGGGGACTGTCTTTATACGTCATAATCTGACGTCTGTAGACGTCAGATTCTGACGTATAAAGACGGTCCCCGCACTAAAATAATTAAAATATTTATAATGGCTGTACATAGGTATTCAAATAAATCGGAAAGAGACAACTAAGACATCTATGATGATTTCAAATTGAAAAAAACTTAGTCTCCATGGTTTATGGAGAAATATCTCCGCTCCGTAAGGGTTAAAGTGTTAATCACGTCTATAGCTGTTTTCACCCTTTTCATACATTTTGCTCTTCAAACCAGAAATTTTGCATGAGACAGGGGCAATAAATTTGCTAGATTGGGACGTGGCGCAATGATTAGAGCATGGGGATTTGCCAATGTCGCTGCCTGCTGTGCGGTTTTGAACCCCCCTTGATGCAGGATTTTCAGAGAAATCTCATGTTTCTTCCCTTTCGATGTTGGGACATTGTGTTGATGTTGTCTTTGGGCAAGGTATTTTCCGGTGTGTTGCCGGCTTCAGAGTATAACCCACAGAGTGGTAAAATAACCAACAACTGCTGCTTTGACAACAGATACCTCGCACCGGTCTATACCCCGCGTGTTCCCTGCTCACGCTGCCGATCTGTGATCCACTCACAACACTACAGTTGTGATGAGCATATTGTGTCCTAGGGCCAGACAATGGTAAATTCAGGCTTGAAAATTTCAACTAAAAAATTGTTTATTATAATAATTTGTGTATTTGTTCTGCTAGTACCTGCAGCACCACCTGTGACTATTGACAGTGGTAGTGGTAAAGACACTATGCGGAAAAAGGACAAGAAGGACAAGAAGGGTAAGAAGAGTAAACTAACAAAGGAAGATATTGGAACACCAACAGACTTCAGGTAATTAGAGATAAATTGCTATCAATTAATTTTAGAAATTTTTGTTATTTTGTAAAATTTTACAGATGCATGTAATGGTAAATTCTACTAACTTTGGAGCAAATGTTTGAAACTTATGACGTTTCGACTTGCTACGGCAAGTCGAAACGTCATAAGTTTCAAACACTTGTTCCAAAGTTATTGATTCTTGGAACCATGAATAACATATTTTCAACAATATATAATGGAAGTTATGCAATAATCATCATGAACTATGAGGAATGTTGTGCTCTTTGATAGGATGCCAGTTGATGTGAATTGTTGGTTTTCTTTTCAGACATGTAGGTCATGTAGGATGGGATCCTGAGAAAGGATTTGATGTAAGTTCACGTGGTATAATATATATGTGTTTTGGGGTGATCATATCAATTGTTGTCTAGAGGTTGACATATGTGCTTTCAGCCACGGTGGGAACTGACTTTCAAGAGACATCAGAATGATAAGTCGGTCTCCACACTGAAATGAGATCATATTTTATAATGGGCATAGAAAATGAGTATTAACCCTTGTCCTGCTAGGGCCCGTATACATAAGGTTTCAAACATGTTTTAAATCAATAGAAATATCACTAAATTTGATAAAGTAGTTTTTGGTAGATGCTTAGTTAACCCTCTCAAGCCTGAATTTACCAGTGTCATCTTCACCCACTACAAGCCGCGAATTGCTGCCGCAATTCTCGACTTGTAGTGGATGAAGATGTCTAGCAGTGGGTGACAAATTATTGAAAATTGCCATGAATTGGTAAAATAGTTTCATGGAAATTTTCTTTTTAAAGCCCTTAGTTGTAGGAAAATCAAGTCTCTTTTCAGAGATGTAATATGATGCTTTAATGCATCGTGAGGGTTAATCCAATACTTCAATTGGAGATGTTTATTGCTATATTCATGCACATTTCAGATTTGTGTTAAATGCTGATTTTGTTTTATACTTCTTTAAGTTAACATTTTCAGATGCTATTTTTAATTTAATTTAATTAATGTATGATGCTACATGTACACAATATTTAATTGAATGTGATGTTGATATTGTTATTAATCAGTAATGAATTCATTTAACATGGAGTTTCTAAAGCGATTTCTCTCTTCAAGTGAAAAAAATGTGTCATTAAGTGTAATTTATAAGATCATATGCATAATCCTCTCCAATCTATTTTGATTATTAAGATCTCTTCTAAAATGTGAATCCACTCAGTGGAGAAAAAGACTGATTTCTGTTGAATACATAAATATTATATACCCTATTTATTCTAATAAACACCCTGGTCGTTAAGTAGAATACTTTTTGAGATTACAGGGGTGGGGGGATTGGCACTTATTGGAGTAGTTTTTTAATGATCATATATATAGCATATAGATAGTCTACATGATCGAGGGTGGGTTTTATTTTCAAATCAGGGTGGTGGGCATTTATTGGAATATGGGCGTTTATTGAAATAAATACAGTATTTAAAAATGCTTGAAAAAGTTTATAGGTTTGTGGGTTTTTCATAAACTTTTAAATATATCCTGTCATAAATGGTGCCATAATAGGCCTAATTGTTATAGAATGGGTTGAATAATAATTGTCTGTCTTGTTTCAGGTTAACAACATGGATCCAGCTCTGAAGAATTTGTTTGATACAGCGGGAATCACCTCGCAGCAGCTACAGGACAAAGAAACATCCAAATTTATCTATGAGTTTTTGGAGCAACATGGGGGTGTTGATTCTGTGGCTGATCCTGCACCGTTGTCAATGGCACCACCGCCACCTGTTCATGCACCTATGGGTGAGGTCTCATTTTCACTGCTATGATTTAATCTGTCTGCAATTGTATTCAAAGTTATTCGTACCATTTTTTTGTGTCTTCATTTTCACCAATTATAATTCTGTGTCCACTTTGGAAAAATAACAAAAACAGAAATGTTTCCTCCAAATTATTTAAACCACACAAAAAAACTTGTTTGTTCTGATGAAATTTGTGTTTGAAGCTCAAAGAAATATTAAATATATGATATATTTAAGCTCAAATAAACTTGAAACTATTTTCATCTCTTGCAAAGATGTTTATGTTTTTCAGCTCCTCCTCCAAATCGTCAAGCTGCTGCACCACCTCCCCCTCCACCCTCTCGTAGTTCTCAACCTCCCCCGCCTCCCCCATCTCGTCACCCTAATGCTCCACCACCCCCTCCTCCCTCCAGACCTCCTCCTTCACGTGGCGTGCCACCCCCTCCACCTCCATCTCGCTCAGCTATGCCACCTCCTCCTCCACCATCCTACCCTTCTTATCCACCCGCTCCTCCCTGTCGTGACAGTGCACCACCACCCCCTCCTCCTCCTCCAGCAGCCTTTGCCCATCCACCTCCTCCTCCACCTGGAGGAGCTCCTCCACCTCCCCCGCCTCCAGGAGCGGCACCTCCGCCTTCCCGTGGAGGTGATAGATCAGATCTGTTGAATCAGATACAAGGAGGGGGTAAACCCCTGCGTCATGTGGATCATGAAGAACAAGCTCCTGCTGCTGAGGACGACCGCGGAGCACTGCTGTCACAGATCAGAGCTGGCAGAACGCTGAAGACGGTAAGAATTCAAGAGCTATAGTAATCTTTGTGCTGCTGGAACCTATATATACACAAATTTGAAGCAAGTTTCAATTGAAATAAAAATTGAAATTGATCATATATTTTGTAGATGCGCAGTAAATCGTGAAATAATTCAATTTGGAAGATGTCTGTTTTCCATAATTGATTTTTCTGTCAATTGAAGCTGAAATTGCTAACGCAATTTCCAGCTTCAATTGACAGAAAATTCAATTCCAGCTTCAAATGACTGAGAAATAGAAACAAACACTTTAGCAGGCGAAGGGTTCACAGATGTACCTAACATGTAACTCTCTGAAGTATAGATTAAATAAAATATTGATTAATTGAATTTGATAGTCTGCAAACATTAGGTCAAGGCTTCAACACAGTTGTCCAATTCTAACTTTGCTTATTCACACAGTAATCGCAAACAGCATATGTAGAGAATTATGCTTTTAAACAAAAAAAGATAGATAGATCACATCTCATTAAATTTTCAGGTTTATAAGGATGTTAGGCATAAAATGTGACTCACTGACTGCTTAACCTTCTAATCTCAAATTCAGAGAAGTATTCACCCGCTTAAAGTTGTTTCTTTTTATTGCAACCACACTTGTGAAAATTATGCATCCATGGTTCATATATTTCAGAACCATGGGTAAACGATCAAGCTTCGCCATGGAAAACATTTTATCTTCAAAACCTAAATTAGTGCAAAATTTTGATATGTTTTTGTTTTATGAGCCTAATGTTTATTAAAAAAATTAATAACTTGCTTAAATTTTTCATTAATAACACACATTAATCTATTCCTCAATTCAAATGATGTCTAGTTGGCCCTTCGTTCATAATCTTCCGCAGCCATTATATATTATTATTGCAAATATTCCTCACTTTTGTTATTGCAGAAAGATCATAAACGCTCTTCCCTTGGATCATTTTTATGCCTGCCCTTTACATAGCTAAGTTGTGACTTGTAAAGCAGGTTGGAAAAATTATATTGTAAGACATACAGTAAGGATAACATTCTAGTACTAGTGTGTTATATAACAATGTTTAGGTTTGTAGCTGGTATTTATATCCCGGTTACAGTCCTGGGTCGGTGAAGCAGTCATACAAACATGGCTTCACTAGTCACTAATAAACACATTGCCTACATATTGACAGGATCAAACATGCCTACATATTGAAATGACCAAACAGTTCTACATATTGAAATGGCCTAACATGCCTAGATATTAAAATGACCAAACATGCCTACATATTGAAATAACCAAACATGTCTAGGTACATATTGAAATGCCTCAGCTTTTCTACATATTGAAATGACCAAACATGTCTACATGTACATATTGAAAAAAAACATACATGCCTTTGAATGAAATGACCAAACATGCTTACATGCCCGTACATGCTCACATGTACATATTGAAATGACCAAACATGCTTAGATACCCTGTATTGAAATGCCCACACATGCCTGAATGTACATACTGATGAAAATGAGCATGCCTACATATTGTAATTACCAGACATGTTTACATATTGAAATGCCCAAACATGTGAAAATATTCTAATGCTCAAACATGTCTACATGTACATATTGAAATTACCAGACATGCATACATATTCTAATTGCCAAACAATCTTACATATTGAAATGACCAAACATGCTTACATATTGAAATGACCAATCATGCTTACATATTAAAATGACCAAACATGCTTATATATTGAAATGACGAAACAAATGCTTACATATTGAAATGACCAAACATGCTTACATATTGAAATGACCAAACATGCTTATATATTGAAATGACGAAACAAATGCTTACATATTGAAATGACCAAACATGCTTACATATTGAAACGACCAACCATGCTTACTAGTACATATTGAAATGACCAAACATGCTTACATATTGAAATGACCAAACATGCTTACATATTGAAATGACCAGACATGCCCACATATTAAAACGACCAACCATGCTTACATAGTGAAATGACGAAACAAATGCTTACATATTGAAATGACCAAACATGCTTACATATTGAAATGACCAAACATGCCCACATATTGAAACGACCAACCATGCTTACATAGTGAAATGACGAAACAAATGCTTACATATTGAAATGACCAAACATGCTTACATATTGAAATGATCAAACATGCCTACCGTTGCATCTATGCAATGACCAGCCATCCTCACATAGGGAAATTACCAAACATGCTTACATATTGAAATGACCAAATATGCTTACATAGTGAAATGACTAAACATGCCTACATATTAAAATGACTGAACATGCTTACATATTGGAATGACCAAGCATGCTTATATATTGAAATGAACAAACATGCTTAGATATTAAGATGACCAAACATGCTTACATATTGAAATAATAATCATGCTTCCATAGTGAAATGACAAAACATGCTTAGCCTACATATTAAAATGACCAAACATGCTTACATATTGAAATAATCAATCATGCTTACAAAGTGAAGTGACGAAAAACATGCTAACATATTGAAATGACCGACCATGCTTACATAATGAAATGACCAACCATGCCTACATAATGAAATGACCAACCATGCCTGCCGTTACATAGTCAAATAACCAAACATATTGAAATACATATGTCATCAGCAGATTTTTTATACACAGATAATAATTCTGTGGCACCATTACTTCTTACCATAATTTAACTGTTAATTTACGGGTAGTTTTGACTAAAGACTCATTGACTGCACTCGCCAGGGAAAATTGACTACACTCGCCTAGGACAACATGGTTTAATGTGATCTCAAAATATTTCAACCTTAGTTGTTTGATTTGTTACTTTTATATCTAAAACTAGATAATATGATCCATGCAGCACAATGTATGACAACTTAATATTTATTGAAATAAGCTTGGAACCTTTTGAAAAAAACTGGGAAGTTATTTTATATCAGAAATAAATATACATAGGCGACTGTATCACAAATCTATCCAATCTTTACCAATTTTTAAATCAGTTATTTTTTCATAAAATATTTGAAAGAAAATATACCAAATTCCCAGGGCGAAGTCAGTGAAAACAGCAGTCATCCACAATATATTGACCTACTTTGATGATTTCACTTAAAGGATTTAGACCACTAAAGATGAATGTACAGAAACCATGGAAACGGTCTGTTATACAAATCCCATAATGTAATTATAAAGCAGCTTTAGGATCTGTGACAACGATCATTCTATGTTTGTTTCAATGTAAAAATACCTCATAAATTATATCCTATCAAACAAATTCAAATAATAATCATTATCAGGCACTTATATACATAAGTTTTTTGGTATAAATTTTTTTAACATTGTTAATAATGGAATTTTAGTTCTAAGTGTTGATTTAAAATATAACTGTTCCATGCAATGATTTTGATGTAAGCACACTAGTTGTTCTAATAATCTCCACATTCTGTGAAAATATGCAAAAATAGTTAATGATTTGATATATCTTATAAACATTTCTTTTACCATTTCTTCTGAAGAAGTTGTGTCATCGTGAATTATTTCCCCCCACTATGATTATTGTATTTTCACGAATCATCAACTAGTTTTTGTACCTTCACAGTATGTTGTGCATCATTAATCCTTCAAGCACCAAGACTGGATACACGTACTATGGTTTCAATTTTCAAATAATTGACCTTGAATAGATCCATGAACAAAAACATTGTTTATCGCATTTAGCGGCCTAGTTTTTTTAGCTGTCCGTTGAATGTGGCAATTTGATCATTTATAGCTAATAATGGGTATGAAATTTTGCCTCAATTGGCTGCTTTAAGGTTGTTACTGTATCTCAGTCAACATTTTGGCCATGACTGTACATCTGACTGTACAACTGTTTCTATTGTATTTTTTATTCATTTGAAGCTGGAATTGCTAAAGCAATTTCCAGCTTTACTCTACGCAATTTCCAGCTTCAAATGACAAAATGTATTTCTATTTTTTGAAAATATACATCTTTTGAATTGAATTATTTGACTAACAAGCATTTACTACAAACTATGTTATCCATTCAGTGAGATTATTTGGTTAAAAATCTGCTTGAAAAGCAAGACAAGTTTAATTAAGTCAGTCAATTGTTGCTGGTGCTGGCAGATCCAGGTGATCAAATCATCAGAGATCCATGCTATCCATGTACAATAAACAACTTATACAATGTGCAACAGATTACATTTCCAATTGAAATTTTGTACATTTTTAGCCCGCCTTTTAATTAGAAAGGTGGGTTCTTGCAATTGAAGTTAGCATTTGCTTGTGGGCACCATAACTTTAAAAGTTTTTCATGTATACTGCTCAAATTTGCTATGCATGTTGCTAATAACCAGTTATCGGACTAGTTATAAAATGCGGAGGGCTATTGTCGAGTGCACTCTTGTTCTATTTTAAAGCTACCATTATTGTATTGAAACATTTTTAGCTCCCGCCCTCTCGTAGGCGAGACGGAGGGAGCTATGGATTCCGCCTCTATTTTCTTCTTTTGCCTATAAATTTGTAAGAAAAAAAGCTAGGATAACAATTTTTGGTATGTCACATAATGTGGGTTACTTCCAGGTGGATAATGGACAGGATTAAATATTTTTATTCTGAATTCAATACGCAAGGTCGCAGAGGAGAAAATGATGATGTTACGGCGTTGGGCCATCTGTGAACATTTCGTTTCCGGAGCATATCTCTGAAAGTACTTGTCCGATTGTCTTCAAATTTTACACACAACACCTCTAGGGGGTCTAGTTGTGCCTTTTGGGGTATATGTATGAACTTTGACCTACCGGTACTTTTGGTTCAGAACTATGACCTATTTAGACGTTTTGACGCACACTACTTTTCCGGAGCAGATCCCGAAAAGTACTGGGCCGATTACAGTCATATTGCACATACATGTTCTCTAAGGTCCCTAGTTGTGCCTTTTCAGGTTTTTGTACCTTGACCTTGAAGCTTACCCAGCACTTTGACTTAATTTATGACATCGGTAAATCCGACTGAAATATTTTGCGAAATATTATGAAAACCGCTCAAGATAGCTACACCATTACTATAAAACAAATTGTAAGGTTTCAGGAGAGGATGCATCTTAAAAAAATTCAAGTCGATAAAATTCAAAATGGCCGCACATCGGCCATTATTCACCTCGACAGGCCAGATTTTGCGGAATATCTCGAAAACCGCTCAAGATAGCTACACCATTACTATAAAACAAATTGTAAAGTTTCAGGAGAGGATGCATCTTGAAAAATTTCAAGTTGATAAAATTCAAAATGGCCTTTTAAAAAGTTTTGACTCAATCAAATTCAAAATGGCCGCCTATCGGCCATTATTTACTTTCACATTGCTGATATTTGGTAAACCGTGCTAGATAGCTAGACCGTTACTATGAAACAAAATGTGAGATTTCAGGAGAGGATGCATCTTGAAAAATTTAGACTCGATCAAATTCAAAATGGCCTCCTATCGGCCATTATTCACTTTCACATAGCCGATATTTGGTAAACCGTGCTAGATGGCTAGACTATTACTATAAAACAAAATGTGATTTTTCGGGGGAGGATGCACCCTGAGAATTTTAACTCTTATGGAATTCAAAATGGCCAACAGTCGGCATTATTTACCTCGATAGGCCTGATATCAGGTAAACTGTGCTAGATAGCTAGATCATTACTATAAAACAAATAATTACTATAAAACACAATGTGAGGTTTCGGGGGAGGATGCACCCTGAAATTTTTTACCTAGTCTATATCGAATTCAAAATGACCGTAAATCAGCCATTATCTACCTCGATTGGCCTGATATCGAGTGAACCGTACCAGATAGGTAGACCATTACTGGGATACTGATTAGGATCATTAATTTCAATGGAGGTTTGCAATCTCTGACAGACTGTCTAGTTCTTATCTTACTCTTAGACTGAGCCTCTTAGACCTAGTTGTCTTGCGTCTTGATTTTTGACCCAGCCTAGGACTACATTAATAACCCTACACAAAATGGCTTAAATCAAATTCTAATTCGGGAGGGGGGGGATCTCCTGGACTGGATGTAGTCTTGTCTTTATACAATAGAGGGAAAAATAATGAATCATTGTTACAATATAGTACCCACCGTTGTATTGACATAGTTTCTTTAAATAAATAATTACAATTTTCAACAAAATTGAGTTTGCCCAGCTATATTATTTTTTCATATGAAGCAAAATTTGATAGTGTATTTTAAAAAAACATCCACTACTGAAGCGACAGCTTCGGACGCCATGATCACATCAAAATTAAATCATATTAGACGACATCGATTTTGTAGTGCGACTTCAAAGCCATCATTTCAATTGTATTTTTTTAAATCGATGAAGCACTGATCTCATTGATTTCTCATCTGACAGGTTGACCCAGAAATGATGGAGCGTCCGAAATCTGACGTAGGAGCGACATCAGGTCTCGCTGGAGCCCTGGCCCAGGCATTGCAGGATCGTGCACGCACACTGCACGGTCAGTACTTTATCAAATTATGTAACTCAATTATTATAGCTCTTTCCGATTTATTTGAATACCTTTGTTATGGGTCTACGGCCATAAGAAATATTTTCACACTTACAGTGCGGGTTCTGCAGACGTCTAAAATCGACCCCTGCCTTCTAAGGGTTAAAGCATAAGATACCTACATATTTTCTTTGTAGCTTAACCCTTTCAGTGCAGGGATCGACTTTAGAAGACATTTATGATGTATTATATTATACGTTTCAAATTCAAAAAAGCTTTGGTCTACATGGTTTAGACAAAAATATTTCAGCGTTGTTAGGGTTATATTACAGTAATATCAGCTTCAGAAGCTACAAATACTTGTTTTCTTATAGTTGACACCTTTATTATTGTGTTATTAGATTCTGATGATTCTGATGAGGACGAAGAGGAAGATGATGAATGGGAAGATGATGATTAAACCGTTAAGCATTCCTTATCATATCCTGTCATTAAAACTCTGCCTAAATACGTATAAACTACTCACGTTATATCTGAAAATATATCTATATAACTATACAAGTCAAAATATGTGTTGAATAATTAAATATATGTTTCTTCCCGTTTCCATTTCTTTAGTTTAACAAATTTATTTGTTAAGAAAGAATATATTATACTATGACATTTCTGATTTTTAGCCCGCCTTTTAATTTTAATTAAAAAAGGTGGGCTATTGCAATTGAAGTTCGGCGTCGTCGGCGTCGGCGTTAACATTTACTTGTGGGCGCGATGTTTCCTTCCCAAATTTGTTTTGCATGTTACTAATGACCACTTCTCGGACAAGTACAATAATGGCTGAAAAAAAATTCAAAATGGCCGACTTATTGCGATTTTTCACCTTTTACGTCAATAATTTGACCTTGTGGGCGCGATAACTTGAAAAGTTTTTCACGTATCCTTTTCAAATTTGTTATGCATGTTACTAATGACCAGTTCTCGGACAAGTTCAATAATGGCCGAAAAAAAAAAATGGCCGATTTATTGCGATTTTTCACATTTTACGTTGACCTTGTGGGCGCGATAACTTGAAAAGTTTTCCACATATCCTTTTCAAATTTGTCATGCATGTTACTAATGACCAGTTCTCGGACAAGTTCAATAATGGCAAAAAAAAAAAAAAAAAATAGCCGATTTATTGCGATTTTTCACATTTTACGTCAATAATTTGACCTTGTGGGCGCGATAAGTTGAAAAGTTTTTCACATATCCTCTTCAAATTGGTTATGCATGTTACTAATAAGTAGTTCTTGGACAAGTTCAATAATGGCCAAAAAAAAAAAAAAAATGGCCGATTTATTGCGATTTTTCACATTTTACGTCAATAATTTGACCTTGTGGGTGCGAAAACTTGAAAAGTTTTTCACATATCCTCTTCAAATTGGTTATGCATATTACTAATAAGTAGTTCTTGGAGAAGTTCAATAATGGCTGAAAAAAAATTCAAAATGGTTGATTTATTGCGATTTTTCGCATTTTACGTCAATAATTTGACCTTGTGGGCGCGATAACTTGAAAAGTTTTTCACGTATCCTTTTCAAATCTGTTATGCATGTTACTAATAAGTAGTTCTTGGACAAGTTCAATAATGGCTGAAATTTTTTTCCAAATGGCTGATTTATTGTGATTTTTCGCATTTTATGTCAATAATTTGACCTTGTGGGCGCGATAACCTAAAAAGTTTTTTATGTATCATCTTCAAATCTGTTATGCATGCTACTAATAACCAGTTCTCAGACAAGTTCAATGATGGCTGGAAAAAAATTGAAAATGGCCGATTTATTGTCATTTTTCGCATTTTAAGTCAATAATTTGATCTTGTGGCTGCAATAATGACTTCAAGTTCAATAATGGCGGCGGGCTATTGTCGAGTGTGCTCTTGTTAATTGTGTCCTTAATTGTTCGAAATTTACTCGAAATGTTTTCCAATTTCACAAATACATTGACAGTTATATTTATATTTTGCTGTTTTCAATTATATAACAATGACACTAGATTGCAATGTTGTACAGAGTTATAAACAACAAGTATAAATTAATAGATACTTATCTTTATTCAAGTGCTAGTTTAAGTTGTGTATAAATTCATTTCGCATAGTAATGATGGTAATTAGGAATAGCCATGACTATGACTGTCTAATATAGAAATATTAAAGTGACGTTATTTTTACTGGAACAGTGCGTCACTGCTGGAGTGAAACTGACATTTTAATATGACTGATGATATGTTGTCTATTACAGTTGAAATTACTACACTTGGTAATTGTTAGTTAAGTTTTCTAGAATAAGATGGCCTTAATTCCTCTCCTGTTAAGCATTAGTTTTAATATTGTAATTGTGCTGCACGGAATCCCTATATATATATATATGTTCTCAAGCATTCTTCAGTCCTCAGCAAACACAAGACATTGAACCCATGTTGGTTCAATGTGGCGGGCTTGCTGCATCCAAACGAAATTCCACTGAAATTGATCTAAAATAAATTTTTAGTTAATCCTTTAACCGCCAGTGCCGATTATATTCGGGTTTTAATTTTTTAGCAGCAAGTTAAGTACCACATTGTGAAAATGTTTGAGATAAAACGTTGCATCAATCAGCAAGACAGTTAATCTTCATTTTCTCAAATCTGAATAATTTTCACTCACTTGAAGTTGTGAATCGCGTCAGTGAGACACAACCTAAAGTAAGTGAAAATTACAATTCAATAATTTGGCGGTTAAATGGTTAATGAAATAATTTAATTTGGGATATGTCTATTTGAGATCATAACCATACTATTTTTCGTTATTTGAATCTGAATATTGCCTGAACAATTCCAGCTTTAAATGGATGAAAAATAGAAATAAACACTTCGGCAGCAGAAGTGTCATTTGTTATGGTAATTGGTTAGAAGAACATGTATGTTGCAAAAGCTGGAGAGATGCAGAAAGATTTTATTGACAATGCGTTTAAGCGTCATCTGCTTATCCTGCCTCTTATCAGGTTCTGGCATTTCTCCCAACATTAACTGGGCATGAGATCAGCGTCTGTCGTGCGCTTGTACCTTCCAGCACCTCATACGAGCCCTGTGCCGTTCACCCAATGATGGGTTACCGTTGGTCCACCTTCTGTGACGCTGGACCAACGTTAACCCAGCATCAGGTGAACGTCTCATGTTTGCTGTCTCATGGCAGGGTGAATGTACACCAGCTAACCCGAGACATTGAACCAATGTTGGGTTGATGTTGGCCCACCGTCTACGACGTCGGCCCAACATCAACCCAACATTGGTTCAATGTCTCGTGCTTGCTGAGCACCAGCTAATACATGAAACGTTTGAACTTATCACACTGAGTATGTTAAAGATGGTGGATTCATTGAAGCTTGTAGGCCCTGCACACTGTTTAATTCTGTGATAATAATAAGACAAGTTGTTACAAAGATTCCATTGTTGACAGAGATGAATAAATGAAGAAAATTATATTGCATGAGTTGGTTTATTATTTTGATCGGACTACTGTACACTCACACAGCACGTTAATTTCTCAATAATTTGTTGTTGAGAATTGTGTATATCCTTGCTGGTTTTCTAGCCGGATATCACTTGGACGCTGCATTCAATTAGGGATAATATGCCACATTCTAATTCTAAACAAAACAACGTTTATGTATATTTCTCATTGTAGTTGTATATATTATAGTGTTATGGCATAGGGTATGGCATATAGGACTACGTTTTCCACCAAGTTGCAAAAAAAGTCATTTAAATCGATAAAATAGTTTGTGGTATAGATTACGATTTAATCAATGGAGATGTGTTTATTTTTTTAATCATATTATACACAGGCCTATACTGAATGAATGAATAAAGGATTGAAAATAGTAACAAACAATTCAGCTTGATAAGGTTAACCCTTTAAGCCCTCACTGTGTGGAACCTTAATGTAATAAATTTGCACATCTGGCTAAAATTGGTGTAAAAGCTCACAGGACAATACTCTTTCATATTTTTGCTGGATCCAATCTGAAAAATTGATGGATCCACCATTTTTGCCAAAATTCAAAATGGCCGCCATTCGAAAACCAAAATTATCATATCTTGGCAACATATGGCCTAACTTTTACGATGTTAACATCAATTTTTTATATATTTGGATGACGAGGAATCTATTTTTAATGGTTTAAAAGTGATTTGGATGAAATTGCACGTTTTAGTTTAATTTAAATGTCCAAAATGCCACATTTTGTCAAATAATTTGCTCAAAACTGAAATATCAAACGCTGGACACATTTAAAAAATAGTTAGTGACATTTTATTCATATTTGACTGTTAACACCATAATTTATATAGGCCTATACATAATGGTAAACGTCATCTGTAATTAAATGCACAACTCTTAACATCTGCAAAACATTCAGCGGACCCAGCTCCATTCTGATGGATTGTATATTTTGCTGCATTTCAAGAGCCTTTCTCCAAATATATCCTGCTTGATAAAGCGCTCGTCTAGAAGGCCGAAGTAAGGCCCCCTGTTTGGGTGGAATGTTTTCTAATGTGCGTTTGGCGTAGTCCAAGCACCGCTCCAGCCATGTCAGTGGAGTCCAGGGAGAGCAGAAGAGGATCCTTGGTGAACGCCACAAATGTGTCTGTTATTTCGGGGTCCCTGCCAATACTCCGAAAAGTGGAACTAATAGGCCTATTGCAGCCAGTAAATCTATGGAACACCCTCTCCATTTATAGACACATATCCATTCATCATACACTTTCATGTACATCCATGCCTTTGTAAACATGTTATAGGCATATTGCATTGTGTATCTGCTAGACCAACAGGGATTATTTATCTTGTATCTAATGTGAGAAGATTTAAACAAGTGTCATCAAATAAAAAGGATTGCCCTTCACTATAGACAGGAGGGATATAACATTTTTAGACAAACGAGTTTGAAGAATTTGCCCTTCTTCGTGGTGACCATAAACAAAAGAAGATGATGTTGAACTTGAGTGCGACAATAATTAAGCTGATGATGCAAATTCAACCAGTGCTTGAACTTTTCACGTAGAGACAAGGCGTTTATCCATATATGATGATAGAGAGAGGAAATAGGCTGACCCATACGCCTACCTTCACAGACACTGCCCATATTGGTAGCTTCCCGCCAATAATCACCACTGTCCCGGATGTGGCGCGTCTAGTGCAGCTGTCAATCACTTCTCACCTAATCTCACAATTCTAACCGTTTGCTGGTCTGATGTGGTTGGTTAATTCCCGTTATCTCCGCCTGATGAGTATTATTTGCAAACGCAAGCAAAAATATCAGTGTGCAAGCCTGTCCTCCGCCCCCCCCCCCCCCGCAGGTGTGCATTGATGTATCAGTGAAACGCCCACTAAGCATAGGTATCTGTCCAGGATTAAGAAACTCTGTCACACATTTTCCAATGTTCATGGTATGTTTCAACATTGGTCTAGATGCTGTATTGTCAGGGAAGAGCGACATGACTCCAATAATCGCATTTGGTTTGATATTATGCCTATCCTTTTTTTAATAAACTAGACCCCGCCCATGTTAAAGTATCTTCTGTATCCAAGTGTACCGAGTTGACAATTATAATATCCTGATCAAGCCAAGTTTGATCTTTAACTTGACGCCATCTATCTTGTCATGATGTGGACGCACAAGAAGCTCGGACTTTGTGAGGGAAACATAAATATCTGGCGGTGAAGAGGTTGGGATGATGTATATGATACATGCTGATGACTTAACCAACTGGATTTGTTTTAAAGGCCCTATTTTGTACTGTTTATTTTAATGTCGCATAAGTGTACATATACTTCCCGTCATCAATAAATATATATCTATCATATTAAAATCGAAACCACTGTCTATCCAATGGGCTTTTGAAGAATCAGCAGGAATGTATAGATCGTCTAAATGTTACAAAACAAACTTGTGTTTTATTTTTCATAATGGTTAGGACAGTGAATTATGACCATAATTGACTATACATATCTACTATTTTGTGTTCTATTGTGTTGATTTAATATGCAGTAACGTTATTGTATGTCTACTTGCAATTATGTTCAGACCTGAATGAATTAGTAGATTAATTGAATTTCTATATATATCTTGGTCTCAAAAACGCTAAAAATGGTCGAAACATAAAATATATGACTCTAGTCATGTTTAAACTGAGACCAATGAAACCGTTGACCTCGAAATATATGAAATTGATGTTAACATCATTAAATTTGCTCCATTGGTTACAAAGATATGATAATTAGGCTATTGTTCGCGAGTGGCGGCCATTTTGAATTTTGCCTAGAATGGTGGTTCCAGTACTTTTTGAAGTTGGATCCATCAAAAATATAAATCTATAAGGTCTAAAAGACCTATAAACAAATTTTGGCAATTTTAGCCAGATGTGCAAATTTATTTACTAATTGGGCATAATTAGGCTATGGTCCCCCCACTACACGATGCATTAAAACATCAGATTACTTCCCTGAAAACAGACTTCATTTTCCTAACACAGTTACAACCAGGGGCTTTAGAATGAAAATTTCCACGACATTGGCTTACCGAATATGTCATAGAATATGTCAACCCTTTAACCGCCGGTGCCGCATATATTCGGGGTTTTTTCATTTTTTATTAGCACATTAAGTACCACCTTTTAAACATGTTAAAAATAAAATGTGACATCAACCAGCAAGATTTGAAAAGAGTTGACTTCCATTTTGTCAAATCTGAATAATTTTCACTCACTTGAAGTTGTGGATCGCGTTAGCGAGACACAACTTCAAATTGAATAATTTGGCGGTTAAAGGATTAAGGGTTATATTAAGCTAGTCCTCCGTAGATGTCTCGTGTGAGCTGAGGTCTTTACATTTCTACGGAGAAGAAATCCACATACTTTGTACAAACCTATGAAAGTGCGTTTCTTAAAGGACGGTCAAAAAAACATGTGAATGCGATATCTTCTGAATCCTTTGTTGGATTGATCCTTTGTTGGATTGCATGCAAATTTCACACAACAGCACTTTTTTATATCGGGATATCGGGAAGGCTTTTGTTCCGAAAATAGTAACATCTAGTTTTTTCAATGTCTCTTATCTGGCTTATCTTCTGGGTGTAGGCCTACTCATATTTACGAATTACGAGTATTGTCTTAGTCCATCAGTTAGGGGTTACAGAAAGTATATTTTTACATTGTTTCTTAATCTTGTTGAGATACTACATGTAATGGTGCTGTCGAAGCTATTATGTTATATCATATCATAATTATGTTGTTGTATATTGTACATAACCAGATAAAGCTATGATCCAGCGATTAATGGAGATTGGAGAGTATGGACATTTTAGGGGTGTAAGCCTGAGAGCTTTTGCGCAAGCTGTTAGAAAACTTGTGTATTTGCGAATCGTGTTTTAACAAGAGTGCTTCAATCGACGGCCGTGAAGTGTCGGCACATAAAAGTGGCTGTCGTGGCACCAGCACCATGTATAATATATTTATGGCCTATATTTATTGTAGCTTATACTACAGATAGTAGCAACTACATTAGGGCTAATACAATAATATATACAATAATAATTCTTATTATCATGATAATTATCATTGCCACTTGGGAACCAGCAGCTCGCATGACATGGATACATCAGGTGAGAGACATAGACAGAGAAACTAGACATGAATCTATGTTTAAATGCTGAAACATTATTGTCCATAACCAGTCATAACATTAAATTTTAATTGTATTATCAACACAGCAAACAAGATACATTCACGCATTGATGGGTCAATGTTGGGCCAGCGTCGTAGACGGTGGAACAACATTGATCCATCAATGTTTCCTAGTAATAGACACATATCTGTTAGGTGTATGAAGTGGCATATATTATACGTTTTGGGCTGCGATTGTGTATATTTTAATCAGTGTACATAAATGACATACGGATACTTTCTTAACCTCAAGTTAGAAATATGTGTCCATAGTAGACTTATCATTTTCTAACGATCTTTTTTCAGAGGGGTTTTGACACATACTATTGTCCTGTCAATTATAATACATGTCATCACATTATGCACTTATTTAAATATTTAGTATTACATTTGCTGGAACGGTTATGTACATAAACCACAGTAAAATACGAAAATTGCTTTAGATATAACATATTTTTTGAGAAGTGTAACATAAAGTGAAGTGATTTCAAATTTCTGCTGTAATTATGAAAATTTTGTTAACAGACAGGATGAATCTTTTTTCGCTTCCTATTTTTTAGAACTGAGGTCTACATTGTAAGAAAATAAAATACATTTCAATCAGACATAAAGATGACTAGATTACAATGGAAAAGAAAGCGTGTGATGTCCGTCACGTGTGTCATGTGCACATGCGCTCTTGTTTTCCGCTTTTTCACGATATTTGCCATCGATCCGGATCTGACCATGGAAAAAATGGAGGAAGAAGCAAAAGAAAATGGTCCGGAGCATGGACCAGATACAGAGGTCAATGTATCCTTCCTAGAGAGAGGAGGCAAGCCGGCAGTGGTGTTATTGAGAAATAGAGTAGATGGGGAGACGATGGAAATCAGATTTAACAGATTCAGGTATAATTTATAGTTATTATAAGTACTTCGCAAACGCGAGAGGCTGACACTGCGTGTTTTTTCAAGTTTCATGCATTAAATGATTTTTAGCATCTAACTGGTTTAATCAATGAAAAATTTGCAAGGCAAGCATTGACTGTTTCATTTTATAGGTATATGTTTGTTAATAGTTTTTTTACTTCCATATTCCATAAAGTTAGCTAATGTTGTATTTTTAACGAAATCCTTAGCATGATTTTGTCCAGGCCATTCAAAGTTTTTCAACAAGGAGGCGGATAAACAAGGAGCAATGTCAAGACTGCCAGATCAAAATTGGGATAAATGTAATTTTCTGAATAATAAATTTGGTTTGACATTTCCTCTGGGCACAGGCAGACCATTCCATGGAGTTAGGAATTATAAGAAAACACTTTTACACCGTTAAAGGTTTTATATGCGAAGCGGGGGGGGGGGGGTCTAACAATGATAAGCAGGTTGGTTGTTTTCGGGATGAGTAGTGATCGACTTGAGACGTCAGAATCTGCCCTCTAATTTGAACCCCGCACTGAAAGAGTCAGATATTTTTAATTTTCGTATACTCATAATACAGTTAGGACTATTGAAAGGAACCGGAAAGAGCTAACTAAGATATTTATGATGATTTCTAATTTAAAACAAACCCTTTGGTTTCTTGCTTCATATACAAATATTTCAGCGCTTTAAGGATTAAGAATAGATTGAGCAGTTATTTTTAGTGTGGATCAAAATGCATTATTCCATATAAGTAAGGTTTAACTTTAAACATTGCAGAGTGTACCAGTTGACTGAGATGAGTAGAGTGGGTCCTGGAGAGATGGGGATGAAGGTGGAACTAGACGAGGAACAAACAGAAATAGCCCGTCAGCTACAGATATCAGAAGGCTTCAACAAGTACATCAGTGACATGATATCACTGGATAGATCACTACCAGACACGAGACCACCACTGTAAGTATCTCTATACGTTGTATAACAATATTACCTTCTTGGTTGTAATGGGTGTGAAGACGTGAAAAGAAGATAAACACAGTGATTTCTACGACTGATATTCTTCAAGAGCATATTATCCATATCACATTACCGGGTAACCTTTGTGTTTCCAGTGTATTTTTATTAGACTTTCTATAGGTACAATCATACAAAAAAAATGTAGCATTAAGTAGTTTAAAAAGTGTAAAATAGTTTATGGTAGATGCTCAATTAATCAAATAATTCAATATGTGAGATGCTTAGTTTTCATAAATATAAATATTTTTCGTCATTTGGAGCTGGAAATTGCATTAGCAATTTCAGCTTCAATTGACGAAAAATAAAAGTAGATAATGCAGCAGGTCAGGGGATAGTAAAGTAAATTCTATCTTCTACTCAAGCTAATGAAACAATTTGATTTTGGTTTCCCATAATATGATTCACACGATTATATCGTTTTAAATTGATGCTACCGGTAATCTTTGTTTTTTTATATTTGTTAGGTGTCAGTCAGTGGAGTACGTAACACACACATTGACGGCCAGTGTGATCATCATCTTCTTTAACGAGGCTTGGAGCCCCGTGCTGAGGACGGTACATAGTGTGGTTAACAGATCACCTCCACACCTGCTCAACGAGGTGCTCCTGGTAGACGATGCCAGTACCAAATGTAAGTGGCAGAATTATCAAAGCTCTAGTTGTTCCAGTAACTTGTGAAACTCTCAAGTCACAGAAGAAACATGAGTTGTTCTAAGTTACAGAAGTTACAGAAAACACATTGTTTTTCTTAACTTCTGAGTTGATAGTATAAACTACCAAAACTACAGAAAAAGCATGAGCTTTGCTAACTTACTTTACATTTGACTTCACGGTAAGAGCCTTTTAAAGGAAATTAAGAGTGTTAAATGCCGTTTTTCATAATATCCAGACACCGAAAAAAACAACGAAACCGTCATGTAGTTTTACATATTTTCGCTGAATAAAATGAACGAAGCCATATGGAAGAGGACAGGAAAAAGTCAAAATACTTTCAAAAGGTTGAAGTAGTAGCAAAAGATAGACACACACATCCTAAAAGCACATTTTCAATCTTCAAAAACCGTAACCACCACCTAGTTTTAGTTATGGTTTTCAGAAAGTCAAAACTTCCCAGGTGTATCAAGAGGGGGTGAATTTCAACTTTTATTTAAAAAAATACTTTAGTCGGATAATATGTTACCCTTTGCCCAATTTTTATTGCATGGGGCAAGCTTGAGCTTTGTGAAAATTATGCTGGATTGTAATTAGATGGTGGTCATGTCACATCAAGTGGAGGAAATGAGCATATCGATTACCCAATGTGTACCCCTTACCATTTTTTGTGTTTACTGGGATATGGCCACGTCATGGTTTTTCAGCTGACCTTCAGAGTCCTCTGGATGACTATGTAAAGGACACCTGGCCAGATGGTATTGTGAGGATACTGCGCATGCGTGAGAGGAGCGGGCTAATCAGAGCGAGGCAATCAGGAGCGGAAGCTGCATGTGGTGATGTCATCATATTCTTGGATGCCCACTGTGAAGCTACAACAGGATGGTATAAGTACAAATTTATTGATGTAGCTCTCAACACCTACTCAGTAAGGGACGGTATTTTTTTCGTGACATGGTATAACATGGCCAAATATTCAGTATGGCTGACGAGTGCGACACTTGGGTCATAGTGATTTTATCAAATGGAGCTGCAAGTTTGCACAGCGTTTCAACAGTAGTCCTATAGTACAATTATAAAATAATACATTCAGTTCGCTTAAAGTAGGCCTAACTTTCTTTGTCGAATGCATTCTTATGAAGATATTTATTCATGATCACGTTTTAGTTGTGGTACAATTCGTTGACGCTCGTCGGTGCTTAGATTTGTTTTTACGGATTATACGTTTTCTCTGCACACGTTATACATAAAAAAAACATAATTTGGGTGATTCTGTGCTTTTTTTTTATTTTTAGGCACCGATAATATTTCGGTTATAAATGGTAGTCTATAACTATCTCTTCTGGCATTGGACGAAATATTGGGAATGAGAATGAAAATGTACAAAACAAATCATCAAATCATCAGCAACAAATAAATTTATCAAAAATCAAAAATTTATAAGAACAGGGGGTTTCTCCTGGGGACTCAACTACGATCTCATACGATCTACTGAACGCGAGATGCAACGAGGAATTCAACCAATCAGGTCTATGAATATATATATCATATATTTTTTTGCTAATAAAAAAAAAATGTTAGTATATCTTCCAAATTGAATAGGTCGACTGTATTTTGTATAATTCTCTTCTTTTCAGCAGCACTCCTACCATAGCAGGTGGTTTACTGGCCATGTACAAGCAGTATTTCTTTGATCTTGGTGGATATGACACGGGTATGGACATCTGGGGCGGTGAAAACCTGGAGATGTCTTACAGGGTGCGTATATACATTGCTATTGGTATTTTTATGACATTGACATGGACATTATGTGGGGGGGGGGGGGTGGGACCTGTTTTTTAAAGAACCCAGTAAACAGAAAACATTTGTACAATGTTGGACCAACGTCGTCTTCGGCCGACGTTTTTTTTACAATTGTTATACAAATGTTTTGTGTTTGCTGGGATTTTCATATTATGGGTATATTATGGGTATATATATATCTATATGAGAGGAAAAAGTATTTCATGTTATGTTTAGAAAAAACAATGTAATACAGTATATGTTTCCTTTTGCTTTGTAAATAATGATAAAATACAAAATAGAATATTGAATTCTCCTAGTTTGTCCTCTTTGTTTTAGGTGTGGATGTGCGGAGGTAAACTGGAGATACTCCCATGCTCCAATGTCGGACACATAGGCAGGAATACCCATCCATATGGATTCCCTGGTAGGATCAATTACAGGGGGTGGGGGTATTTTCCATTTTTTTTCACAAGATTTTGACTTTTTTGTATACATTGAATTGTGAGAACTGACCTCCACGTGACACCATGTAAGCTATTTGGCAGTTTGTTTTATTGAAGTCATACACACAAAATACGCATTTGACTCTTTAACCAACCACCCAACCAACCACCCAACCAACCAACCAACCAACCAACCAACCAACCAACCAACCAACCAACCAACCAACCAACCAACCAACCAACCAACCAACCAACCAACCAACCAACCAACCAACCAACCAACCAACCAACCAACCAACCAACCAACCAACCAACCAACCAACCAACCAACCAACCAACCAACCAACCAACCAACCAACCAACCAACCAACCAACCAACCAACCAACCAACCAACCAACCAACCAACCAACCAACCAACCAACCAACCAACCAACCAACCAACCAACCAACCAACCAACCAACCAACCAACCAACCAAACAACCAACCAAACAACCAACCAACCAACCAACCAACCAACCAATCAACCAACCAACCAACCAACCAACCAATCAACCAGCCAACCAACCAACCAACCAACCAACCAACCAACCAACCAATCAACCGACCAACCGACCGACCAACCGACCGACCGACCGACCGACCAATGACAGACAGACTGTATGAATTTTCTACTTCTCATATTTTCAGGAAAATTTACTAAGTAATTTATACAAGTTTGGTGTATTTTGTTGCGTTGGCTGCATGGTGAAATAAAGATCGATTTTTTTTCAAAACAAAAAGTATATTCCTAACATAATAATTTTTTTTTTTTTCAGGAGACTAGTTATTATACTTGTATCGATTAAGTACTATATTTTGACATAAGTCGTTTAATATTAATAGAAGAAGTAGAGACTAATGGGGAACTATACAAAGTGACTACATAATAATTACGTAATAATAGTGACCAGGTGACATCTACCGTTAAATCAAACCCAAATTTCACATTTCAGACAAAGAGAAAGATTATCATGGGATTAATTCTAAACGGGTGGCTAAAGTCTGGATGGATGATTACAAGAGACTGTTCTATCTTAATAGACCTGATATGGTGGTTAGTCTACTTTAATTGGATTTGTCATATTATTAAATCTATAATACTACCTATATAGTGTTTATAATCATAGCGCATTGCAATCGTACCTCATCGTATACCATCGCGTCGGAAATTCTAGAAAGTTTAATAAAAAACAACAATTCATTATCGGAAATTGGCGAATTGCTTGCTATAGTCGCACCTTTTCCTCGTTAGAATTATTACGCACGATTAACAGTGTCAAAAGGGTATGGCTGTTCACAATTATATTCCTATATACGGGAGTATCCTTAATTACTATTCATAATATACAGGCATCGATTGGGCGCTTTAATCACCATATATTTGGCTTCAGACAGGTTCCATCTACTCGAATTTAATGTTAAATCATATTTAAACTGTTAAATAAATTAAGTAGGAAACGAATTCTAGACTTCTATTAAATAAATCAGCATTCGAATGACAAATGATTCATTTGTAATTCAATATATATATATAGTTGTATTTACATGCTCATAATTAAGTAACGTGTCTGTTATCAAGTAATTATGAATTGCCCAGTAATTAATAAACCTGACAATTTTCATAATAGACTAAATACATTGTGTTCAACAGAACATTGGTACTGGAAACCTGACGGGGCGCCATCTGATGAGAAAGCGCATGAACTGTCATAATTTTACTTGGTATCTGAAAAATATCTATTCCGAAAAGTACATTGTGAATGGAGAGAGCCTTTTCTTTGGACAAGTGTGTACAGAGCTTTTAAAGGGACATCTGAAAAATAAAAATATTTCGAGTCTGTGGCCACAGATTGCAATCTGTTCCAACATATTCAAATCTGTTCCCACATATTCGAATCTGTGGCCACAGATTAGTTTGAATCTGTGGCCACAGGTTCAAATCTGCTCCCACAGATTTGAATCTGTGGCCACAGATTCGAAATATTTCTATTTTTCAGATGTCCCTTTAAAAGCTGGTGTGACTTACAATTATTTAAACATAAAATTAGCAAAAAACGCAACTTATGTTGACAAATCTTCTTGGGGCTGTTTGATACGTACTATTGCGCAGGCCGTGGTAGTGCACGTTAATTCACGAGCAAAGCAAAGAAGAAAACATAGACCCTTCTATTCTATTCTTTACGGCGGATACGTCATTTGTGTTTAGGGCCTACATACATGTAAAATAAGTTGCCATCGTATGCAAAACGTTAGGTAATGGCGAGAACAGAGCTTCGTGAAATCTGAGCTAAATAAATGAAATGAATCGGGCTTTAGGCCACCTTTGTGCACATATAGGCTAAACTGGGCCAGGAGAACCTCCTGAGGATGGTGAGATGATTGAGATGACACTGTCCTCCAGACACAGGATTCGAAATTCGAGCCCTGGCGGTCTGAGGCCGAGCACGCTACCTCTCGGTCACGGAGGCTCCCCACAATACTAACTTTCACACTAAACAATTTCAAACCGCCGAGACCGGGAACCGAACCCCGGACTCTGGCGTGAAAGGCAGCGGTGCTAACCACTACCCTAGGGCCCCCGCCCAAATCTGAAATCTGGGCTACTGTGCTAGCAAGCCGCTGCACTGTAGCTCATTGTAAGTGTCATGTAGTTCAGGAGGTATAATTACTCTTTCAAAAAACTTTATTCATACCAGTGAAGATGCATGGCATTTTAAGGTACTTAAATCAATACAGTTTAAAACAGCACTTATTTGACGTTTTTTGCATTTCATTTCATTGATCATATGTGTCAATACATCAAATCCAGCTGAGCGGTGCTGACGTGTTCGTTTTAAAGTGCTTAACGCTGATAAAATCAATATCACATATTTGTCACATATTTTACTTCACACTGATGTAAGATAACTTTACATATTATATTTATTATTTATCAAGTTTATGCAACAGTTGATCGCCACATCGTCCAATCAGCTGACTATTAGATACAGGTTGATGAAATGATTAATTCGCTTGTTTGTGTGTTCTATCGTTCTTTTGTTTGTTCATTCTCTCGTTCGTTCAATCGTTAATTTGTTCTTAAATATGTTCATTCATTCATTCATTCATTCATTCATTCATTCATTCATTCATTCATTCATTCATTCATTCATTCATTCATTCATTCATTCATTCATTCATTCATTCATTTATTTATTTATTTATTCATCCACCCATCCATTGACAGGTTCGGAACGTGGCCACAGATATTTGTTTGGACACTCTTGGTAATAATGAGCACAAGGGGCAGGCAGTTGGTCTCTACTCGTGTATACACACCTACAATCAGGTGTTCACAATCAGGTTAGTGAGCCAAGTCGAATGGATGTCTAAGATTGAATAATGTACTCATTCAGTTTACATCCACACTGGATAACACAATGGTGATCCAGCAGTTCTAACTGCACATTCATAATTTGAAACATTGATTTAAATTTGTGGTGAAATGTAGTAACTGTTATATCATAACTTCATTTTATTATATTTACGGAATTGTGCTATTCGGCACCAATAGAATATGGAACTTATGTTCATCTTTACCATTAGCCTATATCACAACAGAGCTAAGATTCTGGGGCCCATCCAAAAGTCTTAAAGACCCTCAGTGTTTACGTCTACGCTTGCGCAGAAACTGACAACAGTGTAGTTGCACAACCAGACAGAGACGTGTGCACTTAACACAGTCAACAGGGAGCCAGACACTACAATTGAGCGTTTTTAGAATGGTTTACTACGAGGTAGGCGCAATACTCAACCCACTGGGCATTCCACAGTGTTTAGCCATTGTAGACCATAGGGGGTTTTCAATTTGAAATCATCACAAGCGTCTTAGTTACCTCTTTCCCCTTCATTTCAATATCTAAGTTATGGGTCTACTGTCATTATAATTTTTAAAATTATTCCAGTGCGGTGAGTGGTGCCCGTCTCTAGACGTCATAATCTGACGTCTTTAGACGTCAGATTCTGCCGTCTAAATACAGGACAGCTGTATGTTGTGTTGTAGCAACACAGGACAGCTGTATGTTGTGATGTAGTAACACGTGACAGCTGTATGTTGTGTTGTAGTAACACATGGCAGCTGTATGTTGTGTTGTAGCAACACAGGAAAGCTGTATGTTGTGTTGTGGTAACATAGGACAGCTCTATGTTGTGTTGTAGTAACACAATCATGGCAGCTGTATGTTGTGTTGTAGTACCACATGACAGCTGTATGTTGTATTAATTGTAGTAACACATGACAGCTGTATGTTGTGATGTAGTAACACATGACAGCTGTATGTTGTGATGTAGTAACACATGGCAGCTGTATGTTGTGATGTAGTAACACATGACAGCTGTATGTTGTGATGTAGTAACACATGGCAGCTGTATGTTGTGATGTAGTAACACATGACAGCTGTATGTTGTGATGTAGTAACACATGGCAGCTGTATGTTCTGATGTAGTAACACATGACAGCTGTATGTTGTGATGTAGTAACACATGTCAGCTGTATGTTGTGATGTAGTAACACATGACAGCTGTATGTTGTGTTGTAGCAACACAGGAAAGCTGTATGTTGTGTTGTGGTAACATAAGACAGCTCTATGTTGTGTTGTAGTAACACAATCATGACAGCTGTATGTTGTGTTGTAGTACTACATGACAGCTGTATGTTGTGTTAATTGTAGTAACACATGACAGCTGTATGTTGTGTTGTAGTAACACAGGACAACTGTATGTTGTGTTGTAGTAACACAAGACAGCTGTATTACTTTATATACGGAATACGGCGTTTGCTCATCGTCATTGGCTCTATCACTGAAGTTAAGCAACGTCGCGCCCGGTTCATGATTGTATGGGTGACCGCCTGGTGACTGCCAGGTGCTGTATACACTCGTGGGGCTCAGATAACCACGTCAATCAGATGGCTCGTCTGACTGACCTAGAGTTGGACGTGAAAGAACTTCAATGGACGTAGGCGCAGTTTCCATCCAGCGAGACCCCAGAAAATCCACAATGTGTGAGTACTTGGCACATAAGGCGAATTTGCTTGGAATGAAAAGAGCTTGATGCGCCTCAATGGCAGCTCAGCTGTATATCTCCCAGGAGACTGAGTTGGAATTTGAATGATAACAGGCCTTGCTAAGTTACTCTCGATGTTCAGCGCTCTGAACAGCCGCCGGCTGGATACATGCGATAAGATTTCATTTATTCATTCTGTATGTTGTGTTGTAGTAACACAGGGCAGCTGTATGTTGTGTTGTAGTAACAGATGACAGCTGTATGTTGTGTTGTAGTAACACAAGACAGCTGTATGTTGTGTTGTGGTAACACAGGGCAGCTGTATGTTGTGTTGTAGTAACACAAATATGACAGCTGTATGTTGTGTTGTAGTAACAGAGGACAGCTTCGTCGCGAGAACACGTGTAGCTGGGGATCTGGTGACAAGGACGAGATGCTCATGTCGACATGTACTAAAGACGGGCACAGTCAGTGGCAATACAACCAGGTAAACCACGAAATAGAGAACTGCAAGCTACCTTTTGGTTGTAGCAATCGGCTACTCTTACTAGAACATGGCATAATAATCTGATCCAAGGAGCGTCGTTTATCAAAATAGATCTAGTTATGATAGCTAAGGATATTGAAGGAATTTAAAAATGTAAATATTGTTGTCTGAAGGCCTTCGTGTGGCATATTTCCTAAATCTATCAGTCTGACAATTATAATATGCACCATGACTTTACTCGCAATTAATCGTTTTTTATTGGGGGTTCCAATGGTGAGCTTCATACTCACAAAGAATGCCAGAAACCTGATTAACAAATAATTGCCTGACCTCACATGCTCTATCTTATTGGTTTTTGCTGATAATTGAACAATTAGTTACATTTGACCAGAAAGTGAAAAATTGAACTTTTTCATATCAAATGTAATTGGCTATTAAATATATTTTTACCTACCATCCATGCCAACAATGATCCATAATTATTCGTGTTCTCTACGTCTAAATCGGTGGATAATAACATTTTAATACTAATTCCAGTTTATTTATTCCAGGACACTCAACAGTTGATGAATGGTGAGAACGAAAAGTGTCTTTCGGCAACACATCTTTACAGACATCCTGTCTATGTACAGTGTGATCAAACTAAACAAAATCAGAAGTGGATATGGCAAATCCCTCCGTGGTATAGTCCACCTGCGGCATGACGAAAGAATGAGTGAGTGAGATGAATGAGTGGTCGAACTAGCGAGTGTGTGACTGGACGAGAGAAGAGTGCGTCGGTGAGCACTGGTGAGTGAATAGGTGAGTCATTGAGAGCGGGGGTATACATCGGGAAGCGGAGAGTGATGTAAGCATGGTAGCATGTCTGAATCAGAAAGCGAGTGATTTTATGTTTATGTTTATTTGAGTTTCAATTGCAACACATGTTACAATATCTTTATTTATTATTGACTTTGTCAAAAATCTTATCAGCATTGGTTGACAGAAACAGTTCGAGACCCGTCAACCACATAAATTAATTAAAATAGTAGGTATTGTAGTATTAAAGCAGCGGTTTATCCGTATTTAATGTAATATAAAATACGTACTTATAAATTTGACAGTTGCAACAATATAACAATGAGCAAAATACGATTCAGCTGGAATACTTTAATGGATGAATTAATGACTGAGTTACCTACTAGAGTTAGTGAGTGTATTGTTTGATTGTTTGAATGGGGATGAATTTGACTGAGTGAGTAACAGAGAGATAAAAGTTAATAGAATGAATGTGGATAAGCATAGGAAGTGTGAGCTTGCGAGGGCGTGCATATTGGAGAATGAATGAAGAATTGAATCACAAAAAGTGTGGGCCGAAGGAGAACATTCATTACAGCAAGACAGCATCGATATTGCTTAAGATTTGAAAAAAGACAAGATGTGTTGATAGAAACGCAAAGCAAATTATGTTTTTGTCATTTTATCCGCTGATTAAACCCAAAATTAAAATAATAGCATAAGTTGTGGTGGATAGAAAATCAGGAATTGAAATATTTGAGCCATTTAGTTTATACTTAAAACATTCCATTTCCAGACAAATACCGCAGAAAAATTCAGAACAGCCTCAGAATCATGATAGCCAATTGATTATTGTGCTTATGATTTTGATGTTGTAAATTTGTTTTTCTCATATCGTGTTTTCTCGTGTTGAACAGCTCTGAGTATATATATGAACTCAGTCCTCCGCGTTATCTGAGTGAACATGTTAAATAAATATTAAATCTGAAAATTATTTGTAGGCAATGCAATTTTGTTTCATATAATTCAAGGAAATATGTTTTATTCAATAAATGTTAAGCGTATAGAATTAATATTATTATAGGTCTATAGTTATTATCACGCCGATGTCACCAGCAGTATCCATTTTTTCCTTATCAGTATCTTTTCGTCTATATCAGTATTATTACATCAGCCTATATAATAGTCTACATAATAATATACAATGTCTGCTGACTTGTCCATTTGAGCGGATTCACAGCTAGAATCGTTAAGGACATGTGTATGTGTGGGTCGCAGTGTAGAGTGGGATACGAATTCAATAATGTATATTATTGTAACTACTTATGGTGTGCCTTCTATTAGACCGTAGGTCACCCGTAATACCCCCCCCCCCCCCTGGGGATTTTTCACGGTGGTTATTTTTGAAGTCTCTGAATATGGACCTATTGAAATCCGGTTGTTTGCATTCAAGCTGTTGGGGCTAAATATGCTAAAATATGCAAACTAGGCAACCATTACCGAAAATCCAGTTTCAAGCAATATCTCAGAAACTAATCAAGTTAGAGTCCTAAAAATGGTGTCTATCATACGGTTTTCATGGTCAACGAATGCAATAAAATATATATTATCAAGATCACCGTATTATCGCCACAGACGACCTCTCACTAAGCCCCATGACCTCTCAGCTAATACCCATGACCAATTTAACGTTTATTTTTCAAATATTGATCTTTTAATACAGCAGTAGACCCTACTTTATTTCTTTAGGCCTACTATGTTAGGGTAACCCTATAACCCTGATCTCGTGGAAGTTACTTTTTATTAAAATGACACCTATCTGCTGTATAATTATTTTGGTTTGGGCAACTATACTTAGGCCTGAGGCTGTTTCCAAAAAATAGAAATTCGCTGCACCCCCTCTGCGACATAGTTTTCATGTTTTTTTCTTATTCCTGGACATATATAGTCCCAGAGCTAGGGGGGTTTTATTTGTGTTGAAAGGTCCATACGATCTAAGAGATCCACCTGTAGTGAAATTTTCTCAGGAATCCGAATCTGCGCGTCTTACAAAAATCATCCTGTTCAAAAGTACCGTAAAAACCCTTTAAACGCTAGTACCGTCGAAATCGCAAGCCGCAATTTGAAATATTGCGTATGAAGTGATTGTTTGCTAAAATTGTGGTAATTTTCTATTTGAAGAATTTTTAAATTATTTATTATCCTCACATATGACACAGGCTTTCACATGGATGTAAAATATTTTGTGTCTGATCAATGACAAATCCACAATATAGCTTTAAGTTGGTATTTTAACACGTAATTTGATCCATTTTTCATACTTTTTCACTAAATTGACAAACTACTTTTCTCTCAGCCGATTTTTGTATAGTATAAATGTTTAGTTTTGATTCAAACATGTTCTTGAACTATTGTTGACTTAAAATTAACCCATTTGGAATAAAAATAATGAGTTATGTGAACATATTACTCGCCTTTTTCGTTAGACGTAAAATTAGCTCGCTTTTTTTCAGGCTCGGGAAAATTGACCATATCTCACATTTTTGCCCACTGAGTAGTCAAATTTTGAGCTAAATCAATATGTTTAATATCAATAGAAAGCTACTGGCACATGCCTTCACATGGATGTAAAATATTTTGTGTCTGGTTATTGACAAATGCACAAGAAAGCTTTAAGTTGGTATTTCAACCTTTAATTTGACCTTTTTTCATACTTTTTCAGTAAATAGTCAAAATACTTTTTTCTCAGCTTTTCTGAGTTTTAATTCAAACATGTTCTAGAACTATTGTTGACTTGAAATAAACCCATTTGGAATAAAAATAGTGAGTTATGTGAACATATTTTATACTTTTTTGGCTAGACGTAAAATGTGCGCGCTTTTCTTTGGGCTCAGGAAAATTGTATGTATCTCACAGTTTTGCCCAATGAGTAGTCAAATTTTGAGCTATATCAATATATTTGATATCAATAGAAAGCTACTGGCACAGGCCACGGATGTATAATATTTTGTGTCTAATCTTTGACAAATGCACAAGAAAGCTTGAAGTTGGTACTTTAACCCATTAATTTACATAATCAATATACTTTAACCCATTAATTTACATAATCAATATACTTTTCTCTCAACTGATTTTTGTGTATAATAAATATTTAGTTTTGATTCAAACATGTTCTAGAATTATTGTTGTCTTAAAATAAACCCAGTTGGAATATAAAAAATAATGAGCTATTCGAACATATTACACACTTTTTGGGTTGGATGTAAAATTTGGGCACTTTTCTTCCAGCCCGGGGAAATTGACAGTGTTTCACATTTTGTCCAATGAGTACCCGGTACCCAAAATAAAAAAATGTACCAACATCTTTGATATCAGTTAAAAGTAACTATCAAGGGCTTTAACGTGGATACATAATATTTTATTTCTGTTAAATACGAAATGTACAAAAAATAGGCGCTAACTTTGTATTTTATCCCTCCATTTGAACAATTTCCAGCGTTTTCTTAGTGAATACCAGCAAGCCTTCTCGCTCTTGTTAACTTTATATAGTATAAATGTTTGCTATCACTTTTACATTATCTGGAGCCATTTTTCAAAAGTTATCTTGACGATTGAAGAAGTGATCACAGCTATTTTTAAAGTTATCTCAGCCACTACAAAAGTTATCTTAGCCACTGAAGAAGTGATCATCACAAATTTAAACGACATCTCAGCCACTAGAAATGTGATCTTGGTCACTGAAGAAGTTATCACAGCGACTTTAAAAGTTATCTCAGTCACTACAAAAGTGATCTTGGCCACTGAAGAAGTGATTACAACCACTTTAAAAGTTACCTCAACCACTACAAAAATTATCTTGGCCACTGAAGAAGTGAACACAGCGACCTTAAAAGTTATCTCAGCCCCTACAAAAGTGATCTTGGTCACTGATGAAATGATCACAGCAACTTAAAAAGTCATCTCGCCAATGCAACAGTTATCTTGGCGAGTGAAGAAGTGCTCACAGCCACTTTAGAAGTTATCTCAGCCACTACAAAGGTGATCTTGACCACTAACAAACTGGTGTCAGCCAATTTACAGGTTATCTAAGCCACTACAAAGTCATCTGGGCCACTGAAGAAGTGATCACAGCCACTGTGAAAAATATCTAACCGACTACAAAAGTGATCTTGACCTGTGAAGAAGTGGTTACAATAACTTTGAAAGTTATCTCTGCCACTATAAAAATTATCTTGGCCACTGACGAAGTGCTCACAGCGACTTTAAAAGTGATCTCAGCCACTACAACAGTGATCTTGGCCACTGAAGAAGTGATCTCAGTCACTTTAAAAGTTATCTCAGCCACTACAAAAGTGATCTTTACCACTAACAATCTTATGTCAGCCCGTAAAAGTGATCTTGGCCACAAAAAACTGATCTTGTCCTCCGTAGAAGTGATCACATTCACTTTAAAAGTCATCTCAGCCGATACAAAAGTGATATTGGCCACTAATAATCTTATGTCATTCCCCAAAAAAAAGATCTAGGTCACTACAAAAGTGATCTTGACCACTTAAGAAGCCATCACAGCCATTTTAAAAATCATCCCATCCGTCATAAAGCTGATCTTGGTCACAAACAAACTGATCTTGTCCACTAAAGAAGAGATCACAGCAACTTAGTAGTGGTTAAGATAACATTTTAAGTGGCTGTGATCATTTCTTCAGTGGCCAACATCACTTTGTAGTGGCTTAGATAATTTTGTCAGTGGCTGACAACAGTTTGTTACTGACCAAGATCACCTTTGCAATGGCTGAGATAACCTTTAAAGTGGCTGTGATCACTTCTTCAGTAGCCAAGATCACCTTTGCAATGGCTGATATAACCTTTAAAGTGGCTATGATTACTTCTTCAGTGGCCAAGATCACTTTTGTAGTGGCTGTGATAACTTTCAGATTCGCTGTGATCACTTCTTCAGTGACTAAGATCATTTTTTTGTGGCCAAGATCACTTTTAAGGGCTGACATAAGATTGTTAGTGGTCAAGATCACTTTTGCAGTGGCTGTGATAATTTTTACTGTGACTGAGATCACTTCTTAAGTGTCCAAGATCACTTTTGAAGTGGCTGAGATCACTTTAAAGTCGTTATGAGCACTTCGTCAGTGGCCAAAATCAATTTTATAGTGGCAGAGATAACTCTTAAAGTTATTGTAACCACTTCTTCAGTGGCCAAGATCACTTTTGTAGTCGTTTAGATATTTTTAAAAGTGGCCATTATCACTTCTTCAGTGGCCAAGATCACCTTTGTAGTGGCTGAGATAACTTCTAACGTGGCTGTGATCAAATCTTCACTCGCCAAGATAACTTTTGCATTGACGAGGTAACTTTTTAAGTTGCTGTGATCACTTCATCAGTGGCCAAGTTCACATTTGTAGAGGATGAAAAAACTGTTAAAGTCGCTGTATTTACTTCTTCAGTGGCCAAGATAGCTTTTGTAGTGGTTGAGGTAACTTTTAAGATGGTTGTTATCACTTCTGCAGTGGCCAAGATCACTTTTGTAGTGGCTGAGATAACGTTTAAAGTTGCTATGATCACTTCTTCAGTGACTAAAATAACTTTTGTAGTGGCTGTGATCACTTCTTCAGTCGTCAAGATAACTTTTGAAAAATGGCTCCAGAGAATGTAAAAGTAATGATATTCCGCAAAATCTTTCAATCGGATTTACCGATGTTATAAATTAGGTCAAAGTGCTGGGTCAACTTCAAGGTCAAGGTCCAAAAACCTGAAAAGGCACAACTAGGGACCTTAGAGAACATGTATGTGCAATATGACTGTCATCGGCCCAGTACTTTTCGAGATCTGCTCCGGAAACGAAGTGCGCTTTAAAACGTCTAAATAGGTCATAGTTCTGAACCAGAAGTAGGTCAAAGTTCAAATACCTCAAAAGGCACAACTAGACCCCCTAGGGGTGTTGTGTGTAAAATTTGAAGACAATCGGACAAGTACTTTCAGAGATATGCTCCGGAAACGAATTGTTTACGGACGACCCAACGGCCCAACGGCCCAACGCCGTAACATCATCATTTTCTCCTCTGCAACCTCGCGTATTGAATTCAGATTAAAAATATTTTAACCTGTCCATTAGCCACCTGGAAGTAACCCACATACCAAAAATTGTTATCCTAGCTTATTTTCTTACAAAGTTATAGACAGAAGAAGAGGCCAAAAAAAAAACGAAGGTAGAATCCATAGCTCCCTCCGTCTCACCTACGGTGACGGCGGGAGCTAATAACAAACATTTATACCATATAAAGTTAACATGAGCGAGAAGTCTTAATGGTATTGACCAAGAAAACGTTGGAAATTGTTCAAATGGAGGGATAAAATACAAAGTTAGCGCTTAATTGTTGTACATTTCGTATTCAACATAAATAAAATATTATGTATCCACTTTAAAGCCCTTGATAGTTACTTTCACCTGATATTAAAGATTATTTTTAAATTTGGGTAACCAGTACTCATTGGGCAAAAATGTGAAACACTGTCAATTTCCCCGGGGGGGGGGGGGGAAGAAAAGTGCCCAAATTTTACATCCAACCCAAAAAAGTGTGTAATATGTTCAAATAGCTCATCATTTTTTATTCCAAACGGGTTTATTTTAAGTCAACAATAATTCTATGTTTGTATCAAAACTAAATATTTATTATACACAAAAACCAGTTGAGGGAAAAGTATTTTGACTATGTACCGAGAAAGTATGAAAAATAGGTAAAATTAGGTGTTGAATGATCAACTTCAAGCTCTCTTGTGCATTTGTCAAAGATTAGACAAAACATATTTTACATCCATGGCCTGTGCCAGTAGCTTTCTATTGATATCAAATATATTGATATAGCGCAAAATTTGACTACTCATTGGGCAAAACTGTGAGATACATACAATTTTCCTGAGCCCATAGAAAAGCGCGCAAATTTTACGTGTAAACAAAAAAGCATGTAATATGTTTACATAACTCACTATTTTTATTCCAAATGGATTTTTTTTAAGTCAACAATAGTTCTAGAACATGTTTGAATCAAAACTACATATTTATTATACACAAAAATTAGTTGAGAAAAAAGTATTTTGCCTATTTACTGAAAAAGTATAAAAAAAAGGTCAAATTAAGGGTTAAAATACCAACTTAAAGCTTTCTTGTGCATTTGTCAATGATCAGATACAAAATATTTTACATCCATGTGACGGCCTGTGCCAGTAGCTTTCTATTGATATCAAATATATTGATATAGCTTAAAATTTGACTACTCAGTGGGCAAAAATGTGAGATCTGGTCAATTTTCCCGAGCCTGAAGAAAAGCGAGCTAATTTTACGTCTAACGAAAAAAGCGAGTAATATGTTCACATAACTCATTATTTTTATTCCAAATGGGTTAATTTTAAGTCAACAATAGTTCTAGAACATGTTTGAATCAAAACTAAACATTTGTACTATACAAAAATCGGCTGAGAGAAAAGTATTTTGTCTATTTAGTGAAAAAGTATGAAAAATGAGTAAAATTACGTGTTAAAATACCAACTTAAAGCTATATTGTGTATTTGTCATTGATCAGACACAAAATATTTTACATCCATGCGAAAGCCTGTGTCATATGTGAGGATAATAAATAATTGAAAAAATATTTAAATAGAAAATCAACACAATTTTAGCAAACAATCACTTCATACGCAATATTTTAAATTGCGGTTTGCGATTTTGACGGTACTAGTGGTTAAAGGGTTTTTCCGGTACTTTTGGACAGGATGATTTTTGTAAGACGCGCAGATTCGGATTCCTGAGAAAATGTCACTATAGGTGGAACTCTTGGATCGTATGGACCTTTCAACACAAATAAAACCCCCCTAGCTCTGGGACTAATAAGCTTTAAATTTCAGAACAGTAACCAAAAATTAAAGTGTCGAAAAATATGTCATTTTAACCCTTTTAACACCAAAAATAACTTGTGACAATTAATATGCGGAAATTGTCTCGCAAAAAAATTCAAGATACAAAAATCGTTTGAAAAATCGACCAATATATCTACAAAAGCTATATAGATGATGCAAAATCGAAACAAAAATAAACAGAAAATTTGAAATTCACAAATAAAGCATTTAAATGAAATTTTAATTGAAAAAATGACAAATTTTAAACTTTGATTTCCCTTTAGTTATACTGAACTTTAGAAGGAGTTATGTAGATCATATTTATTTTTTTATTGTTCGCAAATATATAAAAAAAATGTTTAGAACGATGAACCAAACATTGGGGTATATAATGTACTCAATTTACAGTATTTTTATGCGGTACCGGAATGATTTTTTTATATTTTTTTGTCTATTTTATTTTCTTCGCCATATCATATTTTAATATAGTACTTTTATATTTAAATAAAGATAAATAACAATTTTAAGCATTTATACCCAGATTGCGAATTATAAAACAAAAATAAACATTTATACCACTTTTTTTTCGTAGTAATATGACATATTATACTTGTGAGCCAACTGGCTTCTATTCAAAGTCTGAATTGTCATCGGAATCCTGGATCACATTTCTTTCGAGTTATCACATAGAGATTTACATCCACAGATACAGGTACAGCTCAGGATATTACGAAAGCATGTACATCTTTTATCTTTGCAACTTTTGCACTTACAGCTAAGACACTCTAGAACTTGAGGGCAGGTGTGTTATTCATCTAGTCTATGGAAATGCTGTTTACTTTCACCCTCCAGCCATGTCCATATGGGGTCAAGTAATCCCCTGCGCCATATTGCAGCTTGATAGTTATCTATCTAGAACGCATAATATGTTTATATGAAGCATCTTGACATGATGGCAGACGTGACGGGTCGGTTGTGAGCGATCCAAATGGATAATATCTCAATTAATTGACATTACGCTGTTGTTTATGCCCATATATGGCAGCTATAGCTCCTCTTAGCAGCTCGTTGGAAATGTTGAATGTTGTGCCAAGCTGCTGCATTGTTTTATAAAATGAAAAAATATTGCAGGTTGGTTTGAATGCGATATGGTATTATTATTTATTGAATTTAAGAAGAGTTGTATAAATCGAATTTTTGCTCTCAGAACCATGGATAAACACATTTCAAATGGTTGACCAATTATTTAGCAGATCTTGAACCCTGATCCATTGTTTCCTGGCCCGCATCTTGTAGGCTTTGCAATGGTGTGTAGATATCCCACCTGATGTTTATTTTAGTAATATAATCAGGCTGCCAATCAAAGTTAAATTGATTGATTTTTTCCAGGGACTTTGTCTTTTAAAACCTGTTGTATATTTAAGGAACAGGTTTTGATTGACTTGCGAGTATTACAAATTCGCCCAACCCGTAGGCATGTATTTGTGCGAAATCCCGTATATATTCGCATGCATTGATTGTTTTTTCGTTGATATCTAATACAACCCACCAATGTACTTATGTTTTAAATGAAATTTCTGAGGGTGTATTGTAGTTATTCTCATCCATACATAATATTGCTAGAAGCTGGGACAGAAATTCATGCCTCATATGTTATTAATTTATATGATCCAAGGTGAATAAAAAATGGTACTACCATCATTGATACTTTCATGCAAGACTGTATTTGGGGAATACTCAAAATTCTTGTAATGCATGTGTGGCATTGGTTCGTCATTTGTTTATCTACTTCTCGTCTTTAGTTAACGCCAAGAACAGTACCACATTTATTAGATAAATGTGTTTGGTGACAGTTTGTTCAAAACAAATCTTGTTTCACCATATAATAATATTATGTGTACTTAGTAAGTACTGATAATGAATGGGTATAGCTTATTGCTGTGCTTTAAATATAATGACTGGGGATAGTTGAACATGAATTGCCATCCATAGAGAATATACCTAAGACATGCTGATGCTACAACATCATCTTCTTTAAAACGCAAATAAGTAGACCTATAATTAGCCAGGGCCACTTCTTCTTCTTGAAGTATATTAATAAAGCTACGACAATGTCTAAATCGTGGAGTTGTTGAATAAGCTTATTGAACCTTCAGTCGTTCATGAGTCAAAGTTGATGAAGCTCATGATGTTTGACTTGTTGCCTTTCCTCAAATGAGTAAATACAGCTGTCTTAATTGTGTCAAACATAATAATTAACATTCCTGCTGTGATGCAAGCTTGGTGTTAATTTGTTGCGTTATATCAGGACATTTTTAGAATCATAATAACTGAAATTATGTACTTTAAACAAAATATGATAGACACCCACTGAGGAAGTAAACCCCCCAAAAAACATACTTGCAAATTACTTATGTGGCTTTTTCTGGAAGGGGTGCATCTTAAGGTTTTATGACATATATCAGGCCTTTCAGACAATGTGCTAACTTTACATTTTGCTGTTTATTTTACCTTTGTGTAAATTACACCTTCTGTCTTTGTAATAAAGATAGCACCTTCAAATTTAAATAAATATATTTTTTTTAATTATAACATTATGTTTGTATAATAACATATATAAAAAATAGTTTAAACTTTAATGCGCATAACGGTACAAATTAAATTCAATATATTTTCCAATAAATTACTTATATAGGGCCTAACGCCTCGGAGGAACGAGCTCGGAGGAGCGGTAATCCCTATCAGTGTCCGAAGAAGTGTTCATGTCAGTGTTTATGGTATTATAGCTAAGAGTCCAATCCGAAGGCATCATCATACTAAAATGTTATTTCATTTATATATCTAAAATTATAATAACTTTATTATTATTTTTATTATTATTAAGTCCTTATTATTACAAAAAATATATGTAAAATGCTTCACGGCTCGCGTTATTACGTAGCCCGGGAGGGGACATAGTAATTTTAAAAATAATCTGTGCGCACAATATAATAATCTGTGCGCACAATATAATAATCCGTGCGCACGATATAATAATCCGTGCGCACAATATAATAATCCGTGCGCACAATATAATAATCCGTGCGCACGATATAATAATCCGTGCGCACGATATAATAATCCGTGCGCAAAATATAATAATCCGTGCGCACAATATAATAATCCGTGATTCATCTCACCATCACGAGGTTCTACAGGCCCAGTTTAGCCTGTATGTGCACAAAGGTGGACTGAAGACCTAATTATTTTCAATGGAATGAGTTTATCGATTTATCGGTTAACCCACAAAACTTTAAATTAAAACTTTAAATGACAAAACACAACATGTTATCTTCAAATAGCGAATATCAGCGGAAATGCGCCAGACAGTTCACCGTCAACTCCACCACATCCAAGCAGACACAAGACGTTGGGGTGGGATTATTGTTGAGCCAACGTCGCAGACGGCGGGCCAACATTGAATTGTTATTTTGTTTTAAAAATTTTCAGATCTTTCTCCCTAATCATGACACTGATTCAGCAAGGTTCGGTGTCTGCGACCTCAAAAAGCTTTGCTATAGGGAAGATGACTACGCTGTATAATTATTAAGTTTTAAGTTTAGGTCAATCTGCTGTCTGTAATTGATATTTAAAATTTTAGTAATTGTGAAGTTTGTATATATTCGATGTGAACTTTTGGCGTAGGCCTAAGGGCCTCAGGTTAAACACCTAATTATTACGTTCATATAATACCGGGGTTGGCACAGTGGGGTTGGCTTTCTGTAATCGACGAAACGAAACGAAACTGACGAAACGAAACTGACGAAACGAAACTGACGAAACTGGTTTTCTGTTGCCATGTGAAACCCGTACCTTTATTTTGAATGTGATATAGTTGTGAAATGTCTGCTGGTGTATTTTTTTTAGCTTTTTAGATTCACAGCATTCTTTACATAAATTATGAGATTAGGTCAGTGAGCTTTGCAACAATAAAATATATGAAAATGATACTATTACATATTTTTTTCGATTTGGCAGTGTGTTTCCAGAAAACGTACATCTCCCGAAGATTATGGTGATATCCAGTCTTGCTTGTTTTTATTCAATTAAATCGCAATTTTCTATTACTTCTTCCCGGATGGCCTTACATATCTGCACGTAGGCCTACTTTCACCTTGCATTCAACACAATAATTATAGATATTATAACTGAACACCGCTGCTATGCTAGTGTGAATATCAGATAGCATGCTTTATATAGATGAACAATAGAAGCAAAATCAATGTACATCCTGGTGAAGGTTGTGGTGGCGGTAGACACATTATATAATTATGCCCTTTTTGTTAATCTGTTTCATAGTTATAGATCTCAGTACAATAACACGCTAAAAAATATTCAGTCAATTCGAATAATTTTTTAAAAGTTATTATATATTTCCCAATTATATGAGTCGAAGCTAAGTATAATTGACGCGCTGAGGAGTATAATTGCTGGTAAAACAGAAGAACGGCAAACCCAGGCAAACAGCCAGTGACGTTTACAATATATATACGTTATTCTACGCTCTGAAAATAAAAAATAAAATGGCCTTGAATTCCGTTTCCGCGATCCCAACATTTAAAAAAGGCCTACCAACTGTCTTAGAAGGTGGAAATTTCTCCCATTCACACCCAATAACTTTCCATTTAGCGACTCCCCGCTCATTGTGATGTCATCATTCCAAACAACACGCCATTTTAAAAAAAACTATTATGCTGCTGCTTAGTCCATAGGACATGGGGTTATACTGTGTACTCTCAGCAAAAAACATGGCTGATGCCATAAACACGATGAATTTGTTGGCATTCCTTACTTTAAAAATATAATCATGCACATTTTGTTCCCAGAGGGATGCTGTGAACGATTCTTTAACGGATCAAGCTATGGATACCGTAAGTATATTAGACAAATTACTTTCATTACCGTATATTAGACAGTATCCCCTCTCTTAGTGACTTTTACCAGGCTAGGATGAGAGCCTTAATAAACACACGCATGTTTATTTTCAACCGATTGTTTATTTAGACACGGCAGCGCATGTTTATTATCACCCGATTGGAAAAAAACACTCGTCATTTTTAGCAGGTGTTTAGAGATATAAAACGTAAAATAATCTACCTTATTTAGCATTTTGGGACTTGAGATGCGGTTTAGCAGTTTGTATTGTACTTGAAAAAACATAAACATACACAATTATACCGAAATATTGACTGAAAGGGTCTATCCAAGACGAAAAACTATTCTCTTTCCACTGATCCCACGCTGCTTTGTAGCTGTATACAGAAAAATGTGTACACTTGAAGAGTAAGACAATAACTGTAGACGAACGGTTGATATGTGTACCCATACTTTGTTGAATAATTATTCGTAAGAACATCATTTGTTTATTAGTACACCCATCTGCTGGAGTGTGGCGGCCAAGATGAAGACGATGACGCTGTCATGCAAGCTGCCATAGCTGCCAGTCTAAAAGATGACGAAATTTCCATAGGGTATCTTCATATCTACAAATACATGTTAATTAAGGCTACCCCTATCAGTGAGAGGCTTTTTGTCGTCATGCGGCGCGTGTCGTCCCTTTGTCGCCAGTTTGAGAACTATTACTTCTTTCCCTTCACGGGAATGCACAATAAACGTTATATACATGTACAGATAAACCATGAATAAGCCTTGATTGAGTTCACATTTGACCTTTCTGTAACCTCTATGACCTAGATTTTTTTCCGATCGGCAATTTTTTTCTGTACGTATGTGACTCAATAATTTTCTACGTATCACTCCACAATTTATAACATGTATCGATTTCACCATTAACTCGGATGAGCTCGAAAATAGGGGCACATTGGCCAAAAACTAGGTCGTGATGGCCGAAATGGCCGAAAATCTGTAGTTTTTTTTAAATCTGCGCGATTTCAGAAAAAACATGCCAGATAGGTATACCATTATTATCGGGTGAAATTAGCGGCTTCGGGTAAGGATATGCCCTGAAAAATTACGACATGATAAAATTGGAAATGGCCGACTTATAGCCGTTATTGACTTTATTATGCGCAATATCTGGAAAACCGTTTCAGATAGCTATACCATCACTATAAAACAAAATGTGAGGCTTCAGGGAGGTATTTGCCAGAAAAATTTCAGCTTGATAAAAATCAAAATGGGCGTGATTATTGTCTAGAAAATGCATAATATTTGGAAAGGCCCTGGAAGATTTTAAATCGCTAAAATTAAAAATGTCCAACTTCAGCCATTATTGACTTAAATTTGCGTAATATCTGGAAAACTGTAGCTAGACCATCACTATAAAACAAATGTGCGGCTTCAGTGAATATGTATAATATCTGTATATTCACATGACTAATTTGAAATAAATGTTCATGAGAGATAGTTGGGTTACTATTTAAAAAGCTGTATATCAAACCGTATTCGATTTCAAACGATGATTTGAGGCTGAGGCCCTTTTCCGTCGCCGACGGGCCTTGTTGTTTTTGTACGGGTTCGTCTGCCGCCGCCGTCCCCTGCCGCCTCCGCATGGGTCTGCCTTATCCTGCTTATACCTTGTCACCCTGATTTATTTTTCGATTCCCTCTGTGTTCAACATACTGGATTCTGGTATCAATTTCTAGCATGCATCATTTTTTTTAGAAAGTTTAAAAACTATCCGGGTTACAGCGGCCATCCCAATTTTTTTCGTCAAATTTAGAACTTGTCACGCTGATTTCAACAAAACAACTTTTTTTTACTACATTCCTAGTATCATCTCCTAGCCTGCATCAATTTTTTAGAAAGTTTGGAAAAATATCCGGGTCACGACAGCCATCTTTTATTTTTTTTTTGTCAAATTTAGTGCTTGTCACCCTGATATCAACAAAACTGTTTGTTTTATTCACTTTGTGTTCAACTTACTGAATACAGGTATCAACTCTTAGAATATAAAATATAAAAAGAATATAAAAAGTTTATTAAATTATTGGTTAAATTTATTACATTATCGGGAAGTATTACATTATTGATTGATTTTATTACATTATCGGGAAGTATTACATTATCGGGAGTTTATTACATTATTGGAGCAAAATTTTATAATTGATATATTTCAAGATATTCCTCTAGTTTGTATGGCGGCCATTTTGAAAACAGGTATCCGAATCCCACTGGGCATATTAAATGGGATATAGCAAGATAAAATGACTTAAAAAAAACAGTTTATTACATTATTGGTTAAATTTATTACATTATCGGGAAGTATTACATTATTGGTTGATTTTTATTACATTATCGGGAAGTATTACATTATCGGGAGTTTATTACATTATTGGAGCAAAATATTATAGTTGACATATTTCAAGGTATTCCTCTAATTTTTATGGCGGCCATTTTGAAAAGAGGTGTCCGAATCCCACTGGCTACAGGAAATGGATTTGAACAAAATAGAATGACTCAAGAGGTTGATTATTACAGGCTCTGGACTTTTTCAGCCTGGTAGGAAGAATAGAATAGGAATATGCTTTGTATTGACCTACACGTATCAAGGGCGGGGTCCTGGTGTAGTGGTTAAAGCTGCCTGCCTGAAAAGTCTGAGATCGCAGCTTCGTTCCCTGCTTTGTCGCTAATAAGGTTTACAAGAAAGAAAAGTTTCTTCCTCGCTCACTCATAAAGATTCAGTCTTGTGGGGAACTTTCGTGACGGAGAGGTAGCGTACTCGACCTCAGGCTCCCAGGGACCGAATTCTGTATCTGGTGGGCAGTGTCATTGCATTCATCTCAACATCCTCTGGAGGTTGGCACAGTTTAGCCTATATTTGCACACCGGTCGTATACAACTCCATTCATTCATACAGGTATTAATCTGAAAATAACACTGTCTACAACGTCTTGAAATAACTAAAATTAAATGATTCGATTGACTTTGACACTTTATTACATTATTGGTTAGTTTTATTACATTATCGGGGAGTTTGTTTATTACATTATCAGCTAAAAGTTTATTACATTATCGGGGAGGTTGTTTATTACATTATCGGTTAAATTTATTACATTATCGGGAAGTATTACATTATCGGTTAATTTATATTACATTATCGGGAAGTATTACATTATCGGGTGTTTATTATATTATTGATTGTAACATCGGGTCCTGTCGCTTTATTTGGGTTTAAATTCATTAATAATATTTCAACTCTCTTTTGAGTAATATGGATGTCGGGCATAGTCGGATAAAATTTGTTTTCTAAAGAATTTGGAGATTTTAGAAGTAGTAAAGACTGATTGGAATTGTCTATTTAATGCATTTGCTTTTTCGGATGTGTCGGTTAAAACTTTACCATTTTTTTAAGAAGAGAAGCACCAGAGGAGTCCCGTTTTATGGCTTTGATCATTGACCAAAGTCTCTTATTGTTAACTTATGATCATGGCATGGATTTATATTTCAAGCTCACACATTCAGGCATGCTTAATTCCTTCCAGCCCCACCTAATGACTGCGCGTGATAATTTTAATATGTGGCGCACAGGGTATGATTTTTCCTTCGCTCGTTGTACCGGTTGACAGATAAGTGTTTTCATATTTACTTTTAGACCTATACTGTTAGTCACGACACGAGTATACTGTTAGTCATGAATGTCAAGTACCTCGTGTTCTCATTCTGTCATTCTGATAAAACCACACGAGACAGTTGTTATACACTATTAACTAAGACTATGCTTATTTTATAATTTGTATTGTCAGTTTTAAGAAGACAACTATTAAAGCAGGTCTTTATGTGTGTTTTTCTCATAGATATAGAGAAAATATCTATGGTTTTTCTAAAGCTATAGGAGGTTTAATATATATACATAGGTATAGTAGTTGTTGTAGTAATAGTTGTAGACCAGTAGTAATATTTAAAATTCTAAGAATCTCACATTGAAGCTAGGCTGATCTTGCCGTGTTCAAAACAATTGAATATTGAATAACATAATGTGGTTTTGGTAGTGTCTGCTCAATCAAGAGTAACGGTAGTAGTGGTAGAAAAGAAATATAGCCTAAGTTTATTTTCAGTGCCCTAGAAAACCTGTGGATAGTTAGTGGTAGGCATATGTTGTTCCGGATTGCCGGGGCACACTTGACATTTGCCAAACGACGTTTTCCAAATTCTTATTTAGGCTATATTGCATCAAATTATCCAAAATTAAATAATGCTACATGAATGGAAATTAGGCGATAATCCTTTATGCAATATGTGTCTTAGAAATTTAATGAAGTTACACATTGGCATATTTTACAAAACAACTGACATCTTGATAACACATCACATGCATATTATGGTAAAATTACAATCACAACACATAGCCTAATATTAGATGTTGTTAGAAATGTTCCCTCTATCACATAGTTGAAAATATTGGCACTATGTTTTTTGGTCAGACTATGTACTCGACGTTAAGTAACATGTAACCACCACTTTGAGAAATAATACCTGAAATTTACAGAAAATGTATTTCATTTCATAAAAAAACATAGTTGCTCAACTACTCGAATTTCTAAAAAACTGCCGAACACTCAAAAACGCCCATTTCCAATGATGAGAGGTACATTCCGTGCAAACGCAACTGATCATCGTGCTAACATGTTTTTCTGATGTAAACGTGAACGGCTCATCACTGGTCAAATTGTTCATATGATTTTGACCAGCGATCTGCCTTGTCTGAATATCCATGCCAAACTCAATATTACTGGTTGTACCCAGGGAGCCAGAAGGGTTTCAGGGACATGGCGTGCTGTAAAAGGTTGGCCGGTGGAAATCATCTCTACATGTACGCACGAACACAACCTGGGTGGACAACCTTGCAAATATTTTGCAGGAAATGCACTAGAAGCAAAAATCCAAGATGGCCGCCACAAATGTCTTGTTTATATAACTTTTGAACGGTTTGTTCAAATGTAATGTGGGATACATCGTTTCTAAAGGTTTTCGGCGTGCTAAGTCGATTTCTAGCAACATGTCATTGATTTAGGCCATACTTAGGTTGTTTATGTGAATGTCAAGGTCAAATTCAACTTTTAAATAACTTTCAGCGTATTTCATGTATTTGGAAGCAACACTTTAACAAAAAAATATTTTGAAATTTTGTGACTATAGCTAAGTTTTTGTTAATATTGAATGCAGGAGCAAAAGAAAAGAGCTGATTTGATTGCACTTCATTAAGCAAAGGTATATGGAAAAAGTGGGTACATGAGACATATATAGAGCTAATGCACATCAGCGGTCTGGCTGATTAGATCAAACCTTGGGATGAATGAAGTTACCCGCTTACTATTGTTACTCTGGAAACTATTCGATTCTAAGGTAGCGGAGCTGAGCAATGGGCCAAGGCAGTTCAGCATTAAATTGCTCATTACCACACGTACGTAGTGTAAATTATAGGGCGAGTGAAGGGAATTCTCAGTAACCCTATTTGCCCAATCACCTACCACCATCTCGCCATCAGATCATTTTTTACTTACACATTTTTTTATTTAATATATTGCAATTATTTGTATATTTTAACAAATATAAAGATAATAAATACTATATTGGAATCGATGCAATGCTAGATACAATCAAACGGATTATTATAAGGTTATGAAGTTGAAAACATCATAATTATCTGATCTCTAAGATCCATACCGGCAACTGGAACAAAAGTGAGGTAGTAATGGCATTGCTATGGATGACACAAATTTCTGCTGGTGGGCCGGGGTTGTTGTAAATATTGTCATTTTAAACATGTATGTATAGGAAATACCGATAACTTTTTCACTAATTTCTCACTATTCAATGGCGATGGTACGTACCATGCAAAATAAATAAAAAATACAATACTGCAGCATTATTGTGGATGCAATGTATGCTATTTGTCGGTTTTCGTTTCATACAGAACATATTTTTCAATCAATAGGAAATGCAGTACATACATGACCTTCTATAAGATACCCTTGAATAGGTATTTTTTCTTGTTCAGTGTACATGTTTATATATTTTTTAAAGTGAGACGTGGTGCCAGGATGAACAGAGGTTATGATCAGAGTTATGTTAATAAAGCAAAGAAAATAGAATATGTGTCTTGACGATAGATTCAATCATGGAAATGGAATAGTAATAGATAATTACAGTCCGCCAAGAACAAGTGAGATACCCAAGTAATTCTGCACTTGTTTGAGGATATTAAAAGAGGTATTATCAATCACCTGCTGACCCATGAAATTGCAAAATACCGCCACCAACAGAAGATAAATTCGTTAACATGTAAAATACTGATGGGCAAAAGGTCACGTTGCAAAACCAGACATTGATGCGTAACAACAGTATATGAGTAATCTATTGTAGATTGTTCTGCTGTCAATCGTACTCAATCCTTTTTTAAAGCAAATCACAAAACTTATCAAACGGTTGTAATAGGGTATGTACTAATACCAGCTACTTTGTGCAACAAACGCAACTGTTCTTGTTACATTGGATGTATATTCAGAGATAAAAAGACATGTACGCTATTTCAAAACTTTGGATGTAATAACGAGTCAGGCAGCAATTAATCTCAGTGGGTGTTTTCTGCATTTTGTTCGTGTTCACATTAGCCGATTCAATGCATTGTTTACATTACTTTGTTTCTGTAATAATGGTCAAATGTAATTTAATTTTTGCTTCATCGCACCAAGAAGGTTATATAACCTCCTTGATCGCACAATCTCTTCTTCAGCGGGTGTTCCTGACCCAGTTTAGCATCTAAGTGCACAAAAGTGGCCTACGACCCCATTAACTCAGCTTGCCATCAAACATATAGTTTCAGAGAACAGGCTTATAATAAAAATAATCTTACTTCTCATTATTTTCAGCAGCTAGTCAGTTATTTAGTCAGTTATTTTTATTCCCTTTTGATGTTATACTTTTATGTGTTAATATAAACTTTTGCTAATGGTTAAATTTACTATTAGCCAAGAAAGAAGCATAGTGTAGATTCCTGAAATCATAGTTAGCTGTTAATGTATGCAATGTAGTCAATTGTATATAGTCGACTTTGAAAGACCAAGCGATCTGTGGGCACCACTGCTAACATTTTGTTTGTTGACATTTTGTCAGGTGATCACATTTGTGGATGTAGATACATTTTTACAATGCATTGAATTTCAGATGATAATCACTTTTAAGAAACACAATTTATGTAAGACTTGTTATATATCATAATGATAATTACCTATAATTATTGTTTCCTTAAAAAAATATTACACAACATATTGGATTTTTTGGAAAGAGCATAGATTATTTGTCAACACTGTTTTCATTTATTTTAATTAATTTGATATGCACAATGATTCAGTGGTTTTGTCAGTGTATCTATGACATGTCGTTTTTATTTGAGTACTTTTACCTTTTTATATAACGTTTGGTTGAATTTATCTTTGCTGACTATTTGCGTTTCTATGTTTATTTGATTAAACATAATAAGGTTAACATTAACTTGTTTGATTTTGCTGTACTCATCCTTCACAGGGAGATTACAACAATTACACTATTTCTGAGTCATTTATAAAGTGTTTTACTATCAAATATATTACACTATTTGTACTGTACATTAATAAAATATCAGAGAGATATGATAATCATTGTGGCAAAATATATCGCTGATTTAGTACTCACACGGTCATGATCGACCATGATCGACCGGTCTTTTTTTAAAATCGCTTTGACTTGACCTTTAACCCAATAACCTGAATATGCCCACAATCAATGAAATAGTGTCATAAATGGACTTGGCTCACATAAAACACTTAGAAGCCATATGTCACACATGAAATTCAAAGAAACAGTTAAAAAATTATTCGTATAAGATATTTATGGTGGCCATCTTGGATTTTTGCTTTTTGTGCATTTCCTGCAAAAAAATTGCAAGGTTGTCCACCTAGGTTGTGTTCCTGAATATATGTAGAGATGATTTCCATCGGCCAACCTTTCACAGCAGGCCATGCCTGTTCTCCTAAAAAATGGTGGTTTGTCTCCCTGGGTATTGTATGTAAATGTCCAAGATATGACGTGTACGTTGACGAAAACAATGACATTTTGTGTACTTTAAATTATAATATTTCTAAAAACATTGACAGTGATATTTCTATACATACTTTTATCATCTGTAAAAGTGTATCAAATTTAAACTTAAATATTTATTTGCATTTGACTGTTAAGTTTCAGAACACATAATGCACGAAACACCGACCATCAAAACAAAACAAATCCCCCCCCCCCATTCAAGGCAACATTATTTAGTATGGTCTGCCATGTTCAGTATTTGGTTCCCAATCGATTATCGCGCCACGATGGATTTTTTGTAGTTTTTTCCGAAAACAAGAACATATTGAATATAACAATTATAGGTGACATTTCCTTTAACAGCTCCTTCAATCTCCATTTCTAATTTAAAACTGGCAGCCATATAATCAGCTATTGTTGAATCTTGCTGATTGATATAGCTATATTAGCACTGATTAAAAGTGTTTGATATTGCATATTCATGAAGTTTTTGAAATATAAGAAACATTATGGAATAGACCGTAGGTCACCCGAAACCCCCCTTCCCCCTGGGGATTTTTCACGGTTATTATTTTTGAAATCTCTGAATATGGACCTATTGAAATCCGGTTGTTTGAATACAAGCTGTTGGGGCTAAATATGCTAAAATATGCAAATTAGGAAGCCATTACCGAAAATCCGGCTTCAAGCAATATCTCAGAAACTAATCAAGTTAGAATCCTAAAAATAGTGTCTATCATACGGTTTTCATGGTCAACGAATGCAATAAAATATATCTAATTGGGATCAAAATAATAAATTAGGATAAAATATACAAATTAAGCAGCCCTTACGCAAAATCCAGTTTCAAGTGATATCTCAGAAGCCAATCAAGTTAGAATGTTGAAAAAATGTCTACCCCATGGTTTTCATGGACAGAGATTGCAATAAAATATATATTATCAAGATCATGAAAACATTTTAGCATAAGATATGCAAATTAGCTAATGATAAGTATTATAGAAAATCAGGTTTCAAGAAATATCTCAAAGACCAATCAACTTAGAGTAAAAAATAAAATGTCTACACTCCCATTTTTGTGGTCAACCTTTCATCTGAAAACATTTTCAGAGTTCTGAAATGCCCACACTACATGTAAAATGTAACATTTCAACCGCTAATTGTGTACACACATGCAGTTAAGGCGTTGTGAAATAGAAATTTGTATTAAAAGACCGTATTATTATCAAAACCGTATTATTGCCACACACGACATCTCACTAAGCCCCATGACATCTCAGGTAATACCCCCATGACCAATTTAACGTTTATTTGTCAAATTTTGATCTTTTAATACAGCAGTAGACCCTACTTTTTTTTACTATGTTAGGGTAACCCTATAACCCGGATCTCGTGGAAGTTACTTTTAATTAAAATGACACCTATCTGCGGTATAATTATTTTGGTTTGGGCAACTATACTTACGATAATACCGAAATGTGTTTTCATTGTGATTTTCTTACTTTGGATTATTCATGGCTACCAGCATGGTACATTAGCCTATATGATAGCACATACATAAAGTGACCAATAAAACAAGCATGTGTCTGTAGCATTTTTTTATTATTTCATTCTGGTGCCAATTCAGAAGTCTAGGCTTCTTAATTATAGTTCAAAAAATATGGAAAAGTTACTTTATAACATAATGTTGATAAAAGGTTGCCCACATATCCGGATAAGTTAGTTGCCAAGCGTCGAAATATGAATATTAGATATCAATATGTATATTAGAATTGAAAATAAACACATAGCCTGAACATATCGTGCACTTTCTGAATGCCAGAAAACTATGGCGTTCGTTTTTTTAGACAAAAGTCTTATTAGGAACATGGGTCTGCATAATAAATAGAAAGGTACGTACAATATGTATACTAGCCGGTGGTAGCAAGTTATTTTGAACATTAATAAAATACAAAAACCGTTTACACCGTGTTGCACATGCTAATAATTAAACCAGTGAAATATATCGAGACATGATTTGAGTTTATTCAAAAACTCATTAAAAAGACAATAATTTGTTTGAACCCTTCGTGATTTCTGAAATTCTTTTATGCCCATACCTTATAAATGCCATTGACATTATGGAACTATTATTTTATCACCCCTTCGTTATATATAACTGACTTGTAATTTAGGAGTTAACGGGTTACTACATGTAATAATAAACTCATATTTGTTCATTCAAGTTATTTTTTTATTCACATAACATATTCCACTAATAACATATCTAGGGTGCTTTTAATTTGTAATCCTTGGGATAAATAACTGGAGTTGAGCAAATAGATAAAACCCTGACGTTTTCTGACGTTAAATTTACTGTGTAAAATGTCCCATTAATTGTTCTTGTCCTAAAATCTTGAGTCAAACTAGCAGATATTGAATAAATATATAATAAGGTGTCTAAAAATTATTGTCCTAAAAAATCCCGCCCATGGGGAGGGGGTTGGGGCTGTTTTTCATTTCTGGTTTTCATATACATATAGCATGAAAAACGTGTACTTTGGGATTTAAAGGGTCATTATATATGAACCCCATAATTGTTATTGTTTTTCAATTTTCTTGTTACTTAAAATCTTCTAGTAACATAACTAGTGTTTATTTTATGGAACACATACCTGGAGTTAAAAAACATGTCTACTAGGAAATTAAATTTACTGCCTGAAATTCAAGGGGTACATATGCTTGATGACCCGTTATTTTTACCAGCCCCAATATTTTGAGTGCAAACAAGCTGATATAGAATGGATAAATAATAACGTGTCTAAAAAGTATTGTCTTAAAATATTCCGCCCCGAAAGAGGGGGGGGGGGTGGAGAGGGTTTATATATCTGGTTTTCATATACACGTAGCAATGGAGATGTACAAATGGGGATTTAAAGGGTTATTACATGCATTAATGAACCCCATATTTTTTTTCAATTTTAGTTTCACATAACATCTTTTAACAAAACTAGTATTTAATTCTCGCAATAAATACCTGTTGTTGAAAAAAATACAACATGCCTTTTAGTAAATTAAATTTACCGCTTAAAATTCAAGGGGGTTCTTATGTTTGATGACTCTTCTGAAATTCTTTTATGCCCATACCTTATAAATGCCATTGACATTATGGAACTATTATTTTATCACCCCTTCGTTATATATAACTGACTTGTAATTTAAGAGTTAACGGGTTACTACATGTAATAATAAACTCATATTTGTTCATTCAAGTTATTTTTTTATTCACATAACATATTCCACTAATAACATATCTAGGGTGCTTTTAATTTGTAATCCTTGGGATAAATAACTGGAGTTGAGCAAATAGATAAAACCCTGACGTTTTCTGACGTTAAATTTACTGTGTAAAATGTCCCATTAATTGTTCTTGTCCTAAAATCTTGAGTCAAACTAGCAGATATTGAATAAATATATAATAAGGTGTCTAAAAATTATTGTCCTAAAAAATCCCGCCCATGGGGAGGGGGTTGGGGCTGTTTTTCATTTCTGGTTTTCATATACATATAGCATGAAAAACGTGTACTTTGGGATTTAAAGGGTCATTATATATGAACCCCATAATTGTTATTGTTTTTCAATTTTCTTGTTACTTAAAATCTTCTAGTAACATAACTAGTGTTTATTTTATGGAACACATACCTGGAGTTAAAAAACATGTCTACTAGGAAATTAAATTTACTGCCTGAAATTCAAGGGGTACATATGCTTGATGACCCGTTATTTTTACCAGCCCCAATATTTTGAGTGCAAACAAGCTGATATAGAATGGATAAATAATAACGTGTCTAAAAAGTATTGTCTTAAAATATTCCGCCCCGAAAGAGGGGGGGGGGGGGTGGAGAGGGTTTATATATCTGGTTTTCATATACACGTAGCAATGGAGATGTACAAATGGGGATTTAAAGGGTTATTACATGCATTAATGAACCCCATATTTTTTTTCAATTTTAGTTTCACATAACATCTTTTAACAAAACTAGTATTTAATTCTCGCAATAAATACCTGTTGTTGAAAAAAATACAACATGCCTTTTAGTAAATAAAATTTACCGCTTAAAATTCAAGGGGGTTCTTATGTTTGATGACTCAATATTTTTTATGTCGCAATATTTTTAATGCAAACAAGCAGATATTGAATTGATATTGAATAAGGTGTCTAAAAATTATTGTCTTCAAATATCTTGCCCCTGAGAAAGGCGGGTGGGGAGGGTTTTCATATTTGATTTTAGTGTAAACGTAGCGAACGATATGTGGAATTTGGGATTTAAAGGGTTATTACATATATTCATGAACCCCATATTCTTTATTTTTATTCATTTTTTGTTTTACATAGCATCTTCTTGTAACATAACTAGTGTTTAATTCTTAGAATAAATAGCTGTAATTGAAAATATATATACAAGCTGCATTTCAGTAAATTATAATTACTGCTTAAAAGTTAAGGGGGTACATATGTTTGTATTTTTTCTTGTCGCAATATTTTGAGTGCAAACAAGCAAATATTGAATGAATATTGCATAAGGTGTCTAAAAATTATTGTCTTCAAATATCTCGCCCTGGGGAAGGGGGTGGGGAAGGTTTTCATATTAGATTTATATGTAGAAGTAGCAAACTATATGTGGAATTTGGGATTTAAAGGGTTATTACATATATTAACGAACCGCAAATTCTTTTTTTTTATTTAATTTTTGTTTCACATAGCATCTTCTTATAACATAACTAAGGTTTAATTCTTAGAATAAATACATGTAGTTGAAAAAAATATATACAATAATCATTTTAATAAATTATAATTACCGCTTAAAATTCAAGGGGGTACATATGTTTGATGACCAAGCATTTTTTTTTGTCGCAATATTTTGAGTGCAAACAAGCAGATATTGAATGGATATTAAATAAGGTGTCAAAAAATTATCGTCTTCAAATATCTCGCCCCGGAGACGGGGGGTGGAGAGGGTTTTCATATTAGATTTTCATGTAAACGTAGCAAACGATATGTGGAATTTGGGATTTAAAGGGTTATTACATATATTATTGAACCCCATATTACTTTATTTCTTCATTTTCATTTCACATAGCATCTTTTTGTAACATAACTAGTGTTTGGAATAAATACTTGCAGTTGAAAAAAATATACTTTTATAAAATTAAATTTACCGCTTAAAATTCAGGGGTGTAGATGTTTAATGACCCAGGATTTTTTATGCCCCAATATTTTGGGTGTAATCAAGCAGATATTATATAGTCATATAACAAGGGGTCTAAAAATTACAGTCTTCAAAAATCCCCAGTGAGAGAGAGGGTTTTATATCTGTCCCATGGACTAGAAGGATTTGCAGTATTTGTTGATAACACACAATAAGTATTCCCAAATGGTGACAAAACCTATCCATTTCACAATATTCATAATTTTCACAATACATTTGTATTGCACATACATTCCATAGGATTATATGGCGTGGAAATTAGGCGGATTTAAAAGTGAGGTACATACGATAATCATAAAGACAGGCTCTGTAGGTTTCCATAAAGAGCATTGTTTTGACAGATGTTTGGAATTTATATTATGTTATGTCTCTCATCTCTGGTGACAGACTGTTTCATGTACTAGGGGCTGCTACGGCAAAAGCCCGATCTCCAAAAGCCTTTGTATTGAAGTGGTAGACATGCTAAGGGCTCTGAAATGGCCAACTATAACTACTGCACTTTTTAGGGCAAGCATTCCATTTAGTATGAATGATCCTTAGGTCCAAACAAAACGTTTTATTTAAAGTGACAAGTTGTACCCATATCTAATTAACCCTGATTAGCATAGATTGCGATATCGTACTTTTATACTAATTCACTCAGAAACATGAGTGAAATATGGATTTGGGATAATTTGACACTGGGGAATCGATTTGTGGTATCAGCTAAACATTCCGTCAACTCCTTGACCTTGAAAATGAGCAGAACTACCATAAATGAGGTTATTTTTACTGTAATATTTAGATCATTTGTAAGTTTTGTATCAGTTTACACGGAAAAACCATTGCACCATTGCACCTAATTTAAGGACAGGAGATTCCTTTCTGATGTTACTTCACGATTTAGTGACCATCGTAACCTAAACATTCAAGATGGCTGCTGAATTGCCACCATCTTCAATGATTTAAAGATTGCCCATTTGGAAACAATGGAGCTACATACATGTGTCTCACATTGATTTATATATATTTAAATGGGAAATATATTTTAAGACTAGGAAGGCCATTCAATGGTTATACTGCTATCCTTGATAAAAACAAAAAATATTATAACATTGGAAAGTATATTGCAGATGTTTTACTAAACTAGACAAAATGAAAACAAATAAACTGTTATAATTATATAGCTTTGCAGTAGTAAAAAGATGTTCATCCAATTTAGGTATACATATAAGCATTTTCTTTACACCCGCAATTAGAAATGCACGCTTTTTGATAAAACCTTTACAGGGTGACTTACAGTCTCTTGTGCAGCCGCATTGGGAACGTACAGGCAGTTTGTGTGAAATGGGATAGCTGGTGATTAGCTATGCTATGCTATGATTAGCACAAATTTTGACAGCAGCTAATCAGGCTTTCCGTCAGTTATTCTTCTCACCAGATTGTGTCTTTCAGAAATAGCAAATTACTGTTTCTGGGTAATAAATTAACTCTACTTCCTCATGATGCTCCCGAACGCATCCAGCGGGTCTCACTGTAGCCCTTTCAACCTTTTGTTCCCCTTCTACAGTTTGTGTGCCGGTTTACATTGTGTTCAATCATTGTTCTACTCTACCACCACCATCTACAGCTTCGGAGCTTGGCAACTCACCTAAGTCATTTAGCTATGGTATATTGCTCAGCATCTCCTATAATGATGTGTGGATCAACACGCAATTTAATGGATTTTGATGGTTTTAAAGTTGCACATTTTTGTCAGACAGACTTAATATAGCATAAGTCCCAGTCAATGCATTGTGCCCATGGCAATCTATTAATGTCATCTTCAGTTAATGCATACAAAATAGTAGGCAAATGATAACATTTAGTTTAGCATTCTAATATAATAGGCATACCAAGATGGTAGGAAGTAGCCATGTTGTATCACGAAAAGTCACAAAAGCAAAATTAGAAATCAATAAAGACTTGTCAATATTAAAAAGACCGTATTGCATTTGTCATCATGTTACTACCAATATGAATGAATTAGTAACTGCAAATGGTGACTTACATTTATTATATAATGCCCAGTTGTATCTTTAAAAGCTAGCAAATAAGCCAAAATATAGCAAACCAGCCTAACATTATGTCAAGAAATAGGTTTCCCACATAATTGAAGTAGCTCAACCAATGTATCAAAGTGTTTAGCATAGTCTGTTTAACACATAATATATGAGTACCTTATATTTGATTAAACGGTCCAGATGCTCCCTAAATATTAATATGATATACAAAAAATATATTTCCCACTGTCAAATTAGCCCAAATCTATATTTCTCACATGTTTCTGGATGAATTTGTGTAAAAACTATAAAAATCCATTTGTTTTAGCTAATTAGCATAAATTACGCTAATTAGGGCTAATTAGACATAAAGACAACTTGTCTCTTTGGATAAAACGTTTTACTTTGATCTAAGGAACAACCATGCCAAGTGTCATGCTTGCCCTAAAAAGTGCAGTGCGCATGCTCTTAGCATGTCCACTAAAGCAGATGGCGGTTGTACAAGAAGGTTGTACATGGCCCGCCTCTAGAATGGCGGGGGCCTTGGTGCAGTGGTTAACAGGTTAAAGCTGCCTGTTTGGAAAGTCGAAAATCGCGGGTTTGAACCCCACTCTGGCCTTTGAGATTCAAAGAAACAACATGTTTCTTTCCCGCTCACCCGTAAAGATTCAATATTGTGGGGAGCCTCCGTGACCGAGAGTTAGCGTGCTCGGCCTCAGACCGTCAGGGCTCGAATGTCGAGTCCTGTGTCTGGTGGGCAGTGTCACCTCATTCATATCACCATCCTCAGGAGGCTTTCCTGGCCTAGTTTAGCATATACGTGCACAAACTTGGTGGCCTAAAACCCTATTGATTTCATTTTATTTCTAGAATGTCTAGACTGCTGTTTTTGAATTACATCACAGTGGTAAGACGGCGCTCGTGAAAGCAGGAGTTTGTATTTCACTCGTTCACTACCTGGCAACCGGCGAGGTCTTGGTTCAGTGGTTAAAGCTGCCTGCTTGGAAAGTCGGTGATCGCGGGTTCGAACCCCACTCTGACCTTTAAGTTTCAAAGAAACAAAAATGTTTCTTCCTCGCTCACACGTAAAGATTCAATATTGTGAGGAGCCTCTCTGACCGAGAGGTGGAGTGCCTGGTCTCAGACCATCACGGCTCGAATTTCGAATTTTGTGTCCGGAGGGCAGTGTCGTCTCACCATCCTCAGGACGATCTCCTGGCCCGGTTTAGCCTATATGTGCACAAAGGTGGCCTAAACCCCCATTCATTTCATTTACTAACGGGCAGCCAATGACGCTGAATTATAATCAGGGTTCCGAAAACAATAGCCGATATCCTTCATGCACCAGACTGCATCAATTCCAATCGTTTCTGATATATCACATCACTTTATGATTTTTTTCGAAATTGTTTATTGATAAAATTAAAAAAATACGTTACCTGCATTTTATAGAGGACGTTTATCATATTTCGAAAATTGGACAGTATAATTACATAAGAAACACATTTGTATTTCACCTTGCTAAACTTTTGATTTGATACTGTTTTACTGAAACCTTTCCGGACAATTTAAACATCATATTATGTCACGCCATTATTCATAAAACAGTTTTTTTATTAAAAAATGACATGGAAAATTACAGGCCAATGCCAAAATTAAATTTTGTACTGATAATCATAGAAAATATCAGAACACATCGTATCACTTCAAATCTTGAAAGAAACAACCTATCTGATAAGTATCAATCAGCATACAGAAAAAAATCATTCCACTGAATATTGATGAGGAGGGGATGGTCACTGCACTGATTTTTTTAGATCTGTCTGTTGAATTCGACACTTTGGATCACAAGAATATCACCAATCTCGTATCAAATTGGTATTGTATCGATGGCGTCACCGATGATTTATTTTTATTCAGGATATTGATTATTGTGGTCCTTTTAAAAGTAATAGATGAAAGATTGCCTTTTCATATCGTCAACAATTATTTTGCTCTATAATTAATGTCATTGTGACTATTCGCAAATACTTGTAATCATTTCATTGTTTAACAGGATGGACGATATCATACAGCGATATTACACAACATTCCAACAAAACCTTCGAGTGGATTGTGAATTTTGCTCTATATTGATGGAGGCAGGCATACTCACTGACGAAAATCAAGAAGATATAATGGTACAATTGATTTACCTTTTTATAACACATTGTATCACCACGTAGCCAACGATATTCTAACGTGTTTTATGTTGAGTGACTAATCTAGCCTGTTTGGATTTAACGTTCAAAAGTGAACGTTGAATAAATTAGCTGTACAGTTTCACATATAAAATACTAGATTAGCAGAAGAAAATGTTAGCTTTGATATATTTTGTTATTGAGAAGCGATGGTTATCGTCTATTTGTTTTGCGGTTTTTACAATCCCATGCTTTTTAGTAGTCGACGCTGAAACTAATACTCCTATACTACATACTACTTTACAGCTGAGGGTGAAAAATAAACCTACATCATTAATCAGGTTTTATTTTACATACACAACTAAATTTGACAGATTTACTAGGGTTGCCCAATTTATTCACCGTTCTGACTGTTTAGTAGCCCCTTGTCACCACAAAATGAACAAAAAACCCCACTTGTGCTTTGTACTTAGATCTCAAATATGATGAATTTGGCAACCAAGAGAGAAATGTTTAAGCTTGGGCATTCCCTTAGGTCCATAGATTAAAAAAAACAGATATTGAAGAACTAACCTTTTTAGTCATGTGTGGTGTTGAAGTGGAAATGTAAAATTATAAATTCAGTGGGAGTTCACACTTGTGTCGTTCCTAGTTTGAAGATACCTCGTTACCATATGATATCGTTTCACTACTTCCATTACAGCAAAATTAAATTGTAACTATAAGTATTATAATGTCAATACTGTAAAATAACAATCATGTTTAATACTTTTTCAGTCTAAAATTACGTCATATAGAAAGAATGCAGAGTTTCTGAGAATAATTTCACCGCGTGGAAGAAATGCATTACACAAAACGCTGGTTGCATTGATGAGAACAAACCAGCATCCATTAGCAGATCAGCTGGCTATATGGCTGAACATACCGAATTCAGGCGAAGAAGGAGTACAAAATCATACTACCTTTTCTGATGTGTATTCATCGATTGAATCAGATTTAACAGATGTTATTAATCAGCTGGACGGAATGCTGGAAAACCCAAAAATTACGGCAGAAAATACTTATCCTAAGACATATACAGAGTCTAGCTTACAATATACAGGTCAGCCACATGGCAATCAATCTGCACAATACCAGCTGAGTAAGAATGAAGCAGCTGCAGTAAATCTACGTCATCAAAGATCACACGACGCTTCGCAATGGAGGACTACCCTACCTCACGAGAGAGAAACTGCAAATGTCTTACCAAAATCGGAGAGGGAGCAAAACAACACCGAGCATGAGGATGCACCTTGGTATGTAATTTGAAATTATATTTATCATTGTATATGATGAGTCAAACTATTTAAAATTAAAAACTATATTCAAAACATGTGATCTGTTGCAGGAGTCACAGTACGTCAGCAAAACGACCATTTCATTTTAATTGTACTACCAATAGGAATGCAGTTTACGATAGCAGGAAAACAAGCGATGCTCGCCATAAACATGTTCGAGCAACGAGTGAAGCTCGTTTTGGTGACCCCGATCTTCTGAGCTATCAATCAGAATCCACGAGTAGAAACAATGAATCGGAGCAGCTATCTAGGAATGAGAAAGAGTTAAAAGTCTTTGGAATAAAGAAGAAAGGATTTTTCAAAAGTTTAAAAAATCTGCTTGGTAATAGAAAAAAAGGAAACCATAATAAATGTGTAGATATGTCTACACAGACGGACACTGATGTGTACGAATCGACTACACTGACACAACCCCGGGCAGTGCCCGATGGTGATGAACAAAACTACTGCGTTACAACCACTGTCAAGAGAACGAGTGGGGCATCCAGCTTCTCTCAATTATCCATCCAGTCATCTTTTTCTAGCTTTGATAACATGGGGTTAGATAACCTCAGCACTCAATCCGTACCCGTTCTAAGCAGACCGGGTAGACCTTCTGTCCAACATTCTGTGTCGTTTAATTATAATGAAGGCCATTCTGGAACTAAACATCCAAGAAGGTCAATCAGAAGAAATGATAGTTACAATTATTGGAGCTCGGATACATCCAGCAATGACTTCCGACGATCCAATAATGATGATGTGCTGTTTTTTAACTGTGAGGAAAATTCAGGAAATATGCCAGGCAGGTGGTCTGAGACAGATATGTAATTAATTAAAACTATATAATTATATTACGTAATATTTTTCGATTTGATATTACAACTGAAGCTATACCATTATTTTAATGGCTATTTGGGTTGTCTAAAAAAGTTTTTATGCAACATAAGTAACAGGCCAACCATCAAATAATTCGTTTCGTGAATTAGTTTGTCTCGCTTGTCTAGCTGACTGATTTAAACTGAAATTACTCCAGAAAAAGCATACATCAATCACTCTTTTTGTATAATAATTCCTTTACAAAAATCTCCATGTTTATTTGTGAGCTCACATAAAAGGAATTTCTTAATGTTATTATTCACGTTGCATGAACATATATGAAAATAGACAATTTTCAAAATAGTCTAATTGACGACCGTTATATTGATCTACATTATGGTATATACTTTTCAGTGGTAAAATACAATTTCATATAAATGCAAAATGGCACGTAAGCAGCTTTAATATCATCACATATACATGTATATTTAATGTAATCACTGATATTTAATAATATCAGTCTTAGTGGTACTGTGGTGATAGAAGAGCGAATGAATGCAAAACAGGTTTATTTCCATTTGACATAAATTGCTTGGTAAGCATGATATGCTGGATTAGACTGAGAACCCTTCCTATTTATTATTCCCGATCTCAGTCCCGCCTTCAGACATGCGACATCTACACGGAAGGCTATGATATGGTATGATATCATTAACGATAGTGTTATCAGAGTAAAATGCAATTTTAATTAAGAAACAAACGTGCTTTCTGTTTACGTGTACGAAAATGTATATTCAAGGCTTATATTGTAGAGTCAGTGTATTTGATATTTCTATTTTTATATAAATACATTCTCACAATTGTTATGATTTTCTTTTCACAAAACATATTTAAAACCACAGAACAGTTTCCATAACCTAAATAAAGATAAAAATACCGTTTATAGTCCGATATCGAGTGTGCAGATATATCAGACGACTTTACTTTTTACATCTGGCCTGATCACGGGACCTGTTCATTCAAAGTATATGAATGCATTTGATAAAAGTATTTTTTCTGTTCCGTATATTATCCTTTCTTTATCAGTGACTTTTAAAGTACTAATAATCCTACATACAAAGGCAACAATAATTCAAATGTATTTGCTTCACACAGTGATCAATGTATTTTTAAAAATCTGCCAGTGTATTGAAGACACAATTATTTTCCCAATGGCATCAGGATTAATCAAGGACAAGGGTAAGAATAATTATTTACAATTCGTTGAAGATTGTCAGCGATGTATAGAGTGAATTAAGAGTTGTACTTCTAATAATGAACTCACAATGTTACCGACGTCAATAAAGTTATTTATTCATAATTCCTTATTTCTTATTCAATAAGGAGTAAGTAACAGCTACTTATTCCTTATTGGACCGAATAAGGAATAAGCATAGACCTCTAACAATTCTGTGGGAATAAGTAACGGCTACTTATTCCTTATTGGAACAAATAAGGAAAAAGGGCCCAAGTCTAGTATTCTACACCCTAATTTAAATAACAACTGAATGACGGCGGTGATTGGTAGATCACGTCATGTGACAGGCTGAACCACTCCTCGATTGGTCGGGGGTAGAATACAAGACTTGGACCAGAAGAAGTAACATAGACTTATTCTTCATTGGAATGGATAAGGAATAACGGATTACGTATTCATTGTTAGAATTTGGATAAGTAACACTAAAAATAAAAATAAACATAATAAAAGAAACCAATTTATGCTCACGCTTTACAAAATATGCTCATATACTGGTTTTCCAGACAAAAACGTTAAATCACCAAACTGGCAATATTGACATGCACGAAGAGCTTTAGCATATTCACATATTCGGTTTTGAATAGCTGGTTACTTATTCCTCATTCGCGTTTGAATAAGTAACTGGTACATATACGGTAAAAACCACTTAAAAGTACCAAAACATATCTAGAATACGCCCAAACTCGACAAAAGATGTTCACATACTTGTAATATGAGGAGATAAAGATACAAAACACCAACATGATCGCACAAAGTGTTGTACAAGTTTTGTTACTTATTAGGATTTGAATAAGGAATAAGTAACTGGTTACTTATTCCTTATTCGCGTTTGAATAAGTAAGTGGTACTTATATGGTCGAAAACCCACAAAACATCTAGAATACCCTCAAATTCGACAAGAGAAATTCATACACTTGTATTTTGAGGAAATAAATCACTAAAACACCGCTATGGTTGCAAAAAGAGTAGTGCAATTCCTGTTACTTATTCGGTTTTGAATAAGGAATAATTAACTGGTTACTTATTCTTTATTCGCGTTTGAATATAAGTAACTGGTACGTTTACTGTGAAAACGACTTTAAAATAAAAAAAACACATCTAGAATAACCTAAAACTTGACAGAAGACGTTCATATACTTGTAATTTTAGGAGATATAAGAATAAAACACCAATCGGATCGCAGAAGGAATAGTCCAAGTCTTGTTACTTATTCGATTTTGAATAAGGAATAAGTAACTGTCACTTACATGTATTACTTATTCGCGTTTGAATAAGTAACTGGTATATATACGGTGACAATCACTTGAAATATGAAAACCCATCTAGAATACATTAAAACTCGACAAAAGACGTTCATATACTTGTAATTTGAGAAGATAAAGATGTACAAGACCTGGTCGCACAAAGTGTTGTACAAGTCTTGTTACTTATTCGGTTTTGAATAAGGAATAAGTAACTGGTTACTTATGCGTTATTCCTTATTCACGCTTGAATAAGTAACTGGTACTATGGTCAAATCCTCATGAAAAAAAACCCACAAAACATCTAAAATACCATCAAACTCGACAAAAGACGTTCATACACATGTATTTTGGGAAAATAAGTCATTAAAACACCGCCCTGATCACAACAAATAGTGCAATTCCTGTTACTTATTCGGGTTTGAATAAGTAGCTGGTTACTTATTCCTTATTCGTGTTTTAATAAGTAACTGGTACATATACGGAAAAAACACTTAAAATTACCAAAACATATATCTAGAATACGCTCAAACTCGACAAAAGACGTTCATATAGGGACCTACTTGTAATATGAGGAGATAAAGATACAAAACACTAACCCAATCGCACACAAATTAGTTCAAGTTTTGTTACTTATTCGGTTTCGAATAAGGAATAAGTAACTGTTATTTATTCCTTATTGAATAATGAATAAGGAGTATGGAATAAGGAATAAGTAACTAACTTTATTGACGTCTAACCATGCTATATATTTCGACAGCAGTTCTGACTCACGGGCCTTCTGACTAATAGGCGGACAATATAGAGCCTTCTAGGGAATTTTATAGTAGAATCATTAAACTCATTGTCCTCAAGTTTGTACTTCAAGACACTGCAATCAAATCTCCAGCAGAAATAGAACCTGAAATAGTTGTAATTTTCTAAAGGCGCCCTTTTGAATTTTAATATGCCTGCCATCGGGCTAAACCTGAAATTTTTTTGATGAATTATTTTATAAGCCTGCCAAATTTGACGCACTCTTCACAAAATGCACAATATTTTTTATTGTTCCGCTATGCCGCTTCACTAATCTACTAGACGAAGGGCTTTTTTTGTAATGCCATTAACCAAAGTTGAACAGATCGAGTAATGTTAAGGGACAACATTTATTTTTGACATGTAGAGTTGCTCTCTGGATAGGTGTTTCAAGAATTTGCTTTGTTGTAAACCTTTACAGCATGGGGATAGTGGACGCCAGATTGTAGGCGTCAGATTATGACGACTAAGGTCTATCCCCGCAGTTTAAAAGTAAAAAAAATTCTAATGGCCGTGGACCCATAACATAGGTATTCAAATGAAGTGAAAAGAGCTAACTAAGACATTTGGTCTCCATGGTTTCTACAAAAATAATTCAGCGTTCTAGACTAAGGGCTAAGCGCTAAGCACGACTAAGGTCGTTTATAATCTGTTTCATTAGCAGGATAAAGCACAGTTTTTTGGAATGAAATGTGTGTTTAGACATCACGAATTGCAAATGTTTGGTCTTAAATTGAAAAATTGGCCTAATGAACATAGGTTGCGGTAGCGGTACACAACTTCAAGTGGGTGAAGTCAGCAACAATAAATACATCTGGTGTTAAATAATTATATAATTGAAACATGTCGTTAACCAGTAAGATTTACAAATTGTTCACCAGTTGGTGTTGCGGATCGCTGTAGATCAATTCCAATTAATTTTTGGTTTTATATTCAATAAAGGCTCTGCTTACACGTGTTTGCTTTCACATATATGTCATTTCGTCAATATTTATGGTCAATGGCATTACATTCATTGAGATGTCATGCAAGCTGACAACGACTTTTATGTCATCTGGTTAATGCTTTAATTACAGCAATAATACAGCAATATAATATGATACTATACACATTCAACACAGACGGATGACACAATGTTGTCTCATTTAGCACTTTAGGATTCAAATAGTAAACAAAATAAACTTTCTATCGTTAAAAAATAGTGTAGTGTCTGAATGGCATTTTGTATATTGAGACACATATATGCTAGGCCGACACAACTTTATAGGCATATACTTCAGTGGCTTGAATAATTGTTTTCAAATCACGTAGCTGTAAAGTATCTGTAAAGGCTGGCTGTATACTAGTAGCACTATAACTCAATATCAATATAACACCAAGTTGAGACAAACTATCATTTTTCACATAAAATTATGTGTACTACTCAAGAGATATTTGTCATTTCTTATTGACGTGTATCTATGTATCACAGAATAAAGACAAGTCGCCTATTGTACCAGTGTAACCACTGCCGCTGAAGTCACAATTCGCTGACATGTTGCTGACTGTGTCAGGTCTTCTTGATATCGAAAAATATTCAAGTGTGGTATGTATAATTGAAGGAGCTATCTTTTTAGCCATGATAATAACGTTATCCCATCTGTAAAAAAAGTAATATTGACAGTAGGGCTTATCACGCATATATCATGTGCATAGACCTATCGTATGATTCTATTCCTGACATTGGCCATGTGATTCTATCTATGACCTTGGCCAGATAGTTCTGTCAATGACCTTGGCGTAGATCTAGATCATTTTAGATCATGATGGATTACACATTGTTTTAAAATTATATTATTGGTCTGTGGTTTCCATATAGATACGCTTATAATGCTTAGACTCCTTAATTGTTACTGCATACGAGAAGTTAGGGTTATATACGTGACCCCAGTCTTAGATCACTGGAGATAACTGTTTGTACATCCACGGGTCTCGTTCCAGATGTTTTGAAGACGCAGATGAACCCGAATATTCATCTTTATCCATATTTCGCTCCCCTCGGAGCTAAAGGGTTTTATCTGCCACTTATTCACACTGGCAGATAGGACACTATATCTGCTGATAACTCATATGAGTGAGAGATGAGAGATGTCACCCTGATGTAGATCATAGATTGTGCCAGGTCACAGCAGGGCTGGCGCTGTAGCCTGGTACATATGTGGATGAGTTGGAGTTGGAGACTATATAGTCTCTTAGATATTAAAGGGTGTATCTGCCACTTGGCAAAGTGGCAGATACACCCTTTCATATCTAAGGGGACTATATGTCCTTGATGTAGATCATTCCATCATACCACGGCTGTCCCTGTCGCCTGGTATCTGTGGGCATCCTCTTCTGCTCTCGCTATCTTGTCTTTTTCTTGTTGTACCATCGTAGTGCCCGACATCAACTCACTGAAATATAGGAATAACAATAATTTGCAATATTGATGTTGCAATGAGCCTCACTTGCCACCATTTCAATTTATATCATTGGCTAATAATTTTCAATGATAAACATTTTCTTATTCAATTGTAGGCTTGTGATACTCATTTGCTATTAATTTGCAATGATGCCAATTTGCTATTTGCAATGATGTACGTTGTCTATGGTAATACAACCCCTTTTTACTACTCACTCCAGCTCTATTGTTCCACTACGATCAGCATCCAAGACATCCAGGAGCATATCCAACTGTCTCTACAAAAAAATGACAGGTCGTGGTGTACGTGTATTTGACCCTTTGAACTCCAATCACTACTATTCTAGTCTTTAACCCTTACAGCGCGGGATCGACTTTAGTCGTCAGAATCTGACGTCTATAGACGTCAGATTCTGACGACTAAAGTCGATCCCGGCACTGAAAGAGAAAAAAATATTTCTAATGGCCGTAGACCCTTAACATATGTATTCAAATGAATCAGAAATAGATAACCATGATATCTGAGACATTTATGATGCTTTCAAATTGAAAAAACCCTTTGGTTTCCATGATTTATGGAAAAATATTTCAGCGTTGTTATTAAGGGTTAAACTTTTTATTGATACGTTAAGCAGTACCCTTTAAAGGTACACATAGGCCACATGTCTTCAACCAGCTCTGAAAACGATTTCCTTCCATTTTAACAGATATAATTTTCACCCACCTAATTAAAGCTACGGACAACGTCAGACACAACTTTAATTTACTCCAATTAACGTATCGGTTAGATAGTTAACGGGTAAACAAAGCGTTGGTTTTCTTATGATGCTGCTCACTACAAACTATCGGTCTGATTTAAAAGAGAATGCATTGATTGTGTTTCCCTACATTTATAATGACCAACACGATTTAAAATTTCACCCCGACTTACGTTGGTGAGCCTCAAACCGAAGTCTTTCAGACCATATTTAAACTCCTCCAATGTAATATTCCCTGACTTGTCCTTGTCCATCTGATAAAATAGATCCTCCAGACGTTCGGCATTCTCCGTGATAAATCGGTCAAATACGGCAAGAATCGTCTGGTTGATCTGTATGTGAGACACAAACGAGTGTAGAATTAATCAGTTTTGTTTTCAGTTATTTTTGCATAAAGTACGTTATATATATATATTAATAAGCAGGTCAAATTGGAAGGCAATCCCGACGAATATAAAGAGAAAGAGGTAATTTTGACCACGCGAAAACAAAGATAAAGTGCTCTATTACCGATAAACTGTTCTGAAATAAATCAGGTTACATATTATTCAGCCTTCCACCGCATTCCTTCAGGCCTGAGGAAATGGTCACGAAACCTTCAACGCTCTTCACTTGGGAAAAATATTTACCTTGGAGAGGATCAAGATTTCATTGGGCAGGCCGCCGAGATTCATTTTAGTAACAGAGAGGTTCCTGCTTATCATTGGACATCCAAATATTACTATTTCTGACCCTTTCAGTGCGGGGTCAGATTCTGACGTCCAAAGTGAATACTTGCACTCAAAGAGTAAAACATTTATAATGATCGTACAACATAGGTAATCAAATGGAGCGGAAGGAGCTAGCTAGGACATTTGTTCTGATTTCAAATAAAAAACAACACTTTGGTCTCTTGATTTATATACAACATATTTCAGCGCTTTACGAAAAACAATAATATGTGGAAAATAAAAAAGTAAATTATAAAATCAAATCTCACAACGTCTTTATTATGATGGCTTTTATTTTTATTTTTTTATGATGTTGTATTCAATCAATATCATTCAATATATAACATGCGGTATACCATGTATACGAGTGTGACATGAATTGTTTCTTATTATCATGTCAAAAAACGCTTTGTGAAATACATTTGTCTTTATTTTTCAACAATTGCAAAAGCTCGATTTCAAACTTGAACACATATGAGTTATTTTCACCCACTTTAAGATGTGGGTCGCTAAATATCATTTGTAAAATATTGCACACAAGCGTTCAATAACATGTTATGCACCAAAAACTACTACTGAAAATTTCAAATAAAGCAATGTTATATATTATGTGTTTACAACAGGATGTCAGCATCATAACGTCAGCAGTATAACGTTTACATATTTGAAAGATTCGAACATTACTGGAACAGCAATTGCATGATCAGATGATATCGATGATCAGATGATATATTATGTACATATAGAGCTAATTAGGCCGTTGTGTGCTTACAGACGACCTCACTTTGGCTTGTGAGCTATTGTCGCTGTGAGCTTACAGAAGACCTCACCTTGGCTTGTGACCTACTGTCGTTGTGAGCTCATAGACGACCTCACCTTGGCTTGTGACTACTGTCGTTGTGAGCTCATAGACGACCTCACCTTGGCTGTGAGCTACTGTCGTTGTGAGCTCACAGACGACCTCACCTTGGCTTGTGAGCTACTGTCGTTGTGAGCTCACAGAAGACCTCACATTGGCTTGTGAGCTACTGTCGTTGTGAGCTCACAGACGACCTCACATTGGCTGGTGAGCTACTGTCATTGTGAGCTTACAGAAGACCTCACCTTGGCTTGTGACCTACTGCCGTTGTGAGCTCAGAGATGACCTTTACTTGGCTGTGAGCTACTGTCGTTGTGAGCTCACAGACGATCTCACATTGGATTGTAAGCTACTGTCGTTGTGAGCTCGCAGACGACCTCACCTTGGCTTGTGACCTACTGTCGTTGTGAGCTTACAGAAGACCTCACCTTGGCTTGTGACCTATTGTCGTTGTGAGCTCACAGACGACCACACCTTGGCTTGTGAGCTACTGTCGTTGTGAGCTTACAGAAGACCTCACCTTGGCTTGTGACCTACTGTCGTTGTGAGCTCAGAGATGACCTCTACTTGGCTGTGAGCTACTGTCGTTGTGAGCTCACAGACGACCTCACATTGGCTTGTGAGCTACTGTCATTGTGAGCTTACGGAAGACCTCACCTTGGCTTGTGAGCTACTGTCATTGTGAGCTTACAGAAGACCTCACCTTGGCTTGTGAGCTACTGTCGTTGTGAGCTTACAGAATACCTCACCTTGGCTTGTGAGCTACTGTCGTTGTGAGCTGACAGACGAACTCACCTTGGCTTGTGAGCTACTGTCGTTGTGAGCTTACAGACGACCGCACATTGACTTGTGAGCTACTGCCGTTGTGAGCTTACAGACGACCTCACAGTGGCTGGTGAGCTACAGTCGTTGTGAGCTTACAGAAGATCTCAGCTTGGCTGGTGAGCTACTGTGGCTATGAGCTGACAGACGACCTCATATTGGCTTGTGAGCTACTGTCGTTGTGAGCTCAGGTACGACCTCACCTTGGCTTGTGAGCTACTGTCGTTGTGAGCTTACAGACGACCTCACATTGGCTGGTGAGCTACTGTCGTTGTGAGCTTACAGAAGACCTCACCTTGGCTTGTGAGCTACTGTCGTTGTGAGCTGACAGACGACCTCACCTTGGCTTGTGAGCTACTGTCGTTGTGAGCTCAGAGACGACCTCACCTTGGCTTGTGAGCCTACAGACGACCTCACTTTGGCTTGTGAGCTACTGTCGTTGTGAGCTTACAGATAACCTCACTTTGGCTTGTGAGCTACTGTCGCTGTGAGCTTACAGAAGTCCTCACCTTAGCTTGTGAGCTACTGTCGCTGTGAGCTTACAGACGACCTCCCCTTGGATTGTGAGCTGACAGACGACCTCACCTTGGCTTGTTGAGGATTTCCTGATGAGAACATTATCATGATGTCTCTCTGCTGTGTTAACTGTTTGATTTGCTCTTTGGTTTCCTTTTCCATTCCTATATCCTACAAAATACAAGAAAGGTAGCAATAGTTATTTGGGAGCCCTTTAATTACCCGCTAATTCCAGTATATTTTCTTTCACTGTGAGCTAACGCAAATATCACATCAAAAGGCCAGATTTTACCGGCATACAATCCCAGTATAATGTAGGTAGGCCTACATCACAAAAAAAATCATTTTTCGTGTCTTTTTTCAGGATGTATGTGAATTTATGAGACACTGCAATCAAAGGCACATCTTTTTCTGTTCGTGTGTCCTTTTTACTCACTAGTACTGGTAGAAATAAAACCGTCATTGTAAAATTAAAAGCGTGAATTGTTTTGAATGACACTTTTTTCACCTTTTCTAGGGGTTCCCATAATTTTTTTATTTGCAATTACGAAAAATGATGCCGGCTCTCTCATTTAATTTCATAATTGTTGCAACAAAATGCATAAAGAGGTAAGTGGAACAGTAATGCTGTGGCCCCTTCTGATAATTTTTTTACACAAGTGCCATTTTTTTGTAAAAAATGTAAAAAGTGAAAATAGACTATGTCCACTGCCCTATGAGAAGCTCTTGAGGCTATCATTAAGGCCGTTTGGACAAAGAATTGAGATACTCGTGGAAAGCTGCACTTGTTGCCCATGGTAAAACCTCGGTGATGCTATGATCAAATGTATGATTGGTCTGTGCATATGTGGTATATTTGCTACTGTTACTGTATTACGGGACACTCATTGGGCTCCCTGATGTATCTAAAACTAAAAATCTCAGTATCATTCATCTCCGTAGTTTTCTTCAGCTGCTTTAAAAAAATTAAGTGTCTGGGTGATTTTTTGTATCCCTTCCGTAATTTGCAACATTGAGGTCACAAACGTTTTTTTATAATTTAACTCGGATTTTGATCTAGCACATTTTTCTTGTTCAGTGAAAACAGTGGAATGTGGGCAAATATTTATTTTTGCATGTGGGCAGTTACGAAAAAGGGTCAGCATAATTTTATTGGACAATTGGTGAGAAAAGTACTTGAAGTTGTTATTTGTTGTCCGTTTCTATTTAAATAACAACATAATGACGGCGGTGATTAGCTGATCATGTCATGTGACAGACTGTGCCACCTGTTGACGAACTTGCTCTGGCCTAGATTATGACACATGATCACGCTAATGATTTGTGCACCTCTGGGATCGGTCTGCTGAGGATATAGGCGCAAACGAAGTTTTATTGATTGATCGATTGTCAATTGGTCAAGAGTTACTAAGCTACTATGCTTGTTCTTCTTACCTCTAGACCTACTAGTCGAAGACTTGTGTTTATTTTAACGCCTTTTAACAGAGCCGCGACTCCAGCATCTCCGATAGGATTTGTCCCCATCTGCAAATAAATTTCAAATATATATATATATATATAGAATAATATTTGTTGATGTAACTTTTACTGAATTAATGATATCTAAATAAGCGACACATACATAAGATACAAAATACAATTAGCGAACATGACCCATTATTCTGGATGCAATGAATGTTTAATTGAAATGCAATAGAGAAATGGTATTGTTCAACAATATGTTTGTTTTCCTATCTTAGCCCCGCCTAACATCATCAGGTACATTAAATAGTGTCTCTAGCAGTCAAAGTGTCGTACATGTCAATCAAATGCGTGGTACATACGGCAGTCTGGATGCTAGGGATCAAATAGAATGTCAATAAGAAATGACAAAATTGTTTGTGATAAACGCTCAGTTTATCAAATAATTTGATTTGAGAGAAGGCTATTTTTCATTAATAACAATTTTCTAGTCATTTGAAGCTGGACACTGCTTTGACACTTTCAGCTTTGAATGAATGAAAATAGAAACAAACAATGCAGCAGCACCAGGGTTGAGATTGATACAGCTACATAATACACTCTTTGCACGATTTTGCAGTAGTCCCAACTAAGTAGTTCAACTTTGGTCACTGTGTGGCGTATTGTTATTGAAAAGGGTGTATTATGTAGCTACATTTTTTTTTTTGGTTTTAGGCACACACAAGGTGACATAATATACGTGGCTGACTGACTGTTCGCAAGCGGGGATGCGAGTTCACATGGGCCCGTATTCTCGTACAAGTTACGATATATCGTAGGCTTCTGACTGGTCGAGATGGCCATCTCGACCAATCAGAAGCCTACGATATATCGTAACTTGTACGAGAATACAGGCCATATTCTTATCTCATTAACAAATTGTTAAAGTGGTGATCTCTGAATATCACATGGATAAATATTTATAATTATTTACAAACTACTCAAATCATATCACAATAAAACTGAATAAAGGCGTACTCAGTAAACACGAGACGTTGACCCAGTGCTGGTTTAGTGTTGTACGACGCTGGCCCAGCATTAATCCAGCACTGGTCAACGTTTCGTGTTCGTTGAGTAATGTTCTCACCAATAATGTTTCTAGTGTTTTGTTTTTGGCGATACATAATCCCAGCTGTCTGGCAGCCCCTGTGGTCAGACGATTATTACTGAAAAACAAGTTGATCTATAGAAAGTGGTTATCAGTCACTTTGGAACTTAGTGTTAAACTATATTGCGACGTTTCGACCCGCCTTCAGCAGGTCTTGTGATGTATTTAGTATTGTTGGTCAGATCTGCTGAACGCGGCTCGAAACGTGCGATCGTTTCACACTAGGTTCCAAAGTGTGTAAAATTTAACCACTTTCTACATGAATCTTGGAACCATAAATAACATATTCTGTACTAAGTTGATATATTCTAATAAAATCTAGATTTTCTATTATGACCAGATACGCACTATTAGTTATTCTAAAATACCTAGAAATAAAATTATATCTGGACGTTCTTATTTTTTTTATAAATCATACGATCTTCATCCAGAGAATTATAGCTATTTTGTCTTCAACCTTCCATTCACATTGGGATGTAAAGGTAAATAAAAATGTCATGCTGTTATAAAATACCCCAGTTAAACCCTTCAGCCGCTGGTATTGAGTATATTAGGTTTTTTATGAGCACATTACCAGCTTTAAGACATGTTACAGACAAAACGTGACATCAATCAACAAAATTTCAAAATCGTTGACCTCCATTTTGTCACATCCAAATAATTTTCACTCACTTGAAAAGACACAACTTCATGTGGTTGAAAATTTCAATTAAATAGTTTGGCGGTCAAAGTGTCAATTTTTCCAAGTGGCGCCTCAAATAAACAGATTGACCTATGTTGACACGTGGTATGATCTAACGCGTCTCCATGTAGACGGGGAAAACAATTCCCCATTTTATTAATACTTGCTCTGCTGAATTGTTTCAATTGTATTTTTCGTCATTTCAAGCTGAAATTGCTACCGCAATTTCCAGCTTGAAATGACGAAAAATATGACCACTTATGAAAAATAAACATGTGTGAAAAATCTCATTTTGATTAACTGAGCATCTATCACAAACTATTTTTATGGATTTCAGTGTCATTTTAATTCCTCTGAAACTCACTCGAAACCGGATATATACGGCTCCAGCAGCACAACGGTTGACACTTTGAGGTCGGGGACCAACTCAGATTCTGACGTTTAAATCCACCCCCCACAGAAAGAATTTCCTTTGGTATTCAAATGAAAAGACGTTGATGGTGCTTTCAAATTGAAAAAAAAACCTTTGCTATTCTTTCAGCGCCGTAAGGTTGATTTACTCACCTGATGTCCAATACCTTCAGCGAGCTGTTCTTTCTGAGTGACTGCGCCAGAGCTATTGTTCCATGATGTCCCATGCCGTTCCATGATAAATCCAAGATTTCCAGAGTTGTGTTTTTCTACATCACATATTATTTGATGATATATTGTGCTGATATATGTAAAATATCTTCGTTTTTTCACATATTAGCCTACTTGTATATATTAGGATAATTTCCACTGTGCTACCACTTTTTGACTGAATGGTTAAAGGTATATCTATAGTGAAATAACGTTAGTGCTTTTTTATTTCCAATAAACTTATTCCTTTAATTGAGGAGAAAATAATTCGATCGTATTACCTTTTACATTAACGCTACACAACTGTTCCGCTCACTTTTCTATATATTTCACATGAGTACAAAACCATTTTTTACAAATGAATAGACTAAAAATGGTGTAGATGTCTATTTTACAATGCGACACATTATAAAAAGAACCAGGCGCTCTGAGTAGGTCCACCAGCAAACACATGATACCTTTGGATATTTTGTTGGGCCAGAGTCGTAGATGGTGGGCCAGCAATAAATCAACATTGGGCCAATATAATGTATTGAGCTTGCTGGTACACTGCATAGTGAATCAGAAATCAGAGAAGAACTTTTAAGATGAAAGAGTGGAAACTTTAGAAACACTAATGTCATTTCAAGGCCTAATAATTACATTTTATGTATCATATCATGGGGTGTGGAATAATCCATGTAGGTTACATATTAAAAATGTAACGTTGGCTTAGATATAGAAAAGAGAAACATAATATTTATAAACACATACCCCCACAGCCTTTCCGATCGCCACAGCACCTTTTTCCCGGATACTATTCCAGCTTAGATCCAGATCTGCTAATGCAATATTTGCTGCCTGGAACAAAGAAGATTCATCGAAAAAACACTTATAACTGGGACAACGTCTCGTATTTTACAATTATCCAGCATCAACAGTAATCATTAATGGGAGGGGGTATGTACAATTTTCTATTTTCTCTATATATTTGTTACATCTACAACCCAATTGGAGTGGATGTTCCAAAGTTAAAATATATTAACCCTTACAATGCTGAAATATTTTTGTATAAACCATGCAGACCAAAGGGTTTTTCAATTTGAAATCATCATAAATGCCTTAGTTAGCTCTTTCTGCTTCATTTCATTACATATGGTATGGGTCTACGGGCATTATAAATATGTTTACTCTTCCATTGCAAGGATCGACTTTAGACGTCAGAATCTGACGTCTACAGACGTCAGATTCTGACGTCTAAAGTTGATCCTCGCGCAGTAAGCACTTTCATTCTAAAACTTTCCAACATGGTGCATAGTATACAGTCCAATGATTCGATTTGACAATGGGAGTTTGACGAGAGTTATTTGCATTCCGTTATTTCTTTAGCGAATTCCGATAATTCTCGCTGCCTGATCTTGATATCAAAACACTTACTGTGAAAACCACTTACCAGTCCAGCCGCCAGCAGAACACCCCCTCTCTCTGTGAAATGGTTACAACTGAGGTCAAGACAGCTGAGGGAGAGGTTATTTTTTAATGCCTCAGCCAGGTAACTGGCGCCCTGGTCCGCCAGATTATTACCTGTGCAAATAATAAACATAATTAATATCTATTCAATCACCTGATAACGCAACCATATTCATAGCATAATCCCGTATAACTATATGTTTAATATAAGACAAATCTCAGGACAAATAGAATGCCACCAATACTGACAAAATATGTTAATAGTAGATGATCAGCTAATTAAATATTTTTTTTTAACAAATAGTAACATGTTTATCATTTGAAGTTAGAAATTGCGTTGGAAATTCAAGCTTCTAATACTAACTGATCATTCCGCACGCGAATCATGAATAGTTTGTCGGGTTATTATCTCGTCCGGCAATAATTAAAATGGCTGTCGCAGAGTAGAGAGTTTTGGAATGAAAAAAGTGTAATTATTTTCTGATGACCGGTAATTATATGTAACAGATTGATCACCCTGTGACAGATAAGAAATCTGTTATAATAAATTCCCAATCCGTTACAGTAGATATATGTAGATCTGTCACAAGACGCATGTATTCACGTTATACCTCAGTCACACATACACGACGCACAGCCCACGCCTTGAGTGACAAAAATTAGAGCAGTGCGTCGTTGTGCGTCCATGAATTTTGTCAGGATATGAGAAGAGCCAGCGAGTTTAAGACGATTATACAGCGTGTTATAAATAAATCAGGTGTATAAACATGATAAATCAGCGAATACACAGCGTTTCGCCACCGCGTTGCACGTTAGCAGGGCGACAAAGTTAGCGAATACATTGCGCATCGCCAGCGCGAGGCACGAATAAGTTAGAAAGCATTTAGAACGCCCCATATACGCTATATGTTCACTGGATATGCGTTAGGAACACGTTAGTTGGGCGCTTTATGTGCGCTCAGTACCGGCATTTTTGAGTTTTTTTCTAGCCCCAAGACTCAGTCACACATAGTCAACGCACGATCCACGCACTGAAAATTTATTATTTTTTGATAAAGCGTCTGTCGTGCGTCGGTCGTGCGTCAACACTCGTTACTGGTTCGTGGAGCACGCTGGACTAACGCCACGCATATTTTTGTGCGCCCTCTAATCGCCAAAGGAAGTGGGTATGTTTAAAATATTGAACGCATATGAACGCATAAATGAACACGCCAGAAACACGTAGGGGGCGCTAGAACAACGTCACATGAACGCTTAATAGGTTTGCTTTGTATCACATGTAGCGGGCAGTAGCGGGCAACGCGCCTGCCCTGCGCTGCATGAGCGCTCGAAGCAGCGTTGGGCACACGCCCGCAGTTCGCCCAGCGCTCGAGCAACAGGCTGTGACCATGTTATTTCTGCAGCTCAACCCTTAGAGCTCTGAATAACGACATTTATTATGTATTTTTTCTTTAAAAATGGTTACATAAGTACAAAACAAACTGATAAAAGTTACTATTATCGTCGTCATTAGCATTATAGGGTTTAATGCGCACTGTATGCTGTGCATTCGCTACCAGCTTGCGACGTTTTTTCACAATCCGGACTCAAAATGTTAAAAAAAAAAAAATTATGGGTGGACTGTGCGTCGTTTATGTGTGACTGGGACAAACCTCGGTCAACTACTTGTGCCTAACGTTAGACTGGCACTGGTCTGACGTTCTTCTGGCGTCTACATTCACACGTGGAAAAACGCTCACATTTTTGAGCATGCAGAAAATGTGCGCAGAGGTTGACGCACACAACAAATGAATGACGTTCATCAGGCGTTCTCGTCAAAGCATCAACGAATTCTGACGCACGTCCAGCGAATCACAACGCACTGACCAAAATTCTTCATTTTTTGGGCGCTGGACGTGCGTGATGGTATGTGTGACTGGGCCTTTACATGATTACATTCCGTTGCAACCGATTGGCAGCTGTTGGAATCCAAGTTCACACCATCACTTCCAAGCTCATTGTCTCGGCAGAACAGTTCTGCCTTCTTGTGAAGTAAGCAGATACTGCCGTTTGGTTTTGCACAACAAAGTTGCTTTCTGTCCTGTCGAATCGTGAAAATTTAATTCGAATGTTTGTCATTTATTGTCACAGAAAGCATACAATTAAGTAATTATTCACTTGAATAACTATTGTAGGCATGTCATTACCTGATTACACATGAATGTCAAGAAACACAGTATTCATTAGAAAGCATAAATAATATTAGATCAATATATAATATTATAGCTGATAAAATAACCCTATTAAATCACCTTGCAATGATAATGTCTTAAGTGTAGTATTTGATTCCAACATCTCAGAAAATGCCAACGCTCCTTCATCACCGATAAAATTATATGAAATATTCTGAAAAAATATGCAACTATATAATATATGCACTCGTAATTGTTTAGGTTTATACAACGCGATTCAATTGAGGATAATTACTAGGCCTACTGTTTTAAATGACATATTTTTAAATCCAGCATTGGAAAACATGTCCCTATTTGCCGATGACGCTGCAGATCATCATACGAGCAAAAATATTCAGAAGATTTCTTCTAAATTACAAATAAAGCCGACCTCGGTTAACCAGTGGTGTGAAATTAACAGAATGAAAATGAGCATAGAAAAGACAAAAATAATGCTAATTGGATCCAGGAAAAAATTAAACCGAATAAGTGAATCAGAAAAATACATTAAATTACTTATTGATAATACCCCAATTTAGCAAATAAGCAGTACCAAACTACTTGGCATTCACATAGATAGTTCCTTGACATGGGATGTTCAGGTATCGCATGTGAAAAAATAGTAATATATAAATTATTCCTCCTGAAGCGTATTCGACATTTTCTACCTAAAGATACTCGGATTTTATTTTATAACTTTTACATAAAGCCATACTTGGAGTATTGTTGCAGTATGATGTTCAAAAGAAAATATAAATATAATTGTAAAACCCCAAAAAAGAGCTGCAAGATGAATTTTAGATGCAGACTTTTTCACACCAAGCGCTAATTTATTTAAATAATTGAAATGGATCCCGTTCTCTGATATTGTTAAATACCACCAAGTTAGCTTAGTTTACAAGTGCATTCACAAAATTTCTCCTGAATATTTACATGACATGTTTAGCATCAAACTAAATTCAAAGCGTTATCATTAAAGGTCTTTAAACACAGGTCGCTTAGATGTTCCGAAAAAACACAACAGGAGTTTATATTTTAATGGCCCTAAATTGTGGAATAACCTGGACAGCGAAACAAGACAAGCAATTTCTCTTTCTGTTTTTCAGTCAAAAGTATTACATTTTTTATCTGGCCTTAACTGTGATAAACTTACTGAATAGATCGATGTAAAAAATAGTTATATTATATTCCTACTATGTGCATGCTTATATGTATTTATACTATGTATATTATTTACCTTTTTTCTATTGCTCACATTTGTAATAATCTATTTTATTGCTAATCGATGCTTGTATGATATGTTATTTTGAACATTATGTACCATTTTGAAGAGGGCCTCATGGCAGATAAGCGAAAGCTCAATGAGCAACCCTCTATAAATAAAGATTATTATTATTATTATTATTATTATTATTATTATTATTATTATTATTATTATTATTATTATTAATAATAAACACTGTTAAAGCACCCAGACACTGTGTTGAGTGTGTAGTTCTGATGAAGATATTTTCTACTGACCATGTTGACGACGAACATGTTTTGTTTGAGCATGGCGGCCAGGGCAGACGCCCCATGACCACTCAGGTGGTTGTCACTCAGGTCTATCTCCTCGCACACTGTGTTAGCCTGAAAAATAACAGCATTTATAATTATGATATATAGATGACTAACGTTAGTGTCAATAACGGTATGCGTTCAGGCTGAAATTTGAGGGGCTTCCTTGATTTTTATGCCGGCGCCTGTCCCTTATTAACCCTTAAAGCGCTAAGTTAAATTCTAGAAATTTTCACCCACTTGAAGTTGTGTCTCGCTACCGCGACCCACAACTTCAAGTGGGTGAAAACTACGCATATTTTTGTTTAATTTGAGACTGAACACCTTGTTGTTTAAACACACATTTTGTTCCCAATAACTGCAGTAACTGTTGAACAGCTAATACAACGGATTTAAAACGATAGATAGTCGTGCTCGGAGGTGTAAGGGCTAAAGGTTGTACTGTATCTCACACTTCCTAAAGCGGAGGTAGCCGACACGCTTTCCGGACCTATACTAGGGACGATCTCTGAAATTTTGTATACGTTTTTCATCAGAATATCAGCTAGTGGAGCAGTTAGGGCAAGTTATATAAAATGTAGTAAAATTAAAATGACATATAATATTCCCATTCTACATAAACGCATTACATTAGGCATAGTGTCTATACTACATGGCAAATGGTCTACTTTTTGATATACATGGCCAAACTTGATCAAGTGAAAAATGATATCATCCATATAATAATTATAGTAGAGAAATTCTAAACAACAAAATAAAACAGAGTAATACCACCCTGCTAATAGAGAAACAGACTGAAGTACATATGCATGTAGTCATAATAGTAGTCATCTATTTTTACTGATTAAGATATCCTCTTGTATATATTCCTTCGTAGGAAATCAAACAATTACTCTCTTTGCGCGGTTTGTTAAATGTATTTGAAGGGTTTGGAGGTGCATTCTGAACTCTAGGGTGATAATCTCATAGGTAGTAGCTGATCATCAGCCTGGGTCATGCTCTTAATAAAATACATTAAATGTTCAGGTACACTTTGTTAAAGATGGTAGCAAAAATCATCCTTTCAACTGTTGTTAAGAGTTTCCAGTACAGCGAAATTATGTATTACCAACGTTACAAGAACAATAAGAATTTTATTTTATTTATTTGGTTAGATGTGATATACCTTGAGAGCTGCAGCTAATGGCGCAGCACCTTGTTCACCAAGATAATGATGACGCATGCGAAAATTCCCCTCTCCGATATTCTTCACCACGAATGATGCCGCCACCACACCTGTTTAAAAAAACACATTTATATGTGGTTCTTTTATGCAAAACTACTAGTGAACATGCAGAACACGCTATATACAACGGACAACAAATATAAGACGTCATAATTTAATGTTTTTAACCCCGTAAAAAAATGTATGCTGTGTTCTAAGTGCGGTACATTTTAATTTTAATCCGGGGCAATTTTGTTGTTAAAAAATCCGAACACATGACATACAAAATAATGTTCCTAAATATAGTTACAATTTAATATTCCCTGGTCATATTTTTACCAGTGATGCAAAATGCAACAACTACACACTTTTCAAGAAAGCAGTTATTGCCTTTTGGCTTTGCGCAGCAATATGCCTGTGGTAGCATTTTGATCTCCAGTACAACCGCCTACAGTATGTTCTATGTTTCCTAATTCTGCCATTGTTTGGAGGGGGGGGGGGGGGGGATATAGAAACATTCGCCCAAGACATGAAACATAGAATCATAGAATTACCTGTATGTGGGATAGCTTCTTAACTTAAATTTACCGGGGTCATCACTCGGATGATTTTCAGATAAATTATTACCAAATAAATCAAATATAACAGTTGCATCCATGTATGATATACATTATTAGCAGGCACTTCTGTTATGATAGAGATGGGAAACACAGCCATCCACGTGACTACCATTATTAAAGGGGATATATACTCACTATAGGGTATACAGCTTGCGCGGTGATCATTTTATTTCATTTTAACTACATATAAGACAGAAAAGGTGTTAAAAGCCATTTGTTCAGTTTTTCTTAAAAAATATTTAGAATAACACATAAATGTGTGAGTAATAGTTAGTGTTTACCTCGTCTGTCACATTGCTGCTGATATACATATTTGCCGGTGTTGTCAGGCGGTAGTTCTGCTTCTGTAACAAAGTTTACTTGGTTCAGATTTATTGGTGATAAAGAATACCTTTTAAAAATTAGACCAATTAACACATTTCAAATTCGTATGCACACGATACGTATCATATAACATGTATAATAGTAATTTATAGCAACACCAAAAACGGTCTGTATATATTTCAAAAATATTATTGATATATGTATATAGCCTAATAACCAATCAATACGAGTAGAATAAACTTTTTGTTAAGTGATAGACACGGTGGGTATAATTCTTTATGGATAAAACACCATCAACCAATTCATACCACTATGAATTAACTGCATTGTAGACGACAATTACAGGGATATTTGATGTATGCATAACAGCAAATCAAACACGTAGGCATATTTGTACAAGTACGGTTACACAATGTGCTTATTGTGTGCAGCCCTTAGCACAGAAGGTGAAATCCCGGCTGATATTTGACTTAGTCATGCACGTGTGTGAACGCTCTGAAAGTTTTAACACCGATGTGCTAAACACTTGAGGCTGTATAAATAAAGCAAGATGATCATTCGTTTAAAAAATATGTAAAGGACTGAAACAAATTCAGCATAATAAAATTTGAAATTATATCAATATTCAATTTGGTAAAAGATATCAGTCTCACTGACTGATAGAAATATAGAAACAAATGTAATTGAACAATTTAAATTGAAATGTTTAAGAGATTTATAAAGATGCTCATTTTTCTTTCAAAAAAACCGTTATCACCCAGGGTCATTTTAATAATAAGCATTTTAGTAATGGTGACAGTAAAACTAATGGATTTACTGTATATAATCAGATAATGTACAAAACATAGAGTGACCAATCACATTCATCCCATACGAATGCGCTAATAATAACAATATTAGGTGGTACCTTCTGGGAAATCATCTTCTAGATCTGTATCATATTCCTCATCAGAATAAGGTGGTCCCTGCATCCATTTGGGTTCATCTTGACTGTCACGTCTCTCCTGGCACCCTGTAACCTCTATGCAGTCACCATTGTCTTGCCCTGCAGTCTCCTGTCCTGCAGTCTCCTGCCATGCCTCTTGTCTTCCTCTCAGGCTACCCTCTCTCCACCCTTTTGACCGCTCATCTTTTTCCTCTATACCAGGCTCCTTATATTCTGTCTCATCTGAGCACCTAGCCCCCTCTCCCTCTACGCCAATGTCTTCGCCTGAAATGAGCAGCAAAAATAGTGGTTCATGATTTATGTGTTCTACAATTCACATTAATATTAATAACGTCAGTATAATTATATAGTATAAATCGAATTCGAGCTGATGCTTTACACAGATGGTGTAACAAAACCATTGGGTTTATAGTATTTACATCCGTAAATAATGCAATTACCTTTTTAAATGCTTAACAGTTCGATATTATAAGTTCTGTGAAAATATGGGTCATTATCCTGTCAAGGATGAGGTTTCGATGTATATCTAGCTGATAAACAAACTCGATTAAAATTTATTCATACATATCCCCTATATATTCCAGCTCTGAGTAGCTTGAGTGAATGTTGGTTTACGCCGATTTTTTGTGTAAATATAATTTATTTTTACAATGATTGTTAAACAACAAGAAATGCCACTAGTGAGGTTTGTTAAGTTACATTAAATAGAATATTGTGTAACGTGTATGATTATTATACGCGGATATGATTACATACAAATTAATGACAGACAAACTTCACAATGGACGTGTGTCAATGATACATTTTTCAGCCAGTGAGTAACGTTTGATGCCAAGATTTGTATTGAGTGTTTATAGTTTGTAGAAAAAAAAATGATTAACGATAACAATTTTGGAAAGTCACTGATGTCCATTTCTGATATTATGTGACGGATATCATTCAGCAAGGAATTTACCTGTTTACGCCACATTCTGAACATTGTCGCAATATCACGCCAACAGTAAGCCGGAATATTCAAACGAGTTTTTCATGCTGCCAGAAGACTTACCATCCACTTCATACTGCTGTATAGCTGATCCTGTTTGTAGTAAACTCCCTCTAGATGATAGTCGGGTGAGAAACACTCTAGAAGTAGCCATATTCTACCTCTATATATATAACGTTTATCAATCACAGCAGAGTCTCTGAGTACATGTTATAGCTCACGGTCATTATGACTCTGATTATCAGAGTACTGTCTACTTTCTCTGTCACACTCAGTCACGTCATCACCACACAACTGTAACTAAGCGGATTATATCCGTAACAAGTTGATCATCCGCATTCACAGGTTTAATAGCCTGAATGACGTGACCTGTCATGCCGCCATGGCCCGCACATGTAACCAGCATGTCATACCAATGGCTTATACTCTTCAATGTGATTCCAGGATCGTTTACAATACATATATTACGCTTAAACCTTGGCAGTGCGAAATAAGGATTTTGTTATCTTCAGACACATGAAGATATGTCTCATCGCTGTCGAAAATTCAATAAAAATCACGTATATCACGTTTCGATTTCTTCCTTTCTGGTCAGCAGTTGCTATTGGAGGACTATTGTGATATTCCCTGACGAACAGACAAAATGTCGAACAAATATATCCTGTCAAATAGACAGCATACAGTTTTATTTTAACCTTTTGAGTGCTAAGAACAGCTACAGTCGTTTGTAGCGTTTTTGTTTGTCCAAAAGAGAAGAACATTTGAAGGAAAAAAGATGATTAGATTAGCTAGATTGCCTAATGTGTTAACCCTTTGCTTGCTGATCACGTTTTTTCTGTTTTATTGGCCCATTAAATCACTGCTATCGGGAATAAAATGCCTGTTTAAACATCAAGATTTGTAAAGGTTTGGTCTCAAATTATGCAAATATGAGTAATTTTTAACCACTTGAGGTTATGGTTCGCGGTAGCAAGACATAGCCTCAATTAGTTGGAAATTTAAATAAATTAACTCAGGAGGATAAGGGTTAATTCACATTATACAAATGTAAGAAACTTTTGACACTTTTTAAGTTTTAGGTCGGGGCACCGATACACCTTTTAACCCTTTAAGCCCTCACGATGCATTAAAGCATCATTTTACATCCCTGAAAACAGTCTTATTTTTCCTACAACCAAGAGTTTTAGAAATAAAATTTCCATAAAACTCTTTTACCAATACATGGCAATTTTCTTAATTTTTTTCACCCACATCAAATCCTCTTCAACCACTACAAGTCGAGAATTGCGGCAGCAATTCGCGGCTTGTAGTGGTTGAAGATGACAATGGTAAACTCAGGCCTGAAAGGGTTAAAGTGGGTGAAAATCATAGCAAAATAACTAAATCGCTAACCCTCGTATGATATATTACACTATTTGTGTTTTATACAATTAGGTAATGTTACACAGTGACACGGGAATTGGTGTACGTAATATACAGACAGTCAGTTATAATAAGAAGGAGTGTATAAATGAGAAACATGTGATGGATAAGCTATGATGCACTGGTAAACCCATGGTATGATATCCAGAATTGTGCAATGCTTGGAGAGGAAAGATGGTCACTACTGTATTAGTGTCCTCATTTGCTGTCCATGTAAATATAAATTCTATCTTGACAATCGTCAAGAGGATGAATGGTAACAAAATGCATCCTCACAACAACAATAATGCTGAAAATCACCCAAAATGTTCGCTGTTTTTGCCTGTGATATATTATAAATCACCATAGACATATTCCTACATACAGTATGCATGTTTCTTCAATCACGAAGACCCATAAATCAGATTATGACAAAAGTGGGTTTGAAGATCATGCTGATTGCCAGGACTCAAATATGTCAGTCGATGGCTTTTGAAACGAAAATCACGATGATTCAAGCCAGTAAAATGTAGTAGGGATGTTATCAATGTGAACAAAGACGACGTGTAGACATATTACTCTTCAAGGTGTTATCACGATATTTATTTGTTGAGGATGATCAAGTAATCCGTAATTACAATCCAACATGTGCCATAATTGGCTCAATCAACCGTGCTTCATTGTGTGTCCCCTCAATAATAAGGATATTAATTAATTAGGCCGAAGCAGGTGAAAAACTCGTCGCATGAGAGCGTTACTAATGGTAAAATAGGCATTTTCGTTTTGTTTTTTTGTGAAATCTGCAGAATCTTCAGGAGCCACACCAAAATACGCTAATTTGTAATCCTTAGAAATGACGTGTGTGTTTCATAGGAGACCTGCAGCTATTTCTCGGGATCAGCGGCTTGTCATGGGTCCGCTGTATTTTGCGGATCTGCAATTAGCTATGGGTCCGCCGTATTCAGCACGCATGATTAAATCCGGCACGGTCAGCGCACTGCACCACAAATCAACCCAAATCAAAGGTCACAATATTCACCTCAACATGCTCAACTGGCCCATTCACCAGCCTGACACCACACGACAAACAGCAGGCGATGAACCAGCGTCGTCGACGGAGGACTAACATTCAACCTTCATTGGGCCAATGTCTCGTGCTTACCGGGACGTGTACGCGTACGTATGCCTCGAAGACCAGGGGCGAAGCCAGGGGGTGCTCAGGGTGCTCGGGCACCCCCTTAACCCTTGTCCTGCTACGCCCGGATATATACAGATTCAAGCAGATTTTAAGCCAACTAATATGCCACTGAAAATGGGTAATATAGTTTGTGGTGGACGTTCAATTGGTCAAATAACTCAATTTAGAAGATGTCTATTTTCAAAAAATATAAACATTTCTTGTCATTTGAAGCTGGAAATTGCGTTAGCAATTCCAGCTTCAAATGACGAAAAATACAATTTAATCAATTCAGCAGGACAAGGGTTAATTTCCAGAGTGGTGATTTTCCATCTCAATATTTTTTTATAAAATTAGTCCACCAGTGTTAATTAATCCACGGTAGGACGATAGGACCACGATATGAAGATTATCCCCAACTTACCATGATTCTTTCACCTGGGTGATGGCGAATTTATTTCTCAAGATATATCATTTCTGAGACTAGGTCTTGAGAACAAATGGATAAAAAACAGGGTCGCTTTTTAAATTTCCAAAATGTACTTGTTGTTTTTTGTTCGTGCATAGACTTTGCACTTGCTTTAGGGCCTTTTTGAAATAGTATTTTCTCAGTGGAGTCAGTGCAATATATAGACATCCAGTATAGCCACTGACACGAAATAATTCAGATACAGTTTCGTTATACTAGAGCCGAAACCGAGGATAATAATTGAAAATGGGCAATAAAGTTGCTTTAACAATGTGGAAGAAGAACCAATATTAACAAGAATATCTGATATAGCCCTAACAGATGATGAACTGGGGGATAATATTTGCATTAAAAAAAAGGGTGGCAAATTATTAAAAGTGGAAAAATAATACCTCAGGAATTTCAAGTGATCATTAGGAAACGTTGTAAGCATTTTAATGGTCCACAACTTTTTTCCATGACACGTTTTCACTTTTAATAAATGATTATCATGATTATTGCATAATTAATATTACAATGAGGGTGATCCAACGTTTGCTTAAAATTTGTGTCTGCGACGCTGGCCCAACATTAACATATCATTGGGTCAATATCTCTTTATTTATATATTAACTCATTTAATATGTCTCGTAGTTCGCGCTCGCTAATAAATGAGATAATATTGATCATGTTTTTTCTGAATTTTCTGAGGTTTGGTTATGTTTCCTTAAATAGTTGGACTAGTCTAGGCTAGGTTGTAATACATCTGTCAAAGGGTTCATTAAAAAACTGACATTTCAGCCAGTGTATCATATCTTTGTTTTACAGCACAGATACCACGAAATCGCACTATTTGATGTTTCTTTTTCTTAAAAATTTTGCGGAGGGCATGCCCCTCCTCCCCTAGGCTCCTGCTGTTGAATGTTTTTTTTGAAATCTGAGCAGCCCCCTTCATTTTTTCTGGATACGCCTCTGGAGACAAGAGACTTCGTTCAATATTGTTTCAACGGTGGGCCAGTGTCGCAGACAGTTGTCCTATATTAAAGCGATATGATGTCAATTGGACTTGCTGAAAGAAACAAAAATGTTTCTTCCCCATCCACTCGTAAAACTCAGTATTGCGGGAAGCCTCCGTGACCGAGAGGTAGCGTGCTCGGCCTCAGACAACCAGGGCTCGAATTTAGAATCCTGTGTCTGGAGGGCAGTGTCATCCCACTCATCTCACCATTCTCAGAAGGTTCTCCTGGCCCAATTTAGCCTATATCGTTATGTGCACAAAAGTGGCATAAACATGATAAAGCCCGATTCATTTCATTATACATCGTATTGTTTTAATTCAGATTCGAATTCCAACCTCTTTTTATTATATCATATAGGCCTATGAGTGGATCTAAAATTCTAAAAAGGATGAATTTTAATAGATATATTCAAAATATATTGATTGATGACATGCAGTTTGTTCCGGTCACATATGAAGTTCTCACCCTAGAGCTATATAACACATTGGCAGTAAAAATGAACAATAGATTAAAGGGACATGCCCAGGTCTAAAATCATCAAAAAATTTGAAATTTTATTTTGGCCTCTTAATATGACCATATGATGTAAACATGTCCATAGACTAGAACTGCAAAAGTGTTTTAATTTTTGTGCTGCGCACTTACCAGTTAGGCTAGATATAGAGACGAAATTCCCGTATGTCTTATTTTTGACATGGTTGTAAAGAATTATAAATCAGGAATTTCGTCTCTATATCTAGCCTAACTGGTAAAAGCGCAGCACAAAAATTAAAAAAAATTGCAGTTCTAGTCTATGTTAAACAATAATCCATGATGAATCCAACATTAATCCCTAAACCGCTAAAATAAATCATTTAAATTTTCACCCAGTTGAAGTTGTGTTTCGCTACCGCGACCCACAACTTCAACTGGGTGAAAATTACTTGTATTTGTTTAATTTGAGAACACACATTTGCAAATTTTGATGTTAAAACACTCATTTAGGTCCCAATAACTGTGATTTAAAGTCTAATAAAACGTATTAAAAACAACGATAATCGCGATTATTAGAAGTTTAACCCTTACAGTGCGGGGATAGACTCTAGTCGTCAGAATCTGACGTCTGTAGACGTCAGATTTTGACGACTAAAGTCGATCCCCACACTGTGAAAACAAAAATATTTCCAATGGCAATAGACCCCTAACACAGGTATTCAAATGAATCGGAAAGAGCTAACTGAGACAATTATGATGATTTGAAATTGAATGGAACCCTTTGGTTGCGATGTTTTTCACAAATTAAATCAGCGCTTTAAGGGTTGAACCATTAATCCCAGCCTAATTATTGTGAACCCTTTCACCGCTAAGCATCACTCATTAGATTTTTTGACTAGTTTATAATATTACTAGCAGATCAAATTACTGGAATTGCAAAAGCCTGATCCCAAATCATACAAATGTGCAGAATTTTCACCCAGTTGAAGTCGTGGGTCGCGAGGGCAAGACACGACTCCAACTGGGTGAAAAATTAAATATGATAAAGGGCTAATGCCTTATGGTGATTCATCGTCCGTTATTTGTGTCAACATAAACCCTTGTCCTGCTAAATTGAATATTTAAATTTGCACCCACTTGAAGTTGTGTCTCGCTACCGCGACCCACAACTTCAAGTGGGTGAAAATTACTGATATTTGTTTAATTTGAGATGAAATTTAGATGTTTTAAACACTAATTTCATTCCCAATAACTGTGATTTAATCGGCTAATAAAACGGATTAAAAACGACTATGGTCATGAATAGCAGACAAAGGGTTAACCCTTTAACCGCCGGTGTCGCATATATTCGGGTTTTCATTTTTTATTAGCACATCATGTACCCCCTGTTGAACATGTTAAAGATAAAATGTGACATCAATCAGCAATATTTGAAAACAGTTGACCTCCATTTTGTCAAATCTGAATAAATTCACTCACTTGAAGTTGTGGATCGCGTCAGCGAGACACAACTTCAAGTGGGTGAAAATTCAGATTGAATAATTTGGCGGTTAAAGGGTTAAGCTAAGATTGTTTGAATGTCCGCGCTAGCTGGAGACGCCATTTGTCGGAGGACCAGTCACCATCATGCCAACCTTGCCCCACACATATACAATGATCAGGGCTATTCCTGTGGATTGGACTCGCACGAAGGCGCAGCTCCAGTAAAGCATAGCTAGAGTATGATATAAGAAGATTCTAACATTTTACTTGGCTGACTTTGGAATTCAGCATAAGATTTTCCTTGGCTGACTTTGGTATTGAACATTAAAAAAATATCGAGACGCTATTTCTCACATTTTTGCAACAGTAATGACACCATATGATATAAAACAAACAATACGACTTTTACAGTTGCTATTACCTTCATTATGTATGAACACTGGTGATAAATGACGAAAATATTGATCCTCTAATTATAAAAGAGGTGTTGTGACCGATAATAATAAATGGAGAAGGCATAGCCCTGTGATACCAGTAATAATTTTTGTAATTGGTTGATTTGATAAAGTGTAGTCAATGGGTACAAAAATAAAATCATGATAGAGACTATGTGTGTAGACTAATCGAGTGAAATTAACAATATCTTTAGATGTGAAGTTAAACAAGACTCAACGATTATCACACTCTCAGCTAGCACATGTATAGTTTACATGACCATCATCCTCGGTCGACGTCATCTCCACTTCATCATCGAGTGATGTAGCGGGCCTCTCAGGATTGTCACACCCCTTATCGAGCCTTTACCAGCTGGAGGACCGCGCTTGGTATATTGAACCCGTACCACAGAGTGTGTACATTGTCCCATTACGTCGTCTTTCATTGTCGAGCCATAGTCCGGTTCCGGTAGTACTGAATTTAGAACAGTGTGTCAACAGGATTATTGGTGCCTGATAGGTAGAACTTGCAGAAGAACTCTCCGAGACCATCATACTATTCACTGAGCCTCCCAGTGTCTACTCAGGGAGCCACTGATGTTGAGTGAATCATAATGTGGAATCACTTGGACTTGTCAGTACAGATGTCCAGCTGCTGTTATCCCTTGCGTCACGGAAGATGCAGAAAGCATGTTTGCCCCATGTGTTATCGTCTCCGCTAAAAGCATGTAATCATGACAAAGAAGGAGTTTTATCCCCAACCCAGAGATTTGTATATGAGTCTCGGAGGAACAACACGTCCATCGTACTATCACAAATTTGTAACATCGAAAACTTCTGAATCAAGTGAATGAGTGTTGATGACTCAAACCCTCCTCCTGTTGACACACATTTAATGGAGACAATAATGGTAGGGGCAAAAGTGCTTTCTGAAAGATCTTCCGTGACGAAAAGGGATGACATAAATGATATATCTGAACTTGCCAATGTCAAGGGATGCCATATTTGATGATTTTGAAGAGTTCATCTACAACGTCTATCTGCCAACGTCTATTTGAGATGTGGAATTTAGAAAGAAACAGGCCAAGTCGGAGACTGAGAGGTTTCCTCCTACACAAGCTGCACTGCAACAGGCAATGCGGGCACGCTACCAAACAATCAAATCATCCACAATAACACTGTTCCAAAACCAGATAACATCTCCGCAGGATTATAGCTGTGACATGAAAGACAATGTATAGGTTCCAATAATGAATAAGGCACATCCTGTCATCCAGCTGGTAAAGTGTGGCTGTTCAAAGTACAAATGTGACCATACGAGGTGCTCCTGGTGTAAACTATATGCTAGCTGAGAGCGTGATACTCATGGTGTGCAACATCAAAAGACACTGTTAATTTCAGTTGATTAATCTGTGTACACAATTTTAAATGTGTACCCATTTACTACAAGTTAATCAATTCCAGACATTATTACTTGTATCATAGGATTGCTCCAGTTAGCAGTATTTTCAGCAATTCGTAGCAGAAGAAAATGTTCATTATTTTCATAATTTATCATTATTTTGTGTAAATCAATTAACACTGTAAAAGGTGTATTAATTGGTTTGTATCATATAATGACAATGCTGTAACTAAAATATATACAAATATAATCTGAATAAATTAGATATTGGTCAATCAAAAAGGCAAATGTCAAGTAATATGTTGCTGTTCCCTGATGTGCTGGCCCAATATTAATCCAACATTGGGTGAACGTCTCGTGTTAGGTGGGGGTGTTACAACTGTAAATGCCGTTGAACGAAGCTCATGATCACACGCTGTGTGAGTGTGACGTGATCACCATAACAACATGGATGACTATTTGACTGACTGTATGACTGACTATTTGACTGACTATTTGACTGCTTATTTGACTGACTATATTATGACTGACTATTTGACTGACTATTTCACTGATTATTTGACTGACTATTTGACTGCGTATTTGACTGACTATTTGGCTGAATATTTGACTGATTATTTGACTGACTATTTGACTGACTATTTGACTGACTATATTATGACTGACTATTTGACTGCCTATTTGACTTACTATTTGACTGACTATTTGACTGACTACTTGACTGACTATTTGACTGACTATCTAACTGACTATATGACTGACTTTTTGACTGGCTATTTGACTGATTATTTGACTGACTATTTGACTGACTATTTGACTGACTATTTGACTAACTATCTGACTGACTATATGACTGACTTTTGACTAGCTATTTGACTTACTATTTGACTGACTATTTGACTGACTATATGACTGACTTTTTGACTGCCTATTTGACTGATTATTTTATTGACTATTTGACTGACTGTTTGACTGACTATTTGACTGACTATATGACTGACTATTTGACTGACTATTTGACTGACTATTTGACTGACTATTTGACTGACTATTTGACTGGCTATTTGACTGACTATTTGTCTGACTATATGACTGACTTTTTGACCGGCTATTTGACTGACTATTTGACTGACTATTTGACCGATCATCTGACTGACTATTTGACTGATTATTTGACTGACTATTTGACTGACTATTTGACTGACTATTTGACTGACTATTTGACTGACTATTTGACTGACTATTTGACTGACTATTTGACTGGCTATTTGACTGACTATTTGTCTGACTATATGACTGACTTTTTGACCGGCTATTTGACTGACTATTTTACTGACTATTTGACTAACTATTTGACTAACTATTTGACTGACTATTTGACTGACTATTTGACCGACTATTTGACTGACTATTTGACTGACTTTTTGACTGTCCATGTGACTGCTCATTTGACTGACTATTTGACTGACTATTTGACCGACCATCTGACTGACTATTTGACTGCTCATTTGACTGACTAATTGACTGACTATTTGACTGAGTATTTGACTGACTATTTGACTGACTATTTGACTCACTATTTGACTGATTATTTGACTGACTATTTGACTGACTATTTGACTGTCCATTTGACTGCTCATTTGACTGACTATTCGACTGACTAACTTATGGCATAGCTTCCGTTGGCAAATATCTTTTTAATCACCCATGTCAGTAACTGTATAATCTTATAATTGTGTTTTGTTTGGCGATAATAAGAATAACAATAGACCTACGTAATAATGTACGATCACTGCGGAATAAGGGAATTGCACAGCATGGCTAAACTGGTTTGTGCTTTCATTTTTAGCGACATTTAAAATATAACAATATACAAATTACAAAAATGTCAATATGCCACTAGATCAACTTTAACATTCGAAACATTTTTTCATTTAACATCTACTGTATGACTTGTCACGGGTAGCGGAATAGTTTGCTGCACAGTTTGAGGCATATAATGGACGATAATACGTTGTTATAAACATATTTATTTGGCTTTCTAAATATCATATAGGCTAATACAAAATGAAATGAATCGGGCTTTAGGCCACCTTTGTGCACATATAGGCTAAACTGGGCCAGGAGAACCTCCTGAGGATGGTGAGATGATTGAGATGACACTGTGCTCCAGACACAGGATTCGAAATTCGAGCCCTGGCGGTCTGAGGCCGAGCACGCTACCTCTCGGTCACGGAGGCTTCCCACAATACTGACTTTCACACGTGGATGGGGAAGAAACATTTTTGTTTCTTTCAAACCGCCGAGACCGGGAACCGAACCCCGAACTCTGGCGTGAAAGGCAGCGGTGCTAACCACTACCCTAGGGCCCCCGCCCTATAGGCTAATACAAAGGAACATGTTGGTGCAGCAATGTTAGGCATACTGTTGGGCCAATTGCTACATAATTTGTCTGGAGCATGTTTTCCCTGCGCCTGGTTTGATATGCTCAGATTAGCCTTATATATTATGTTGGTGAGTGTGAATTGAGGCGTGACCACAGCGAGAGTCCAGCCAGGAGTGAAAACAATCACGTCCATAGCAAATCAAAAGGCAGCACATTCCTGTACTATCAGCACCAGGTCCCATGACTACAGCCCCGCCAAAATGAGGCGTTGACTTAATGTTCTCCAGCGTCGCAGATGGTGGCCCAACATTAAGACAACATTGTTTCAATGCCTCGTGTTTGCTGGGTAGGGTCAGCCCAGCAAACACGAGACGTTCAGCCAATGTTGTACCAACATTGGCTAAATGTCTCGTTATTGCCAGCCTGTAAACACGTCACGTCAATGTTGTTTTGATGTTGGCCCAGAGTCGTTGACGGGGAAGCAGGCATTGAGCAGCTTTGGGTCGACGTCTAATGTTTGCTGACCTCTATACCAACCAATCAACCATAGCTTATTGTTGAGCAACCGTCTGTGACGCTGAACCAGCATTAAGCCAACATTGAGTGGATGACTCATATTTCCGAAAGTAATATAATATATAAGATAAATACTGTGTTTGATACCACAAAATGTACAACGAACAAAGACACTGCCTTTTTAAAAAGCTGAGACGTCGTGAGTGCGCATGTATGATTCTTGGCGCACCTGTATTGAGAATCTACTATGAAGAATTTCTACTGTGTGACAGTGCGAATAAAACAGCGCCAGTCATTCGGATGTAGTCGGCTTAGAAATGTTCGCCTCGTAATTCGGATCGCTTTAACTGCCGTAATCAGGTAATATATTGCCATTGGGCCTCCAGATTAAAAATGATCAGCCTCACCCGATTTCAGGTGAAGTAGATTTGATTAATCCACATTTTTCCAACAAGTGCTCCACAATTTATCCAAACTAAATATTATCTCTTTCTGCTTAGGCCTATACAGAACGCTTTGCGTAACCACAAGTAATCATATCTGCTTGTCTAATGCTAGCCTGAAAGCCGAGTGAGTGAGTGAGTGAGTGAGTGAGTGAGTGAGTGAGTGAGTGAGTGAGTGAGTGATTTTTTATCTTCAATTAATTCATTATTAGCGTTGTCAGAATTAATCGTGCTAGATGACTCCGTCTCATAAATCCTACTATAGGCCTACGAGGTAAAAATACAGTAACGTTTATATCATAATTATGCTACATTCTATATCTAATATGACATACATATCGTAAACGTCTATAAAATAACTAGGTTATTTTTTAGTGTATGTAGGGCCTACCCCGAGACCTCTTCAGAATGCTATACATGTAATTGATAAATTATGTCTATATCCTCTCAGAACACGTTTTCACTTTTTGAAAGTTTATTCCTTGAGTGCGAACCTTCTAAATTTGACAAGATAGGTCACAGCCACAAAAAAGGGCACATCTAACCTTGGCATAATACTTGACTTTGTGTGTACGGCGTGAAAGTTTTTGAAAGATGTTTGTTTGTTTGTTTGTTTGTTTGTTTGTTTGTTTGTTTGTTTGTTTGTTTGTTTGTTTGTTTGTTTGTTTGTTTTTTGTTTTTTGTTTGTTTGGCTGTTTGTTCCATCGTTCGTTTGTTTGTTTGTGTGTTTGTTTGTTTGTTCTATTTTTTGTCTGTTTGTTTATTTGTTTGTTTGTTTGCTTAATTGTTTGTTTCTTTGTTTATGTATTCGTTTGTTTGTTTGTTTGTTTATGTATCTGTTTGTTTGTTTGTTTGTTTGTTTTGTCTGTTTGGTTTTTTGTTTGTTTGGCTGTTTGTTTGTTTGTTTGTTTGTCAGTTTGTTTGTTTGTTTGTTTGTTTGTTTGTTTGTTTGTTTGTTTGTTTGTTTGTTTGTTTGTTTGTTTGTTTGTTTGTATGTTTGTTTGTTTGTTTGTTTGTTTGTTTGTTTGTTTGTTTGTTTGTTTGTTCGTTCGTTTGTTTGTTTGTTTGTTTGTTTGTTTGTTTGTCTGTTTTTTGTTTTTTGTTTGTTTGGCTGTTTTTTTCATCGTTCGTTTGTTCAGTTGTTTGTTTGTTTGTTTGTTCTATTTTTTGTCTGTTTGTTTATTTGTTTGTTTGTTTGCTCAATTGTTTGTTTGTTTGTTTATGTATTCGTTTGTTTGTTTGTTTGTTTATGTATTTGTTTGTTTGTTTGTTTGTTTGTTTGTTTGTTTGTTTGTTTGTTTGTTTTGTCTGTTTGGTTTTTTGTTTGTTTGGCTGTTTGTTTGTTTGTTTGTTTGTCAGTTTGCTTGTTTGGCTGTTTGTTTCATCGATTGTTTGTTTGTTTGTTTGTTTGTTTGTTTGTTTGTTTGTTTGTTTGTTTGTTTGTTTGTTTGTTTGTTTGTTTGTTTGTTTGTTTGTTTGTTTGTTTGTTTGTTTGTTTGTTTGTTTGTTTGTTTGTTTGTTTGTTTGTTTGTTTGTTTGTTTGTTTGTTTGTTTGTTTGTTTGTTTGTTTGTTTGTTTGTTTGTTTGTTTGTTTGTTTGTTTGTTTGTTTGTTTGTTTGTTTGTTTGTTTGTTTGTTTGTTCAGTTGTTTGTTCAGTTGTTTGTTTGCTTGTTCTAATTTTGTCTGTTTGTTTATTTTTTGGTTTGTTTGCTTGCTTAATTGTTTTTTTTGTTCATGTATTTATTTGTTTGTTTGTTTATTTGTTGTGTGTTTGTCTGTTTGGTTGTTTGTTTGTTTGGCTGTTTGTTTGTTTGTTTGTTTGTCAGTTTGTTGGTTTATTTGGCTGTTTGTTTTCTCGATTGTTTGTTTGTTTGGTTGTTTGTTTGTTTGGCTGTTTGTTTGTTTGTTTGTTTGTCAGTTTGTTGGTTTATTTGGCTGTTTGTTTTCTCGATTGTTTGTTTGTTTGTTTGTTTGTTTGTTTGTTTGTTTGTTTGCTTGCTTGCTTGCTTGCTTGTTTGTTTGTTTGTTTGTTTGTTTGTTTGTTTGTTTGTTTGTTTGTTTGTTTGTTTGTTTGTTTGTTTGTTTGTTTGTTTGTTTGTTTGTTTGTTTGTTTGTTTGTTTGTTTGTTTGTTTGTTTGTTTGTTTGTTTGTTTGTTTGTTTGTTTGTTTGTTTGTTTGTTCAGTTCTTTGTTTGTCTATTTGTTAAGTTGTTTTGTTTTTTGTTTATTTGTTTGTTTCTTATTTATTTGTTTATGTGGATGTTTGTTTGGATGTTTCTTTGTTTCTCATATATCACCTCACCTTTCACATCATACTGTTTATCTTGTAGTTGTGTGTCCGCCCATGCAGCTGTATCTTCAGACTGGCCTGCTACCTGACCAGATGACTCATGTCCCTGAGGCACAATGGATGCGTCACCGCACCGATTTGAGTCATCAGGTGACGTTATAATGATCTCGTGGCGTGTCCTGGGGTTTGTGGTTCGAGGCCTGGTATTTTCATTGATACTGGAGCGTCGGCTGCTGGCTGGCGACAGGGCGCTGTGTGGTCGGATCTTAAACGAGTTCTCCTCATCTCGATTTGATACACCTCCCTGAAATAATCAAAGATACTGGTACATGTTCTACTACACCGTTCATGTGTAATAAACGTAGTATGGAAGCCTAGTCTATACCTGAGAATTAAGTTAGGACGGCACAATGAGTCCCAAAATCATCATTTTTAGTTTGGCTCCTTGATTTGTTCTTACAGGGACATGCCTAGGTCTAAAATCATTGACCAGTTATAAGGAAAATAAGAATTAAATTTAAGCTTATGCATCGATTAAATCTCATTCTTATATCTCTTTCAACTGGTGAATGCGCAACCCAACATATAAAATACGCAATTTTAGTTGATGGACATTTTGAAAACTTAAAATTAAGCGACACAATCAGGCTAAAATCATCAAAAAATCAATATTTCTATTATGGCTCCTTGATATGTCTATAATATGTCAACATGTCCATGGACTAGAATTGTATAAATTTTGTGTTGCGCATTTGCCAGTTAAGTGAGAAATAAAGACGAAATTTAATTTCGGACATGCATGTCCAAAATATAGGCATAAATATAAATGGGGCTGTCAGCACACTTGCTGCGTTGTCACATCACCAAAATTTTAAAGACTTCCACAATACTAGTCTATGGACATGTTCCCATCTTATGGCCATATTAAGAAGCCAAAATAAAAATACATATTTCTTGTGATTCTAGTCTGGCTGTGTCGCTTTAAGAACATATCAAGGAGCCAATATATAAATAATGACTTTATCCTGATGGTGTCGCTTTGAGGAGAAAAAACAAAATTCGATGGATCCGTAGATCCAAATGTACGAGGCGCGCAGCTTCGGGTATATTTAGATCTACGAATCTACTGTAATTTTATAGACAAACCTCTTTTTTATCTATCAACATAGTCCAATATCCGGGTTTAGTTAACATGTTCAGTATGAACAATAGCTGTCGATTAGTGAGCAACTAGTCTTTATATTAAGATCACAGGTGTATTTCAAGAGAGTATTAAAGGTGTGGTCAACTGTCAAAATTCGCGGGACAAGGGTCCCCCAGAAGGCAATAGTGCCCGTGGGTAGGCCAAGGCCCTATTCCATAATAATACTAAATATGCGTTTCATACCCAAAGCCTCATTAAGAGCAAGTTCTCAAATCACAGCAAGTTCATATATACTTGAGCGACATCTATGAGTTAATAATTCAAAGCTCTTTGCCCTTGCCCCTACTTGGTCGCTGGCTTGCAAACAAACTGACTGTATTACTGCAGGGATGTTGAAACTGCTTGACCCTAAGCATGTATTGACATGTCTAGTAAACACAAAACACTTGTATGACTTTATGCAATGTTGGACCAGCGTCGAAGACGTTGGGCCGACGTTGTATAAATGTTATACAAATGTCTTGTGTTTGCTTGGCAGGAGGACTTTCTCTCAAACATTGTACATTTATTCAATGTTGGTTCAATGTTGGGCCAGCCTCGCAGACGTTGGGCTAGCATTAAAACAGCATTGGATCAATGTCCCGTTTAAGTAGAATCTTGTAATCAGTTCAACGGCTATATTAATGCCGTCAATCTGTACTCAATAGGCTACTGTTGGCCTACACTTGACCGTCCCAGGCATGCGCGTCTTGCAGTTGAATGATTCTTCAAGAAATATTAGGTCTGAAAGAATACAAAGTTCATCCTCTTAAATAATAGCTTTTTATCTGACTTACCATATTTTACTCTTTAACATTTCAGCTGCTATGGCCACACATCATCCTATTTTCGACATAGCGCTACATATGCTGTATATTTTGTCTACAAATATCACTACGTGTTTAATTTAGGGGATAGATATTGCAATATGACTAAATTATCTGCCAACTTTCAATCGTCGCCAGTTGATCATTTATCAAATTATGCCCAGAGTCATTCAGTAGAAATAAACCATGGTCTGCTGAGTGCAAACCAAGCCAGGAATCGATAACAGAAAATCCTGCAAGAATTCATTGTAATCCCATGTCTCAGCGTGATGTAATACAGATGATGTACACATCTCAGTGATATAGCCTAGGCCTATCTTATTATCCTCATGATAATCCATCCAGGTCTAAATAGTGATCATGCAGCCTTCCTTCCCACTTCAAACATTTACTTACCCATGTAATTTCTTTACGCCTGTAAGTCTTGCCTTTAGACATGACATGCAGTGTCTCCGTGAGTGTTCCACAATCTGACTCTGTCCGTCAGTGGCATGCCTTAATTTACCAGTGGTTACTGCTTCCCAGCAAACACAAAATATTTGTATAACATTTATACAATGTTGGTCCAGCGTCGAAGACATTGAAACGACGTTGTATAAATGTTATACAAATATTTTGTGTTTGCTGGGTTGTGCTGCTGTTATTCCCTTTTTACAAAACGAGACATCTGTCGAACATTAGTGCAATGCTGGTTGACCAAGCGTTTATCCAATGTTCAGTCGGCATCTCTCACTGAGTAGGGTGTCGTATGCTGATTGGTATTTATGATATAATAAATGAGGTGATAAAATAACAACGTCACGGTAACGGGGATAATAAATAATCATGTAGCGAAATCCGCCGCGACTAAATATCAACACGTTTAGCTCAAACACATTATTATATTAGCGTTCTTATTAGACGAATATTTGTGGATTTAAAAGAAATATTTTGATTCAATTCTACAATATCAATTATTCGGATGAAAAATGGAATGGTTCTGCCGTTAACTTAACGCCCCTAATTCAGATTCCTGAATATCTAGACTCACTGTTTTTATCCTGTATCCAGACATGAACTGATTCACTAATACATACGTATTGACATAATGGTATGTGAAGTAAAAAAAATGTCAAAATCAGATCGTGTGGAAACTTCCAATGTATGCCTTATTATTTTGTACGACAAGACAAATATTGTATCAGTTTATAATAAACGGGAGTTATTAATTGATGATATATACAAGACGCATTTTCGAAGAATCTCGTTCCCAACAATACATTGACATCGAAATTTCAACTTTCATTATAAAAGCCACAAAACATGCCGACAATTTCCTTTGTCTTAGGCTTGTGTTAGCGTATACATTTGCAGTTTATTGTTGCATTTCATCGCTAGATTAAAACAACTGTAAGTCTAACTTAATGTTACCAGGTTACTTTTATATTTGATTATTTTTAATCTATAATTCTGACTGCTCTAAAAACCCGTAGATAAATTGTGTTATTCAAATATAGCCCTGTATAACAGTTATTAAAAGCCATATTTACAGTTGGCAATATCTTATTCGTCACATCGGTCTTTTTTATTGTTATTTCAATTCTCATCATCTCATCAATTTTTTAAATGTAATAAAGAGTATGTTCTCTAAAGCTGAGTGCCGTGTAAAATGGGATTCATGCATCAGCGAGATATTAAAAAGCGAATTTGGTGTCCTGCAAGGTGGTATGCTCAGCCCCAAATTATTTACAGAATTTCTGCAGGATATATCCAAATCATTTGATCAAGGTGAGGGTATCCCCGTAGACACTTTATTAATTGTATACTTGTTATTTGCAGACGACATTGTCCTTTTTTCAGATTCTGCAAATGGATTGCAAAAGCAATTAACTGCCCTGTATAAGTATGCTTCTCTGTGGCATATAATAGTCAGCATTCCTAAAACAAAAGTTCTCATATTTAACAAACGTCATACGTCAGAATGTGACAGCTTCTACTATGGTGATGACATAATAGAAAAAAATTAGAAATATAAATACCTTGGGGTTGTATATAGCCCTAAATATCCTAAGAATGTATTGAAAGAAACGTTTCTCCATCTCGCTTCCCAAGCTGGTAAAGCAGTTTTTTCTCTACACAAGCAATCTCGTCCCGTAGTCGGTAAATTGTCACCTATTATTGCATTCAAGGTTTTTGATTGTCAAATACCGCCCATATTAGAGTATGCAAGTGATATATGGTATACCGGTGATAGTGTTAACGATTTGGAAAAAATACATCTAAAATTTATTAAATCAACGCTGGGTGTTAGAAAGCAAACACCCACTCCTGCAATTTATGGTGACACAGGACGGTTTCCATTGATTATCAGGCAACATATTAAAGCTGTAAAATATTGGTGTAGAATTCTAGACCTATCTCAGAACCACCCTGTCAGAAATGCCTACAATATGCTACTAGAGCTAGATGGCACTGGATTCACAAACTGGTGCTCGCGTATTCGGTCTGTCCTTGAACTAACCGGGCTAGACCAAGCTTGGGAGACGCAGCACATTGGCAATACAAATAAATTCATGCTTTCCTTTAAAGATTCAATTGTTAGAATATTTACACAGCGGTGGAGACAAGATATTGAGAGTTCAAGTGAGCTGCGCACATATTCATTAGTGAAAAAATCTTTGTGTGTGGAACCATACATCTTAAACATAAAGGGGAACCACCTCATAACAGCAATGGCGAGATATAGAATGAGCTCACATGATTTAAAAATAGAGAGAGGACGATTCAATAATCCAATAACTCCAATAAATCAACGAATATGCACAAGGTGTGAATCAAACGAAATTGACGACGAAATACACCTTCTTCTCCACTGTAATGCCATGAACAATGAACGCGAAATCTTGCTTAATTCTATAGCCGGAATTATCAATATGCAACCAACAAATGATATTTTTCTACGAATTATGACATCTAGAGACATAACAGTGGTGAAGTCGCTAGCAAAATTTATCTATGGTTGTTTTAAACAAATTAAGGGTTAAAAATATTGAGTATGATAAATGTAAATTCATCTTCAAGCTGAAATATTTCGTATGTGTGTCGTGACTAGCATGATTAATTATTATCATTATTATCGTTTTAACGTTAAATTTTTATGTAGAACAATCACAAGTCACCTGTCGCTATATTATCCATATTATCATGCCTTCATGATCTGACTTGGGTATTACCACATATCAGGACGGCTGTTGCTCTCGGATCTTATTATTTGGCTTTTTAGGGCCGGTTAGGGACGTTTCCGTCGCCTTTGTTATCAGACGAGGTTGGGGCCTTATGGAGGATTTCAGAGTTGCTAAGTCAACTGATTTTCTCTATGAGGTCGGGAATTTTTTTCTTCGATTGTAACTCCTAAGTATGTGGTACTAACTAGGTCGTGAGTGAAATGGTATGAACTAAACAATATAGTGAATTGAAATAAGCTGTAATGTTTTTGTGCGAGGGTCATAAAGATAATAAATCACTACTTAATTAAAAAAACTTTATAGCTATTGTGTTCGTGCCATGTCCTGCGTGAATGGCACGCATAATTATTATCCGTAATTTTTATTCTTATTACATCACTAAGTCTCCAACACTCGATAATATGGATGGTTCTGATGCTATACTTTGTTGGCAGTCGACGAACCACCATGTCCGACTTTTATTAGTATGTATATATTGTGTTTCGGTGGTATTACTGTTATTACGTTGTTAAATTTACATCACTAGTCTATATCAGGGAATCGCCGAGTTCATAGCGACTGTCCTTGCATGGTCACATGGCTCGGAGCTACCTGTGTCGCAGATTGTCACATTGATTGTACTTGCATGATATAATATTTGATTTTTAAAAATATCGTGTAATTTTTAACATTGTCCTAATACATTCTCAAATTACTGTAGCATAATTATGCACTTGTATATATTCTAGGTTTCTACGCTTTCCAGAGTGTCTTTTTTGCTACTATATATATAATTAGCATGTCATACATAGTAGCTATTTTATCTCTGGTTTTGGTGCGGGAAACAAAATGATAGACCTTATGTTACCCTGGCAATGCCTTTCAATCTTATTTAAAGTACATACCCAGTGTTTCTTATGGCAATGCCAGTTAACATGATTTTAGTTATGTATGTCATACTATGTATATTGTCATATGATTTTAACAAATTAACAATGTTGTATATACATGTACATATCTCTAGTTCTATGACAAATAAGTCTGGATTGACTTTCTTTCTGTCAATAAAATATCTGTCTGTCTGTCTGTTGTTTAGTTTTGAACATCTTTGTAAGCATTTTTCAAAATCGTAATTAACACATCTGCATGTCTCACTAGCAACTGTATTGGAGCTCGACATTACAAGATTCATATAAGCCGACTATTATTGTTAAAGGAACATGCCCAGGTCTTTAATCATAAAAAATTCGGTGATTTTATTTTAGCTTAATAATATGACCATATGATGTAAACATATCCATAGACTAGAACTGCAAACGTTTTTTAATTTTTGTGCTGCGCATTCACCAGTTAGGCTAAATATAGAGATGAAATTCCTGATTAATGACAACCATGTCAAAAATAAGAAATACGGGAATTTCGTTTGAATTTATATTCATGTATAGGCTATTATAAATATTCAGTGTGTGTATATGTAAATGAGTTACAAATTAGTTTAATTCACGTACATGTGATACTTATTATATTTGTTTTTTTTTGTGTTGATTTTTTGGAAATCGTTAGTTTGTTGAAAAAAAATTACTTGCTATTTACTCACGTTCAGTTGTCTGTCTCCTAGATCGAGGAAGAACGTTTCTTTTTCCTTTTGGATTGCTGACTTTTCAGTCGCCATGGTCCTGTCTCGTTAGCTATTTATATTTACAACCATTGCTCATAAGCACCTTTTACATCGAGACATTTTGAATGTGTTGTTACCTACAGAGACCTATGATACATTGCCCCTGTGGCAGCAGGCGTATCACAGACACTCTGTGTACCAGTACATGCTAGTACTCAAAGGCTATGTTTTCTCTGTTTCAACTATATATTGCTCGATCTCTCCACCAATGTTTGTGTACAAAGTTCCACAAACATCACCATTCATTGCACATAATTAAACTAGACAGCTGTTTGTAGAGAGGTGTTTGTCGACGCTTTGCGGGGGAATGCCTCCAGGACGAGACTCTAAGCCTTTATAGAGACCCTTAAAGAGCTGAATTGTTCTTAGATAAACCATGAAGACCAAAGGTATTTTTTAACTTGAAATCAACATGATCGTCTTAATTAGCTGTTTCCGCTTCATTTGAATACCTATATTATGGGTCTACGGCCATTATAAATATTTTACTCTTTCAGTGCGGGGATCGACTTTAGACGTCAGAATCTGACGTCTACAGACGTCAGATTATGACGTCTTAAGTCGATCCCCGCGCTGCTATAAGGGTTAACCCATTGTCATGGAATGGATTAATCATTTTTATTGAAGCTTATTATAACCTTAAGATAATGCAAATGTACAGCTGCTACAATTGACTTTGGCATAATATACATTTTACAACTTGAAAATACTAATCATGAGAATAGACAAGAACAATTATTGTGCTAAATATATAAATATCCACGTATACCCTGAATGAATAAAGCTTGGAATGTCAGACTTCAGTGAATTTTCCCTATTGATTATTTTCTATTTGTTCCAATTCATTGCTGGTACTGAAGTATTGCTCGAATAACATAATTGGGACACATTGAATTTTCTAGAGATTGCTATTTCACGCCTGGACTGAGGGAACCAAACCAAACCAAATGATATGTACGGTGTGTATTTGTCAATCGGTGTCACATTCATGTATGATCCTTATAAATGGAGATTTGTAGAGGTCCGCCTAAGCACTTTAATCTATAGTGTATGTTTGTCTTGAAGACAAGGCTTTGTAGACCCTCTCTGACGAACATAAGACCTGTCAGCTCTGTTAGTTTTTGGTTCCATGTTCTTGACTTCCTTTGACACAGAAGTACTGGGAGTAGCAATTTCATACATTTCTGGAACATTTTTGAGAATGAGCGTTGTTTATCGCACACTTTTTATTCTCATACAATATGCTTAACCAGTCAACTGTTCAGGAGCTACACCTATTTAGACGCCTATTTTCATTTGGACTTATACAAAAAATGGTTTATTGAGTTTATATAGGGACGTTATTTAAGATAGTTTATTTCGTGCTATATATAAAAATTGGAAAAATGATCAATATATCTTTGTGATGGAAAAAAATGAATGCGATCAGATACATATCTTAACTAAAAAGTAGAAAATGCACCCCTTTAGACAATATTATCAAGGACGCTTTATATCCTGCTTCGGGTGAGAAAATAGTGCAGTCAATGTTTACTATAACTTAAACCTTTGAAGTGCTAAATTTAATTATTTGTTTCTCGTTATCGCGACGCATAACTTCAAGTGGGTGCATTACTCAACATATTTGTTTAATTTGGGATCAAATATTTGCAGAACTTGATGTTTAAACACACATTCCCTTCTCAATTACGGTCATCTAAACGGCCAATAAAATGGATTCAAACGACTATACTCGCGCTTGGCGGTATAAGGATTAACCCTTTAGGCCCTCAAGATGCATTAAAACAGCATTTTACATCCTTGAAAACACACCTAATTTTCCTACAACTAGTACTTTTAGAATGACAATTTCCATGAAACTGGTTTACTAATACATGGTGATTTTATTTATTTTTTCACTCACTTCAAATCATCTTCATCCACTACAATTGTTTTAATAATCAGTACCACAGCGTATTTACCATGCATAATATTTTATCACATACGATGATAGTCCGTAATAACCGACTCTGTGTGCGATACAGAGTATGTGCCCCAAAAATCCGGTGCGCGGACGATCCATTGCCCAATGAATTACTGCGTCATTGTTAACTTTGATCAATTACTTCCATGTGTTTCTGTAATGACAGCTTTGCATCTCATTAGAATATAATGCAATAACGTGGGGATTCAAAACCCTGTCTTTATAGGTGAATTTATCATTTAAATAGGGCTACCCTCAGATTATTCATGAAATTATTGGTCTCAGCGTACACTGGCCACCAGCATAGAAACCACAGCTTTTGCTATGCTGTCCATCTCTGACGTTGAACCATGCCGGACTAATACGATGACGGATTAAATTTACAAATATTAGGAACTGATGGTACTGAATTAAGGGGAAAGATGAAAATATATACTAACCTTTATTATATCAAACAATTAGAAAAAAAATGTTATATCAGCAGACAAAGGGGGAAACTATAAAAATTCACAATATATGATTTAATAAACGGTAAAAATGGATATAGATTGCTACGTATTAAATCATGAGGTTTTTGTTATTATATGACGAAACAATTCAGCCTATCTTTACATTGTAATGTATAAGAGCCCAAATCAAATAATTTATTTGTATCTGTGATGGAATTAATAAAAACATATTATCCGGCATATAATCTCGCTAAAGAGCCCCTAAAGGGACACATGTGGAGGAGAAAATATCCACTACAAGTCAAGAATTGCGATAGCAATTCGCGGCTTGTAGTGGATGAAGATGACAATGGTAAATTCAGGCTTGAAAGGTTTGAATCGTAATAATCTTGGATTTATTTAATGATGAAGTTGGAATCTCCAATCTAACTAAATTTGAATAACGAATTCTCTTAGGGCTAATAATCTCATGTGAGAGGCTTCATCCCTTGGGTAGAATCTGATAACAGTATTGATACAAACAATAATAAGAGGTTGATTAGGAACTTACATAGTTTACAAACTCATGCTCTATTACTTAGACCTTATGCTGCCTGGACCGCATATGTGCGTTTTCGCAAATGGCGGAACAAATAAATCGAACTCGAATTGCTAAAATATTTTGTGGTAGATGCTTAGTTAATCTAAAGATAACATTTTCAAGACGTTTATTTCTTCATAATTATAATTATTTTTCGTCATTTGGAGCCTGAAATTGCGTTAGCAATTCCAACTTCAAGTGAATGAAACAATTCGGCAGCATAAGGGTTAGTTAGGGGCATGGTAATGAAAGAAGACTAGAGATTTCAGTTTTTAAAAATCATCAGATATAAAGCTAAAGTGCGGGCACAAGTGTAAATTATTTCAGAAAGTGTAACATAAAACATCCATGTACTCATCCATACAATATCTTCATCTTATTGTTTTAATAATCAGTATCACAGCGTATTTACCATGCATAATATTTTATCACATACGATGATAGTCCGTAATAACCGACTCTGTGTGCGATACAGAGTATGTAATCATTGCCATTCGTAAAGCTGTGCCCCAAAAATCCGGTGCGCGGACGATCCATTGCCCAATGAATTACTGCGTCATTGTCTTTACATTGTAATGTAGAAGAGCCCAAATCAAAAAAATTATTTGTATCTGTGATGGAATTAATAGAAACATATTATCCGGCATATCATCTAAAGGGAGACATGTGGCGGAGAAAATAAAAATTAAATCGTGCCCACGGTTTATAAGCCGTGCCAACGATTTACGATCTATAATCCGTGGCCACGATTTATAATTCGTTCCCATGATTTATATTTCGTTCCCAAGATTAATAATCCGTTCCGACGATTTAAAATCCGTGGCAACGATTTATAATCCGTGGCCACGATTTATAATACGTGGCCACGATTTATAATTCGTTTCCACGATTTATAATTCGTTCCTACGATTTATAATCCGTGGAAACGATTTATAATCCGTGGCCACGATTTATAATCCGTGGCCACGATTTAAAATCCGTGGCCACGATTTATAATTCGTTACCACGATTTATAATTCGTTCCCACGACTTACTGCTCGTTCCCACGATTTAAAATCCGTGACTACGATTTATAACCCGCTTGAACGATTCATAATTCGTTCCCACGATTTATAATCCATGGCCAAGATTTATAATTCTTTCCCACGATTTATAATTCGTTCCCACAATTTATAATCCGTTCCCACGATTTATAATCCGCGGCCACGATTTATAATCCGTGGCCACGACTTATAATTCGTTCCCACGAGTTAAATTTTATTCCCACGATTTATAATTCGTTACCACGATTTATAATCCTTTCCCACGATTTATAATCCGTGGCCACATTTATAATCCGTGGCCAAGATTTATAATCCGTGGCCACGATTTATAATTCGTTCCCACGATTTAAAATTTGTTCCCATGATTTATAAATCGTTCCCACGATTTATAATCTGTTTCCACGATTTATAATCCCTGGCCACGATTTATAATCTGTGGCCACGATTTATAAGCCATAATACGTGACCACGTTTTATAATTCGTTCCCACGATTTATAATTTCTTCCCACGATTTATTATTCGTTCTCACGATTTATAATTCGTTCCCACGATTTATAATCCATGGCCACGTTTTATAATCCGTGGCCACGATTTATAATCCGTGGCCACGATTTATAATTCGTTCCCAGGATTTACAATTCGTTCCCACGATTTATAATCTGTGGCCACGATTTATAATCCGTGGCCACGATATATAATCCGTGGCCATGATTTATAATTCGTTCCCACGATTTATAATCCGTGGCTACGATTTAAAATATCCGTTCCCACGATTTATAATCCGTGGCAGCGATTTATAATCCGTGGCCACGATTTATAATTCGATCCCACGATTTATAATTCGTTCTCACGATTTATAATCCGTGGCCACGATTTATAATCCATAATCCGTGGCCACGATTTATAACTCGTTCCCACAATTTATAATTCGTTCCCACGATTTATAATTCGTTCCCACGATTTTTAATTCGTTCCCACGATTTATAATCCATGGCCACGTTTTATAATCCGTGGCCACGATTTCTAATCCGTTCACACGATTTAAAATCCGTGGCCACGATTTATAATCCGTGGCCACGATTTATAAGTTGTTCCTACGATTTATTACTCGTTCCCACGATTTACTATTCGTTCCCACGATTTATAATCCGTGGCTACAATTTATAATCCGTTTCCACAATTCATATTTCGTTCCCACGATTTATAATCCGTGGCCAAGATTTATAATTCATTCCCACGATTTCTAATTCGTTCCCACGATGCATAATCCGTTCCAACGATTTATAATCCGTGGCCACGATTTATAATCCGTGGCCATGTTTTATAATTCTTTCCCACGATTTATAATCCGTGGCTACGATTTATAATATCCGTTCCCACGATTTATAATCCCGGGCCACGATTTATAATCCGTGGACACGATTTATAATTCGTTCCCACGATTTATAATTCGTTCCCACGATTTACTGCTCGTTCCCACGATTTATAATCCATGGCTACGATTTATAACCCGCTTCAACGATTCATAACTCGTTCCCACGATTTATAATCCATGGCCAAGATTTATAATTCTTTCCCACGATTTATAATTCGTTCCCACGATTTATAATCCGTTCCCACGATTTATAATCCGCGGCCACGATTTATAATCCGTGGCCACGACTTATAATTTGTTCCCACGAGTTAAATTTTATTCCCACGATTTATAATTCGTTACCACGATTTAAAATCCGTTCCCACGATTTATAATCCGTGGCCACATTTAATATCCGTGGCCAAGATTTATAATCCGTGGCCACGATTTATAATTCGTTCCCACGATTTAAAATTTGTTCCCATGATTTATAAATCGTTCCCACGATTTATAATCTGTTCCCACGATTTATAATCCGTGGCCACGATTTATAATCCCTGGCCACGAATTATAATCTGTGGCCACGATTTATAAGCCATAATACGTGACCACGATTTATAATCCGTTCCCACGATTTATAATTTCTTCCCACGATTTATTATTCGTTCTCACGATTTATAATTCGTTCCCACGATTTATAATCCATGGCCACGTTTTATAATCCGTGGCCACGATTTATAATCCGTGGCCACGATTTATAATTCGTTCCCAGGATTTACAATTCGTTCCCACGATTTATAATCTGTGGCCACGATTTATAATCCGTGGCCACGATATATAATCCGTGGCCATGATTTATAATTCGTTCCCACGATTTATAATTCGTGGCTACGATTTAAAATATCCGTTCCCACGATTTATAATCCGTGGCAGCGATTTATAATCCGTGGCCACGATTTATAATTCGATCCCACGATTTATAATTCGTTCTCACGATTTATAATCCGTGGCCACGATTTATAATCCATAATCCGTGGCCACGATTTATAACTCGTTCCCACAATTTATAATTCGTTCCCACGATTTATAATTCGTTCCCACGATTTTTAATTCGTTCCCACGATTTATAATCCATGGCCACGTTTTATAATCCGTGGCCACGATTTATAATCCGTTCACACGATTCAAAATCCGTGGCCACGATTTATAATCCGTGGCCACGATTTATAAGTTGTTCCTACGATTTATTACTCGTTCCCACGATTTACTATTCGTTCCCACGATTTATAATCCGTGGCTACAATTTATAATCCGTTTCCACAATTCATAATTCGTTCCCACGATTTATAATCCGTGGCCAAGATTTATAATTCGTTCCCACGATTTCTAATTCGTTCCCACGATGCATAATCCGCTCCAACGATTTATAATCCGTGGCCACGATTTATAATCCGTGGCCATGTTTTATAATTCTTTCCCACGATTTATAATCCGTGGCTACGATTTATAATATCCGTTCCCACGATTTATAATCCCGGGCCACGATTTATAATCCGTGGACACGATTTATAATTCGTTCCCACGATTTATAATTCGTTCCCACGATTTACTGCTTGTTCCCACGATTTATAATCCGTGTCTACGATTTATAACCCGCTTCAACGATTCATAATTCGTTCCCACGATTTATAATCCATGGCCAAGATTTATAATTCTTTCCCACGATTTATAATTCGTTCCCACGATTTATAATCCGTTCCCACGATTTATAATCCGCGGCCACGATTTATAATCCGTGGCCACGACTTATAATTCGTTCCCACGAGTTAAATTTTATTCCCACGATTTATAATTCGTTACCACGATTTAAAATCCGTTCCCACGATTTATAATCCGTGGCCACATTTAATATCCGTGGCCAAGATTTATAATCCGTGGCCACGATTTATAATTCGTTCCCACGATTTAAAATTTGTTCCCATGATTTATAAATCGTTCCCACGATTTATAATCTGTTCCCACGATTTATAATCCGTGGCCACGATTTATAATCCCTGGCCACGAATTATAATCTGTGGCCACGATTTATAAGCCATAATACGTGACAACGATTTATAATCCGTTCCCACGATTTATAATTTCTTCCCACGATTTATTATTCGTTCTCACGATTTATAATTCGTTTCCACGATTTATAATCCATGGCCACGTTTTATAATCCGTGGCCACGATTTATAATCCGTGGCCACGATTTATAATTCGTTCCCAGGATTTACAATTCGTTCCCACGATTTATAATCTGTGGCCACGATTTATAATCCGTGGCCACGATATATAATCCGTGGCCATGATTTATAATTCGTTCCCACGATTTATAATCCGTGGCTACGATTTAAAATATCCGTTCCCACTATTTATAATCCGTGGCAGCGATCTATAATCCGTGGCCACGATTTATAATCCGTGGCAGCGATTTATAATTCAATCCCACGATTTATACCTCGTTCTCACAATTTATAATGCGTGGCCACGATTTATAATCCATAATGCGTGGCCACAATTTATAATTCGTTCCCACAATTTATAATTCGTTCCCACGATTTATAATTCGTTCCCACGATTTTTAATTCGTTCCCACGATTTATAATCCATGGCCACGTTTTATAATCCGTGGCCACGGTTTATAATCCGTGGCCACGATTTATAATCCGTTCACACGATCTTAAATCCGTGGCCACGATTTATAATCCGTGGCCACGATTTATAATCCGTGGCCACGATTTATAAGTTGTTCCTACGATTTATTACTCGTTCCCACGATTTACTATTCGTTCCCACGATTTATAATCCGTGGCTACAATTTATAATCCGTCTCCACGATTCATAATTCGTTCCCACGATTTATAATCCGTGGCCAAGATTTATTATTCGTTCCCACGATTTCTAATTCGTTCCCACTATGCATAATCCGTTCCAACGATTTATAATCCGTGGCCACGATTTATAATCCGTGGCCATGTTTTATAATTCTTTCCCACGATTTATAATCCGTGGCTACGATTTATAATATCAGTTCCCACGATTTAAAATCCCGGGCCACGATTTATAATCCGTGGACACGATTTATAATTCGTTCCCACGATTTATAATTCGTTCCCACGATTTACTGCTCGTTCCCACGATTTATAATCCGTGGCCAAGATTTATAATTCTTTCCCACGATTTATAATTCGTTCCCACAATTTATAATCCGTTCCCACGATTTATAATCCGCGGCCACGATTTATAATCCGTGGCCACGACTTATAATTCGTTCCCACGAGTTAAATTTTATTCCCACGATTTATAATTCGTTACCACGATTTATAATCCTTTCCCACGATTTATAATCCGTGGCCACATTTATAATCCGTGGCCAAGATTTATAATCCGTGGCCACGATTTATAATTCGTTCCCACGATTTAAAATTTGTTCCCATGATTTATAAATCGTTCCCACGACTTATAATCTGTTTCCACGATTTATAATCTGTTTCCACGATTTATAATCCGTGGCCACGATTTATAATCCCTGGCCACGATTTATAATCTGTGGCCACGATTTATAAGCCATAATACGTGACCACGTTTTATAATTCGTTCCCACGATTTATAATTTCTTCCCACGATTTATTATTCGTTCTCACGATTTATAATTCGTTCCCACGATTTATAATCCATGGCCACGTTTTATAATCCGTGGCCACGATTTATAATCCGTGGCCACGATTTATAATTCGTTCCCAGGATTTACAATTCGTTCCCACGATTTATAATCTGTGGCCACGATTTATAATCCGTGGCCACGATATATAATCCGTGGCCATGATTTATAATTCGTTCCCACGATTTATAATCCGTGGCTACGATTTAAAATATCCGTTCCCACGATTTATAATCCGTGGCAGCGATTTATAATCCGTGGCCACGATTTATAATTCGATCCCACGATTTTTAATTCGTTCTCACGATTCATAATCCGTGGCCACGATTTATAATCCGTTCACACGATCTTAAATCCGTGGCCACGATTTATAATCCGTGGCCACGATTTATAATCCGTGGCCACGATTTATAAGTTGTTCCTACGATTTATTACTCGTTCCCACGATTTACTATTCGTTCCCACGATTTATTATCCGTGGCTACAATTTATAATCCGTCTCCACGATTCATAATTCGTTCCCACGATTTATAATCCGTGGCCAAGATTTATTATTCGTTCCCACGATTTCTAATTCGTTCCCACTATGCATAATCCGTTCCAACGATTTATAATCCGTGGCCACGATTTATAATCCGTGGCCATGTTTTATAATTCTTTCCCACGATTTATAATCCGTGGCTACGATTTATAATATCAGTTCCCACGATTTAAAATCCCGGGCCACGATTTATAATCCGTGGACACGATTTATAATTCGTTCCCACGATTTATAATTCGTTCCCACGATTTACTGCTCGTTCCCACGATTTATAATCCGTGGCCAAGATTTATAATTCTTTCCCACGATTTATAATTCGTTCCCACAATTTATAATCCGTTCCCACGATTTATAATCCGCGGCCACGATTTATAATCCGTGGCCACGACTTATAATTCGTTCCCACGAGTTAAATTTTATTCCCACGATTTATAATTCGTTACCACGATTTATAATCCTTTCCCACGATTTATAATCCGTGGCCACATTTATAATCCGTGGCCAAGATTTATAATCCGTGGCCACGATTTATAATTCGTTCCCACGATTTAAAATTTGTTCCCATGATTTATAAATCGTTCCCACGACTTATAATCTGTTTCCACGATTTATAATCTGTTTCCACGATTTATAATCCGTGGCCACGATTTATAATCCCTGGCCACGATTTATAATCTGTGGCCACGATTTATAAGCCATAATACGTGACCACGTTTTATAATTCGTTCCCACGATTTATAATTTCTTCCCACGATTTATTATTCGTTCTCACGATTTATAATTCGTTCCCACGATTTATAATCCATGGCCACGTTTTATAATCCGTGGCCACGATTTATAATCCGTGGCCACGATTTATAATTCGTTCCCAGGATTTACAATTCGTTCCCACGATTTATAATCTGTGGCCACGATTTATAATCCGTGGCCACGATATATAATCCGTGGCCATGATTTATAATTCGTTCCCACGATTTATAATCCGTGGCTACGATTTAAAATATCCGTTCCCACGATTTATAATCCGTGGCAGCGATTTATAATCCGTGGCCACGATTTATAATTCGATCCCACGATTTTTAATTCGTTCTCACGATTCATAATCCGTGGCCACGATTTATAATCCATAATCCGTGGCCACGATTTATAACTCGTTCCCACAATTTATAATTCGTTCCCACGATTTATAATTCGTTCCCACGATTTTTAATTCGTTCCCACGATTTATAATCCATGGCCACGTTTTATAATCCGTGGCCACGATTTCTAATCCGTTCACACGATTTAAAATCCGTGGCCACGATTTATAATCCGTGGCCACGATTTATAAGTTGTTCCTACGATTTATTACTCGTTCCCACGATTTACTATTCGTTCCCACGACTTATAATCCGTGGCTACAATTTATAATCCGTTTCCACAATTCATATTTCGTTCCCACGATTTATAATCCGTGGCCAAGATTTATAATTCATTCCCACGATTTCTAATTCGTTCCCACGATGCATAATCCGTTCCAACGATTTATAATCCGTGGCCACGATTTATAATCCGTGGCCATGTTTTATAATTCTTTCCCACGATTTATAATCCGTGGCTACGATTTATAATATCCGTTCCCACGATTTATAATCCCGGGCCACGATTTATAATCCGTGGACACGATTTATAATTCGTTCCCACGATTTATAATTCGTTCCCACGATTTACTGCTCGTTCCCACGATTTATAATCCGTGGCTACGATTTATAACCCGCTTCAACGATTCATAATTCGTTCCCACGATTTATAATCCATGGCCAAGATTTATAATTCTTTCCCACGATTTATAATTCGTTCCCACGATTTATAATCCGTTCCCACGATTTATAATCCGCGGCCACGATTTATAATCCGTGGCCACGACTTATAATTTGTTCCCACGAGTTAAATTTTATTCCCACGATTTATAATTCGTTACCACGATTTAAAATCCGTTCCCACGATTTATAATCCGTGGCCACATTTAATATCCGTGGCCAAGATTTATAATCCGTGGCCACGATTTATAATTCGTTCCCACGATTTAAAATTTGTTCCCATGATTTATAAATCGTTCCCACGATTTATAATCTGTTCCCACGATTTATAATCCGTGGCCACGATTTATAATCCCTGGCCACGAATTATAATCTGTGGCCACGATTTACAAGCCATAATACGTGACCACGATTTATAATCCGTTCCCACGATTTATAATTTCTTCCCACGATTTATTATTCGTTCTCACGATTTATAATTCGTTCCCACGATTTATAATCCATGGCCACGTTTTATAATCCGTGGCCACGATTTATAATCCGTGGCCACGATTTATAATTCGTTCCCAGGATTTACAATTCGTTCCCACGATTTATAATCTGTGGCCACGATTTATAATCCGTGGCCACGATATATAATCCGTGGCCATGATTTATAATTCGTTCCCACGATTTATAATCCGTGGCTACGATTTAAAATATCCGTTCCCACGATTTATAATCCGTGGCAGCGATTTATAATCCGTGGCCACGATTTATAATTCGATCCCACGATTTATAATTCGTTCTCACGATTTATAATCCGTGGCCACGATTTATAATCCATAATCCGTGGCCACGATTTATAACTCGTTCCCACAATTTATAATTCGTTCCCACGATTTATAATTCGTTCCCACGATTTTTAATTCGTTCCCACGATTTATAATCCATGGCCACGTTTTATAATCCGTGGCCACGATTTATAATCCGTTCACACGATTTAAAATCCGTGGCCACGATTTATAATCCGTGGCCACGATTTATAAGTTGTTCCTACGATTTATTACTCGTTCCCACGATTTACTATTCGTTCCCACGATTTATAATCCGTGGCTACAATTTATAATCCGTTTCCACAATTCATAATTCGTTCCCACGATTTATAATCCGTGGCCAAGATTTATAATTCGTTCCCACGATTTCTAATTCGTTCCCACGATGCATAATCCGTTCCAACGATTTATAATCCGTGGCCACGATTTATAATCCGTGGCCATGTTTTATAATTCTTTCCCACGATTTATAATCCGTGGCTACGATTTATAATATCCGTTCCCACGATTTATAATCCCGGGCCACGATTTATAATCCGTGGACACGATTTATAATTCGTTCCCACGATTTATAATTCGTTCCCACGATTTACTGCTCGTTCCCACGATTTATAATCCGTGTCTACGATTTATAACCCGCTTCAACGATTCATAATTCGTTCCCACGATTTATAATCCATGGCCAAGATTTATAATTCTTTCCCACGATTTATAATTCGTTCCCACGATTTATAATCCGTTCCCACGATTTATAATCCGCGGCCACGATTTATAATCCGTGGCCACGACTTATAATTCGTTCCCACGAGTTAAATTTTATTCCCACGATTTATAATTCGTTACCACGATTTAAAATCCGTTCCCACGATTTATAATCCGTGGCCACATTTAATATCCGTGGCCAAGATTTATAATCCGTGGCCACGATTTATAATTCGTTCCCACGATTTAAAATTTGTTCCCATGATTTATAAATCGTTCCCACGATTTATAATCTGTTCCCACGATTTATAATCCGTGGCCACGATTTATAATCCCTGGCCACGAATTATAATCTGTGGCCACGATTTATAAGCCATAATACGAGACCACGATTTATAATCCGTTCCCACGATTTATAATTTCTTCCCACGATTTATTATTCGTTCTCACGATTTATAATTCGTTCCCACGATTTATAATCCATGGCCACGTTTTATAATCCGTGGCCACGATTTATAATCCGTGGCCACGATTTATAATTCGTTCCCAGGATTTACAATTCGTTCCCACGATTTATAATCTGTGGCCACGATTTATAATCCGTGGCCACGATATATAATCCGTGGCCATGATTTATAATTCGTTCCCACGATTTATAATCCGTGGCTACGATTTAAAATATCCGTTCCCACTATTTATAATCCGTGGCAGCGATCTATAATCCGTGGCCACGATTTATAATCCGTGGCAGCGATTTATAATTCAATCCCACGATTTATAACTCGTTCTCACGATTTATAATGCGTGGCCACGATTTATAATCCATGATGCGTGGCCACAATTTATAATTCGTTCCCACAATTTATAATTCGTTCCCACGATTTATAATTCGTTCCCACGATTTTTAATTCGTTCCCACGATTTATAATCCATGGCCACGTTTTATAATCCGTGGCCACGGTTTATAATCCGTGGCCACGATTTATAATCCGTTCACACGATCTTAAATCCGTGGCCACGATTTACAATCCGTGGCCACGATTTATAATCCGTGGCCACGATTTATAAGTTGTTCCTACGATTTATTACTCGTTCCCACGATTTACTATTCGTTCCCACGATTTATAATCCGTGGCTACAATTTATAATCCGTCTCCACGATTCATAATTCGTTCCCACGATTTATAATCCGTGGCCAAGATTTATTATTCGTTCCCACGATTTCTAATTCGTTCCCACGATGCATAATCCGTTCCAACGATTTATAATCCGTGGCCACGATTTATAATCCGTGGCCATGTTTTATAATTCTTTCCCACGATTTATAATCCGTGGCTACGATTTATAATATCCGTTCCCACGATTTAAAATCCCGGGCCACGATTTATAATCCGTGGACACGATTTATAATTCGTTCCCACGATTTATAATTCGTTCCCACGATTTACTGCTCGTTCCCACGATTTATAATCCGTGGCTACGATTTATAACCCGCTTCAACGATTCATAATTCGTTCCCACGATTTATAATCCATGGCCAAGATTTATAATTCTTTCCCATGATTTATAATTCGTTCCCACGATTTATAATTCGTTCCCACGATTTTTAATTCGTTCCCACGATTCATGGCCACGTTTTATAATCCGTGGCCACGGTTTATAATCCGTGGCCACGATTTATAATCCGTTCACACGATTGATAATCTGTGGCCACGATTTATAAGCCATAATACGTGACCACGATTTATAATCCGTTCCCACGATTTATAATTTCTTCCCACGATTTATTATTCGTTCTCACGATTTATAATTCGTTCCCACGATTTAAAATTCATGGCCACGTTTTATAATCCGTGGCCACGATTTATAATCCGTGGCCACGATTTATAATTCGTTCCCAGGATTTACAATTCGTTCCCACGATTTATAATCTGTGGCCACGATTCATAATCCGTGGCCACGATATATAATCCGTGGCCATGATTTATAATTCGTTCCCACGTTTTATAATCCGTGGCTACGATTTTAAATATCCGTTCCCACGATTTATAAACCGTGGCAACGATTTTTAATCCGTGGCCACGATTTATAATCCGTGGCCACGATTTATAATTCGATCCCACGATTTATAATTCGTTCTCACGATTTATAATCCGTGGCCACGATTTATAATCCATAATCCGTGGCCACGATTTATAATTCGTTCCCACAATTTATAATTCGTTCCCACGATTTATAATTCGTTCCCACGATTTTTAATTCGTTCCCACGATTTATAATCCATGGCCACGTTTTATAATCCGTGGCCACGGTTTATAATCCGTGGCCACGATTTATAATCCGTTCACACGATTTAAAATTTGTGGCCACGATTTATAATCCGTGGCCACGATTTATAATCCGTGGCCACGATTTATAAGTTGTTCCTACGATTTATTACTCGTTCCCACGATTTACCATTCGTTCCCACGATTTATAATCCGTGGCTACCATTTATAATCCGTTTCCACAATTCATAATTCGTTCCCACGATTTAAAATCCGTGGCCAAGATTTATAATTCGTTCCCACGATTTATAATTCGTTCCCACGATGCATAATCCGTTCCAACGATTTATAATCCGTGTTTTATAATTCTTTCCTACGATTTATAATCCGTGGCTACGATTTATAATATCCGTTCCCACGATTTATAATCCCGGGCCACGATTTATAATCCGTGGACACGATTTATAATTCGTTCCCACAAGTAATAATTTGTTCCCACGATTTATAATTCGTTCCCAGGATTTTTATTCGTTCCCACGATTTATAATCCATGGCCACGTTTTATAATCCGTGGCCGCGGTTTATAATCCGTGGCCACGATTTATAATCCGCTTCCACGATTTATAATCCGTGGCCACGATTTATAATCCGTGGCCACGATTTATAATCCGTTCCCACGATTTATAATCCGTGGACACGATTTATAATCCATAATGCGTGGCCACGATTTATAATTCGTTCCCACACTTTATAATTCGTTCCCACGATTTATAATTCGTTCCCACGATTTTTAATTCGTTCCCACGATTTATAATCCATGGCCACGTTTTATAATCCGTGGCCACGGTTTATAATCCGTGGCCACGATTTATAATCCGTTCACACGATCTTAAATCCGTGGCCACGATTTATAATCCGTGGCCACGATTTATAATCCGTGGCCACGATTTATAAGTTGTTCCTACGATTTATTACTCGTTCCCACGATTTACTATTCGTTCCCACGATTTATAATCCGTGGCTACAATTTATAATCCGTCTCCACGATTCATAATTCGTTCCCACGATTTATAATCCGTGGCCAAGATTTATTATTCGTTCCCACGATTTCTAATTCGTTCCCACGATGCATAATCCGTTCCAACGATTTATAATCCGTGGCCACGATTTATAATCCGTGGCCATGTTTTATAATTCTTTCCTACGATTTATAATCCGTGGCTACGATTTATAATATCCGTTCCCACGATTTAAAATCCCGGGCCACGATTTATAATCCGTGGACACGATTTATAATTCGCTCCCACGATTTATAATTCGTTCCCACGATTTACTGCTCGTTCCCACGATTTATAATCCGTGGCTACGATTTATAACCCGCTTCAACGATTCATAATTCGTTCCCACGATTTATAATCCATGGCCAAGATTTATAATTCTTTCCCACGATTTATAATTCGTTCCCACGATTTATAATCCGTTCCCACGATTTATAATCCGCGGCCACGATTTATAATCCGTGGCCACGACTTATAATTCGTTCCCACGAGTTAAATTTTATTCCCACGATTTATAATTCGTTACCACAATTTATAATTCGTTCCCACGATTTATAATTCGTTCCCACGATTTTTAATTCGTTCCCACGATTCATGGCCACGTTTTATAATCCGTGGCCACGGTTTATAATCCGTGGCCACGATTTATAATCCGTTCACACGATTTATAATCTGTGGCCACGATTTATAAGCCATAATACGTGACCACGATTTATAATCCGTTCCCACGATTTATAATTTCTTCCCACGATTTATTATTCGTTCTCACGATTTATAATTCGTTCCCACGATTTAAAATCCATGGCCACGTTTTATAATCCGTGGCCACGATTTATAATCCGTGGCCACGATTTATAATTCGTTCCCAGGATTTACAATTCGTTCCCACGATTTATAATCTGTGGCCACGATTCATAATCCGTGGCCACGATATATAATCCGTGGCCATGATTTATAATTCGTTCCCACGTTTTATAATCCGTGGCTACGATTTTAAATATCCGTTTCCACGATTTATAAACCGTGGCATCGATTTTTAATCCGTGGCCACGATTTATAATCCGTGGCCACGATTTATAATTCGATCCCACGATTTATAATTCGTTCTCACGATTTATAATCCGTGGCCACGATTTATAATCCATAATCCGTGGCCACGATTTATAATTCGTTCCCACAATTTATAATTCGTTCCCACGATTTATAATTCGTTCCCACGATTCTTAATTCGTTCCCACGATTTATAATCCATGGCCACGTTTTATAATCCGTGGCCACGGTTTATAATCCGTGGCCACGATTTATAATCCGTTCACACGATTTAAAATTTGTGGCCACGATTTATAATCCGTGGCCACGATTTATAATCCGTGGCCACGATTTATAAGTTGTTCCTACGATTTATTACTCGTTCCCACGATTTACCATTCGTTCCCACGATTTATAATCCGTGGCTACCATTTATAATCCGTTTCCACAATTCATAATTCGTTCCCACGATTTAAAATCCGTGGCCAAGATTTATAATTCGTTCCCACGATTTATAATTCGTTCCCACGATGCATAATCCGTTCCAACGATTTATAATCCGTGTTTTATAATTCTTTCCTACGATTTATAATCCGTGGCTACGATTTATAATATACGTTCCCACGATTTATAATCCCGGGCCACGATTTATAATCCGTGGACACGATTTATAATTCGTTCCCACAAGTAATAATTTGTTCCCACGATTTATAATTCGTTCCCAGGATTTTTATTCGTTCCCACGATTTATAATCCATGGCCACGTTTTATAATCCGTGGCCGCGGTTTATAATCCGTGGCCACGATTTATAATCCGCTTCCACGATTTATAATCCGTGGCCACGATTTATAATCCGTGGCCACGATTTATAATCCGTTCACACGATTTATAATCCGTGGACACGATTTATAATCTATAATCCATGGCCACGTTTTATTATCCGTGACCACGGTTTATAATCCGTGGCCACGATTTATAATCCGTTTCCACGATTTATAATCCGTGGACACGATTTATAATCTATAATCCGTGGCCACGATTTATAATTCGTGGCCACGATTTATAATCCGTGGCCAAAATTTATAATCCGTGGCCACGATTTTTAATTCGATCCCGCGATTTATAATTCGTTCCCATAATTTATCATCCGTTCCCGCGATTTATAATCCGTGGCAACGATTTATAATCCGTGGCCACGATTTATAATCTATAATCCGTGGGAACGATTTATAATTCGTTCCCACGATTTATAATTCGTTCCCATGATTTATAAATCGTTCCCACGATTTATAATCCGTGGCCATGATTTATAATCCGTGGCCACGATTTATAATACGTGGCCATGATATATAATTCGTTCCCACGATTTATATTCCGTGGCTACGATTTATAATCCGTTCCCACGATTCAAAATCCCGGGCCACGATTTATAATTCGTGGACACAATTTATCATTTGTTCCCACAAGTTATAATTTGTTCCCACGATTTATAATTCGTTCCTACGATTTACAATCCGTGGCCACGATTTATAATCCGTGGCCACGATTTATAATCCGTGGCCACGATTTATAATCCGTGGCCACGATTTATAATCCGTGGCCACGATTTATAAGTTGTTCCCACGATTTAAAATTCGTTCCCACGATTTACTATTCGTTCCCACGATTTATAATCCGTGGCTACGATTTATAATCCGTTTCCACGATTCATAATTCGTTCCCACGATTTATAATCCGTGGCCAAGATTTATAATTCGTTCCCACGATTTATAATTCGTTCCCACGATTTATAATCCGTTCCCACGATTTATAATCCGTGGCCACGATTTATAATCCGTGGCCATGATTTATAATTCTTTCCAACGATATATAATCCGTGGCTACGATTTATAATATCCGTTCCCACGATTATAATCCCAGTCCACGATTTATAATCCGTGGCCACGATTTATAATCTATAATCCGTGGCCACGATTTATAATCCGTGGCCACGATTTATAATCCGTGGCCACGATTTATAATTCGATCCCACGATTTATAATTCGTTCCCACGATTTATAATTCGTTCCCACGATTTATAATTTGTTTCCACGATTTATAATCCGTTCCCACGATTTATAATCCAAGGCCACGTTTTATAATCCGTTCCCACGATTTATAATCCGTGGCCACGATTTATAATCCGTGGCCACGATTTATAATCCGTTCCAACGATTTATAATCCATGGCCACGAGTTATAATTCGATCCCACGATTTAAAATTCGTTCCCATGATTTATAAATCGTTCCCACGATTTATAATCCGTGGCCACGATTTATAATCCGTGGCCACGATTTATAATTCGATCCCACGACTTATAATCCGTTCCCACGATTTATAATCCGTGGCCACGATTTATAATCCGTGGCCACGATTTATAATCCGTTCCAACGATTTATAATCCATGGCCACGAGTTATAATTCGATCCCACGATTTAAAATTCGTTCCCATGATTTATAAATCGTTCCCACGATTTATAATCCGTGCCACGATTTATAATCCATAATCCGTGGCCAAGATTTATAATTCGTTCCCACGATTTATAATTCGTTCCCACGCTTTATAATCCGTTCCCACGATTTATAATCCGTTCCCGCGATTTATAATCCGTGGCCACGATTTATAATCCGTTCCCACGATTTATAATCTGTGGCCACGATTTATAATCCGTGGCCACGATTTATAATCCGTTCCCACGATTTATAATCCGTTCCCACGATTTATAATCCGTTCCCACGATTTATAATCCATGGCCACGAGTTATAATTCGTTCCCACGATTTAAAATTCGTTCCCATGATTTATAAATCGTTCCCACGATTTATAATCCGTTCCCACGATTTATAATCCGTGGCCACGATTTAAAATCCGAGGCCACGATTTATAATTCGATCCCACGATTTATAATTCGTTCTCACGATTTATAATCCGTGGCCACGATTTATAATCCATAATCCTTTCCCGCGATTTATAATTCGTTCCCACGATTTATAATTCGTTCCCACGATTCATAATTCGTTCCCACGATTTTTAATTCGTTCCCACGATTTATAATCTGTTCCCACGATTTATAATCCATGGCCACGTTGTATAATCCGTGGCCACGGTTTATAATCCGTGGCCACGATTTATAATTCGTTCCCACGATTTATAATTTGTTCCCATGATTTATAAATCGTTCCCACGATTTATAATCCGTGGCCATGATTTATAATCCGTGGCCACGATTTATCATACGTGGCCATGATATATAATTCGTTCCCACGATTTATAATCCGTGGCTACGATTTATAATCCGTTTCCACGATTCATAATTCGCTCCCACGATTTATAATCCGTGGCCAAGATTTATAATTCGTTCCCACGATTTATAATTCGTTCCCACGATTTATAATCCGTTCCCACGATTTATAATCCTTGGCCACGATTTATAATCCGTGGCCATGATTTATAATTCTTTCCAACGATATATAATCCGTGGCTACGATTTATAATATCCGTTCCCACGATTTATAATCCCGGTCCACGATTTATAATCCGTGGCCACGATTTATAATCTATAATCCGTGGCCACGATTTATAATTCGTGGCCACGATTTATAATCCGTGGCCACGATTTATAATCCATGGCCACGATTTATAATTCGATCCCACGATATATAATTCGTTCCCACGATTTATAATTCGTTCCCACGATTTATAATTTGTTTCCACGATTTATAATCCGTTCCCACGATTTATAATCCAAGGCCACGTTTTATAATCCGTTCCCACGATTTATAATCCGTGGCCACGATTTATAATCCGTGGCCACGATTTATAATCAGTTCCAACGATTTATAATCCATGGCCAAGAGTTATAATTCGATCCCACGATTTATAATTCGTTCCCACGATTTATAATTTGTTTCCACGATTTATAATCCGTTCCCACGATTTATAATCCAAGGCCACGTTTTATAATCCGTTCCCACGATTTATAATCCGTGGCCACGATTTATAATCCGTGGCCACGGTTTATAATCAGTTCCAACGATTTATAATCCATGGCCACGATTTATAATTCGATCCCACGATTTATAATTCGTTCTCATGATTTATAATCCGTGGCCACGATTTATAATCCATAATCCGTGGCCACGATTTATAATTCGTTCCCACGATTTATAATTTGTTCCCACGCTTTATAATCCGTTCCCACGATTTATAATCCGTTCCCGCGATTTATAATCCGTGGCCACGATTTATAATCCGTTCCCACGATTTATAATCCGTGGCCACGATTTATAATCCGTGGCCACGATTTATAATCCGTTCCCACGATTTATAATCCGTTCCCACGATTTATAATCCATGGCCACGAGTTATAATTCGTTCCCACGATTTAAAATTCGTTCCCATGATTTATAAATCGTTCCCACGATTTATAATCCGTTCCCACGATTTATTATCCGTGGCCACGATTTAAAATCCGTGGCCACGATTTATAATTCGATCCCACGATTTATAATTCGTTCTCACGATTTATAATCCGTGGCCACGATTTATAATTCATTCCCACAATTTATAATTCGTTCCCACTATTTATAATTCGTTCCCACGATTTTTAATTCGTTCCCACGATTTATAATCCATGGCCACGTTTTATAATCCGTGGCCATGGTTTATAATCCGTGGCCACGATTTATAATCCGTTCACACGATTTAAAATCCGTGGCCACGATTTATAATCCGTGGCCACGATTTATAATCCGTGGCCACGATTTATAAGTTGTTCCTACGATTTATTACTCGTTCCCACGATTTACTATTTGTTCCCACGATTTATAATCCGTGGCTACAATTTATAATCCGTTTCCACAATTCATAATTCGTTCCCACGATTTAAAATCCGTGGCCAAGATTTATAATTCGTTTCCACGATTTCTAATTCGTTCCCACGATGCATAATCCGTTCCAACGATTTATAATCCGTGGCCACGATTTATAATCCGTGGCCATGTTTTATAATTCTCTCCTACGATTTATAATCCGTGGCTACGATTTATAATCTATAATCCGTGGCCACGATTTATAATTCGTGGCCACGATTTATAATCCGTGGCCACGATTTATAATCCATGGCCACGATTTATAATTCGATCCCACGATATATAATTCGTTCCCACGATTTATAATTCGTTCCCACGATTTATAATTTGTTTCCACGATTTATAATCCGTTCCCACGATTTATAATCCAAGGCCACGTTTTATAATCCGTTCCCACGATTTATAATCCGTGGCCACGATTTATAATCCGTGGCCACGATTTATAATCAGTTCCAACGATTTATAATCCATGGCCAAGAGTTATAATTCGATCCCACGATTTATAATTCGTTCCCACGATTTATAATTTGTTTCCACGATTTATAATCCGTTCCCACGATTTATAATCCAAGGCCACGTTTTATAATCCGTTCCCACGATTTATAATCCGTGGCCACGATTTATAATCCGTGGCCACGGTTTATAATCAGTTCCAACGATTTATAATCCATGGCCACGATTTATAATTCGATCCCACGATTTATAATTCGTTCTCATGATTTATAATCCGTGGCCACGATTTATAATCCATAATCCGTGGCCACGATTTATAATTCGTTCCCACGATTTATAATTTGTTCCCACGCTTTATAATCCGTTCCCACGATTTATAATCCGTTCCCGCGATTTATAATCCGTGGCCACGATTTATAATCCGTTCCCACGATTTATAATCCGTGGCCACGATTTATAATCCGTGGCCACGATTTATAATCCGTTCCCACGATTTATAATCCGTTCCCACGATTTATAATCCATGGCCACGAGTTATAATTCGTTCCCACGATTTAAAATTCGTTCCCATGATTTATAAATCGTTCCCACGATTTATAATCCGTTCCCACGATTTATTATCCGTGGCCACGATTTAAAATCCGTGGCCACGATTTATAATTCGATCCCACGATTTATAATTCGTTCTCACGATTTATAATCCGTGGCCACGATTTATAATTCATTCCCACAATTTATAATTCGTTCCCACTATTTATAATTCGTTCCCACGATTTTTAATTCGTTCCCACGATTTATAATCCATGGCCACGTTTTATAATCCGTGGCCATGGTTTATAATCCGTGGCCACGATTTATAATCCGTTCACACGATTTAAAATCCGTGGCCACGATTTATAATCCGTGGCCACGATTTATAATCCGTGGCCACGATTTATAAGTTGTTCCTACGATTTATTACTCGTTCCCACGATTTACTATTTGTTCCCACGATTTATAATCCGTGGCTACAATTTATAATCCGTTTCCACAATTCATAATTCGTTCCCACGATTTAAAATCCGTGGCCAAGATTTATAATTCGTTCCCACGATTTCTAATTCGTTCCCACGATGCATAATCCGTTCCAACGATTTATAATCCGTGGCCACGATTTATAATCCGTGGCCATGTTTTATAATTCTCTCCTACGATTTATAATCCGTGGCTACGATTTATAATATCCGTTCCCACGATTTATAATCCCGGGCCACGATTTATAAATCGTGGACACGATTTATAATTCGTTCCCACAAGTAATAATTTGTTCCCACGATTTATAATTCGTTCCCACGATTTTTATTCGTTCCCACGATTTATAATCCGTTCCCACGATTTATAATCCATGGCCACGTTTTATAATCCGTGGCCACGGTTTATAATCCGTGGCCACGATTTATAATCCGCTTCCACGATTTATAATCCGTGACCACGGTTTATAATCCGTGGCCACGATTTATAATTCGTTTCCACGATTTATAATCCGTGGACACGATTTATAATCTATAATCCGTGGCCACGATTTATAATTCGTGGCCACGATTTATAATCCGTGGCCAAAATTTATAATCCGTGGCCACGATTTTTAATTCGATCCCACGATTTATAATTCGTTCCCATAATTTATCATCCGTTCCCGCGATTTATAATCCGTGGCAACGATTTATAATCCGTGGCCACGATTTATAATCTATAATCCGTGGCCACGATTTATAATTCGTTCCCACGATTTATAATTCGTTCCCATGATTTATAAATCGTTCCCACGATTTATAATCCGTGGCCATGATTTATAATCCGTGGCCACGATTTATAATACGTTCCCACGATTCATAATCCCGGGCCACGATTTATAATTCGTGGACACAATTTATCATTTGTTCCCACAAGTTATAATTTGTTCCCACTATTTATAATTCGTTCCTACGATTTACAATCCGTGGCCACGATTTATCATCCGTGGCCACGATTTATAATCCGTGGCCACGATTTATAATCCTTGGCCACGATTTATAATCCGTGGCCACGATTTATAAGTTGTTCCCACGATTTAAAATTCGTTCCCACGATTTACTAGTCGTTCCCACGATTCATAATCCGTGGCAACGATTTATAATCCGTGGCCACGATTTATAATCTATAATCCGTGGCCACGATTTATAATTGGTCCCCACGATTTATAATTCGTTCCTATGATTTATAAGTCGTTCCCACGATTTATAATCCGTGGCCATGATTTATAATCCGTGGCCACGATTTATAATACGTGGCCATGATATATAATTCGTTCCCACGATTTATAATCCGTGGCTACGATTTATAATCCGTTCCCACGATTCATAATCCCGGGCCACGATTTATAATTCGTGGACACAATTTATCATTTGTTCCCACAAGTTATAATTTGTTCCCACGATTTATAATTCGTTCCTACGATTTACAATCCGTGGCCACGATTTATAATCCGTGGCCACGATTTATAATCCGTGGCCACGGTTTATAATCCGTGGCCACGATTTATAATCCGTGGCCACGATTTATAATCCGTGGCCACGATTTATAAGTTGTTCCCACGATTTAAAATTCGTTCCCACGATTTATAATCCGTGGCTACGATTTATAATCCGTTTCGACGATTCATAATTCGTTCCCACGATTTATATTCCGTGGCCAAGATTTATAATTCGTTCCCACGATTTATAATTCGTTCCCACGATTTATAATCCGTTCCCACGATTTATAATCCGTGGCCACGATTTATAATCCGTGGCCATGATTTATAATTTTTTCCAACGATATATAATCCGTGGCTACGATTTATAATATCCGTTCCCACGATTTATAATCCCGGTCCTCGATTTATAATCCGTGGCCACGATTTATAATCTATAATCCGTGGCCACGATTTATAATTCGTTCCCACGATTTATAATTCGTTCCCACGCTTTATAATCCGTTCCCACGATTTATAATCCGTTCCCGCGATTTATAATCCGTGGCCACGATTTATAATCCGTTCCCACGATTTATAATCCGTGGCCACGATTTATAATCCGTGGCCACGATTTATAATCCGTTCCCACGATTTATAATCCGTTCCCACGATTTATAATCCATGGCCACGAGTTATAATTCGTTCCCACGATTTAAAATTCGTTCCCATGATTTATAAATCGTTCCCACGATTTATAATCCGTTCCCACGATTTATTATCCGTGGCCACGATTTAAAATCCGTGGCCACGATTTATAATTCGATCCCACGATTTATAATTCGTTCTCACGATTTATAATCCGTGGCCACGATTTATAATCCATAATCCGTGGCCACGATTTATAATTCATTCCCACAATTTATAATTCGTTCCCACTATTTATAATTCGTTCCCACGATTTTTAATTCGTTCCCACGATTTATAATCCATGGCCACGTTTTATAATCCGTGGCCATGGTTTATAATCCGTGGCCACGATTTATAATCCGTTCACACGATTTAAAATCCGTGGCCACGATTTATAATCCGTGGCCACGATTTATAATCCGTGGCCACGATTTATAAGTTGTTCCTACGATTTATTACTCGTTCCCACGATTTACTATTCGTTCCCACGATTTATAATCCGTGGCTACAATTTATAATCCGTTTCCACAATTCATAATTCGTTCCCACGATTTAAAATCCGTGGCCAAGATTTATAATTCGTTCCCACGATTTCTAATTCGTTCCCACGATGCATAATCCGTTCCAACGATTTATAATCCGTGGCCACGATTTATAATCCGTGGCCATGTTTTATAATTCTCTCCTACGATTTATAATCCGTGGCTACGATTTATAATATCCGTTCCCACGATTTATAATCCCGGGCCACGATTTATAATCCGTGGACACGATTTATAATTCGTTCCCACAAGTAATAATTTGTTCCCACGATTTATAATTCGTTCCCACGATTTTTATTCGTTCCCACGATTTATAATCCGTTCCCACGATTTATAATCCATGGCCACGTTTTATAATCCGTGGCCACGGTTTATAATCCGTGGCCACGATTTATAATCCGCTTCCACGATTTATAATCCGTGACCACGGTTTATAATCCGTGGCCACGATTTATAATTCGTTTCCACGATTTATAATCCGTGGACACGATTTATAATCTATAATCCGTGGCCACGATTTATAATTCGTGGCCACGATTTATAATCCGTGGCCAAAATTTATAATCCGTGGCCACGATTTTTAATTCGATCCCACGATTTATAATTCGTTCCCATAATTTATCATCCGTTCCTGCGATTTATAATCCGTGGCAACGATTTATAATCCGTGGCCACGATTTATAATCTATAATCCGTGGCCACGATTTATAATTCGTTCCCACGATTTATAATTCGTTCCCATGATTTATAAATCGTTCCCACGATTTATAATCCGTGGCCATGATTTATAATCCGTGGCCACGATTTATAATACGTTCCCACGATTCATAATCCCGGGCCACGATTTATAATTCGTGGACACAATTTATCATTTGTTCCCACAAGTTATAATTTGTTCCCACGATTTATAATTCGTTCCTACGATTTACAATCCGTGGCCACGATTTATCATCCGTGGCCACGATTTATAATCCGTGGCCACGATTTATAATCCTTGGCCACGATTTATAATCCGTGGCCACGATTTATAAGTTGTTCCCACGATTTAAAATTCGTTCCCACGATTTACTATTCGTTCCCACGATTCATAATCCGTGGCAACGATTTATAATCCGTGGCCACGATTTATAATCTATAATCCGTGGCCACGATTTATAATTGGTCCCCACGATTTATAATTCGTTCCTATGATTTATAAGTCGTTCCCACGATTTATAATCCGTGGCCATGATTTATAATCCGTGGCCACGATTTATAATTCGTGGCCACGATTTATAATCCGTGGCCAAAATTTATAATCCGTGGCCACGATTTTTAATTCGATCCCACGATTTATAATTCGTTCCCATAATTTATCATCCGTTCCTGCGATTTATAATCCGTGGCAACGATTTATAATCCGTGGCCACGATTTATAATCTATAATCCGTGGCCACGATTTATAATTCGTTCCCACGATTTATAATTCGTTCCCATGATTTATAAATCGTTCCCACGATTTATAATCCGTGGCCATGATTTATAATCCGTGGCCACGATTTATAATACGTTCCCACGATTCATAATCCCGGGCCACGATTTATAATTCGTGGACACAATTTATCATTTGTTCCCACAAGTTATAATTTGTTCCCACGATTTATAATTCGTTCCTACGATTTACAATCCGTGGCCACGATTTATCATCCGTGGCCACGATTTATAATCCGTGGCCACGATTTATAATCCTTGGCCACGATTTATAATCCGTGGCCACGATTTATAAGTTGTTCCCACGATTTAAAATTCGTTCCCACGATTTACTATTCGTTCCCACGATTCATAATCCGTGGCAACGATTTATAATCCGTGGCCACGATTTATAATCTATAATCCGTGGCCACGATTTATAATTGGTCCCCACGATTTATAATTCGTTCCTATGATTTATAAGTCGTTCCCACGATTTATAATCCGTGGCCATGATTTATAATCCGTGGCCACGATTTATAATACGTGGCCATGATATATAATTCGTTCCCACGATTTATAATCCGTGGCTACGATTTATAATCCGTTCCCACGATTCATAATCCCGGGCCACGATTTATAATTCGTGGACACAATTTATCATTTGTTCCCACAAGTTATAATTTGTTCCCACGATTTATAATTCGTTCCTACGATTTACAATCCGTGGCCACGATTTATAATCCGTGGCCACGATTTATAATCCGTGGCCACGATTTATAATCCGTGGCCACGATTTATAATCCGTGGCCACGATTTATAATCCGTGGCCACGATTTATAAGTTGTTCCCACGATTTAAAATTCGTTCCCACGATTTATAATCCGTGGCTACGATTTATAATCCGTTTCGACGATTCATAATTCGTTCCCACGATTTATATTCCGTGGCCAAGATTTATAATTCGTTCCCACGATTTATAATTCGTTCCCACGATTTATAATCCGTTCCCACGATTTATAATCCGTGGCCACGATTTATAATCCGTGGCAATGATTTATAATTTTTTCCAACGATATATAATCCGTGGCTACGATTTATAATATCCGTTCCCACGATTTATAATCCCGGTCCTCGATTTATAATCCGTGGCCACGATTTATAATCTATAATCCGTGGCCACGATTTATAATTCGTGGCCACGATTTATAATCCGTGGCCACGATTTATAATCCGTGGCCACGATTTATAATTCGATCCCACGATTTATAATTCGTTCCCACGATATATAATTCGTTCCCACGATTTATAATTTGTTTCCACGATTTATAATCCGTTCCCACGATTTAAAATCCAAGGCCACGTTTTATAATCCGTTCCTACGATTTATAATCCGTGGCCACGATTAATAATCCGTGGCCACGATTTATAATCCGTTCCAACGATTTATAATCCATGGCCACGAGTTATAATTCGATCCGACGATTTAAAATTCGTTCCCATGATTCATAAATCGTTCCCACGATTTATAATCCGTGGCCACGATTTATAATTTGATCCCACGATTTATAATTCGTTCTCATGATTTATAATCCGTGGCCACGATTTATAATCCATAATCCGTGGCCACGATTTATATTTCGTTCCCACGATTTATAATTCGTTCCCATGCTTTATAATCCGTTCCCACGATTTATAATCTGTTCCCGCGATTTATAATCCGTGGCCACGATTTATAATCCGTTCCCACGATTTATAATCCGTGGCCACGATTTATAATCCGTGGCCACGATTTATAATCCGTTCCCACGATTTATAATCCGTTCCCACGATTTATAATTAATGGCCACGAGTTATAATTCGTTCCCACGATTTAAAATTCGTTCCCATGATTTATAAATCGTTCCCACGATTTATAATTCGTTCTCACGATTTATAATCCGTGGCCACGATTTATAATCCATAATCCGTTCCCACGATTTATAATTCGTTCTCACGATTTATAATTCGTTCCCACGATTTATAATTCGCTCCCACGCTTTTTAATTCGTTCCCACGATTTATAATCCGTTCCCACGATTTATAATCCGTGGCCACGATTTATAATCCGTGGCCACGATTTATAATCCGTTCCCACAATTTATAATCCGTGGCCACGATTTATAATCCGTGGCCACGATTTATAATTCGTTCCCACGATTTATAATTCGTTCCCATGATTTATAAATCGTTCCCACGATTTATAATCCGTGGCCATGATTTATAATCCGTGGCCACGATTTATAATACGTGGCCATGATATATAATTCGTTCCCACGATTTATAATCCGTGGCTACGATTTATAATCCGTTCCCACGATTCATAATCCGTGGCCACGATTTATAATTCATTCCCACGATTTATAATTCGTTCCCATGATTTATAAATCGTTCCCACGATTTATAATCCGTGGCCATGATTTATAATACGTGGCCACGATTTATAATACGTGGCCATGATATATAATTCGTTCCCACGATTTATAATCCGTGGCTACGATTTATAATCCGTTCCCACGATTCATAATCCCGGGCCACGATTTATAATTCGTGGACACAATTTATCATTTGTTCCCACAAGTTATAATTTGTTCCCACGATTTATAATTCGTTCCTACGATTTACAATCCGTGGCCACGATTTATAATCCGTGGCCACGATTTATAATCCGTGGCCACGATTTATAATCCGTGGCCACGATTTATAATCCGTGGCCACGATTTATAATCCGTGGCCACGATTTATAAATTGTTCCCACGATTTAAAATTCGTTCCCACGATTTATAATCCGTGGCTACGATTTATAATCCGTTTCGACGATTTATAATTCGTTCCCACGATTTATATTCCGTGGCCAAGATTTATAATTCGTTCCCACGATTTATAATTCGTTCCCACGATTTATAATCCGTTCCCACGATTTATAATCCGTGGCCACGATTTATAATCCGTGGCCATGATTTATAATTTTTTCCAACGATATATAATCCGTGGCTACGATTTATAATATCCGTTCCCACGATTTATAATCCCGGTCCTCGATTTATAATCCGTGGCCACGATTTATAATCTATAATCCGTGGCCACGATTTATAATTCGTGGCCACGATTTATAATCCGTGGCCACGATTTATAATCCGTGGCCACGATTTATAATTCGATCCCACGATTTATAATTCGTTCCCACGATATATAATTCGTTCCCACGATTTATAATTTGTTTCCACGATTTATAATCCGTTCCCACGATTTAAAATCCAAGGCCACGTTTTATAATCCGTTCCTACGATTTATAATCCGTGGCCACGATTAATAATCCGTGGCCACGATTTATAATCCGTTCCAACGATTTATAATCCATGGCCACGAGTTATAATTCGATCCCACGATTTAAAATTCGTTCCCATGATTCATAAATCGTTCCCACGATTTATAATCCGTGGCCACGATTTATAATTTGATCCCACGATTTATAATTCGTTCTCATGATTTATAATCCGTGGCCACGATTTATAATCCATAATCCGTGGCCACGATTTATAATTCGTTCCCACGATTTATAATTCGTTCCCATGCTTTATAATCCGTTCCCACGATTTATAATCCGTTCCCGCGATTTATAATCCGTGGCCACGATTTATAATCCGTTCCCACGATTTATAATCCGTGGCCACGATTTATAATCCGTGGCCACGATTTATAATCCGTTCCCACGATTTATAATCCGTTCCCACGATTTATAATTAATGGCCACGAGTTATAATTCGTTCCCACGATTTAAAATTCGTTCCCATGATTTATAAATCGTTCCCACGATTTATAATTCGTTCTCACGATTTATAATCCGTGGCCACGATTTATAATCCATAATCCGTTCCCACGATTTATATTTCGTTCTCACGATTTATAATTCGTTCCCACGATTTATAATTCGTTCCCACGATTTTTAATTCGTTCCCACGATTTATAATCCGTTTCCACGATTTATAATCCGTGGCCACGATTTATAATCCGTGGCCACGATTTATAATCCGTTCCCACAATTTATAATCCGTGGCCACGATTTATAATCCGTGGCCACGATTTATAATTCGTTCCCACGATTTATAATTCGTTCCCATGATTTATAAATCGTTCCCACGATTTATAATCCGTGGCCATGATTTATAATCCGTGGCCACGATTTATAATACGTGGCCATGATATATAATTCGTTCCCACGATTTATAATCCGTGGCTACGATTTATAATCCGTTCCCACGATTCATAATCCCGGGCCACGATTTATAATTCGTGGACACAATTTATCATTTGTTCCCACAAGTTATAATTTGTTCCCACGATTTATAATTCGTTCCTACGATTTACAATTCGTGGCCACGATTTATAATCCGTGGCCACGATTTATAATCCGTGGCCACGATTTATAATCCGTGGCCACGATTTATAATCCGTGGCCACGATTTATAATTCTTTCCCACGATTTATAATTCGTTCCCACGATTTATAATCCGTTCCCACGATTTATAATCCGTGGCCACGATTTATAATCCGTGGCCATGATTTATAATTCTTTCCCACGATTTATAAGTTGTTCCCACGATTTTAAATTCGTTCCCACGATTTACTATTCGTTCCCACGATTTAATAATCCGTGGCTACGATTTATAATCCGTTTCCACGATTCATAATTCGTTCCCACGATTTATAATCCGTGGCCAAGATTTATAATTCGTTCCCACGTTTTATAATTCGTTCCCACGATTTATAATCCGTTCCCACGATTTAAAATCCGTGGCCACGATTTATAATCCGTGGCCATGATTTATAATTCTTTCCCACGATTTATAATCCGTGGCTACGATTTATAATATCCGTTCCCACGATTTATAATCCCGGGCCACGATTTATAATCTATAATCCGTGGCCACGATTTATAATTCGTGGCCACGATTTATAATTCGATCCCACGATTTATAATTCGTTCCCACAATTTATCATCCGTTCCCGCGATCTATAATCCGTGGCAACGATTTACAATCCGTGGCAACAATTTATAATCCGTGGCCACGATTTATAATCCGTGGCCACGATTTATAATTCGATCCCACGATTTATAATTCGTTCCCACAATTTATCATCCGTTCCCGCGATCTATAATCCGTGGCAACGATTTACAATCCGTGGCAACAATTTATAATCTATAATCCGTGGCCACGATTTATAATTCGTTCCCACGATTTAAAATTTGTTCCCACGATTTATAATTCGTTCCCACGATTTATAATTTGTTCCCACGATTTATAATCCGTTCCCACGATTTATAATCCAAGGCCACGTTTTATAATCCGCTCCCACGATTTATAATCCGTGGCCACGATTTATAATCTGTGGCCACGATTTATAATCCGTTCCAACGATTTAGAATCCGTGGCCACGATTTATAATCCGTTCCCACGATTTATAATCCGTTCCCACGATTTATAATCCATGGCCACGAGTTATAAATAGTTCCCACGATTTAAAATTCGTTCCCACGATATATAATTCGTTCCCACGATTTATAATTTGTTTCCACGATTTATAATCCGTTCCCACGATTTAAAATCCAAGGCCACGTTTTATAATCCGTTCCTACGATTTATAATCCGTGGCCACGATTAATAATCCGTGGCCACGATTTATAATCCGTTCCAACGATTTATAATCCATGGCCACGAGTTATAATTCGATCCCACGATTTAAAATTCGTTCCCATGATTCATAAATCGTTCCCACGATTTATAATCCGTGGCCACGATTTATAATTTGATCCCACGATTTATAATTCGTTCTCATGATTTATAATCCGTGGCCACGATTTATAATCCATAATCCGTGGCCACGATTTATAATTCGTTCCCACGATTTATAATTCGTTCCCATGCTTTATAATCCGTTCCCACGATTTATAATCCGTTCCCGCGATTTATAATCCGTGGCCACGATTTATAATCCGTTCCCACGATTTATAATCCGTGGCCACGATTTATAATCCGTGGCCACGATTTATAATCCGTTCCCACGATTTATAATCCGTTCCCACGATTTATAATTAATGGCCACGAGTTATAATTCGTTCCCACGATTTAAAATTCGTTCCCATGATTTATATATCGTTCCCACGATTTATAATTCGTTCTCACGATTTATAATCCGTGGCCACGATTTATAATCCATAATCCGTTCCCACGATTTATATTTCGTTCTCACGATTTATAATTCGTTCCCACGATTTATAATTCGTTCCCACGATTTTTAATTCGTTCCCACGATTTATAATCCGTTCCCACGATTTATAATCCGTGGCCACGATTTATAATCCGTGGCCACGATTTATAATCCGTTCCCACAATTTATAATCCGTGGCCACGATTTATAATCCGTGGCCACGATTTATAATTCGTTCCCACGATTTATAATTCGTTCCCATGATTTATAAATCGTTCCCACGATTTATAATCCGTGGCCATGATTTATAATCCGTGGCCACGATTTATAATACGTGGCCATGATATATAATTCGTTCCCACGATTTATAATCCGTGGCTACGATTTATAATCCGTTCCCACGATTCATAATCCCGGGCCACGATTTATAATTCGTGGACACAATTTATCATTTGTTCCCACAAGTTATAATTTGTTCCCACGATTTATAATTCGTTCCTACGATTTACAATTCGTGGCCACGATTTATAATCCGTGGCCACGATTTATAATCCGTGGCCACGATTTATAATCCGTGGCCACGATTTATAATCCGTGGCCACGATTTATAATCCGTGGCCAAGAATTATAAGTTGTTCCCACGATTTAAAATTCGTTCCCACGATTTACTATTCGTTCCCACGATTTATAATCCGAGGCTACGATTTATAATCCGTTTCCACGATTCATAATTCGTTCCCACGATTTATAATCCGTGGCCAAGATTTATAATTCGTTCCCACGATTTATAATTCGTTCCCACGATTTATAATCCGTTCCCACGATTTATAATCCGTGGCCACGATTTATAATCCGTGGCCATGATTTATAATTCTTTCCCACGATTTATAAGTTGTTCCCACGATTTTAAATTCGTTCCCACGATTTACTATTCGTTCCCACGATTTAATAATCCGTGGCTACGATTTATAATCCGTTTCCACGATTCATAATTCGTTCCCACGATTTATAATCCGTGGCCAAGATTTATGATTCGTTCCCACGTTTTATAATTCGTTCCCACGATTTATAATCCGTTCCCACGATTTATAATCCGTGGCCACGATTTATAATCCGTGGCCATGATTTATAATTCTTTCCCACGATTTATAATCCGTGGCTACGATTTATAATATCCGTTCCCACGATTTATAATCCCGGGCCACGATTTATAATCTATAATCCGTGGCCACGATTTATAATTCGTGGCCAAGATTTATAATCCGTGGCCACGATTTATAATCCGTGGCCACGATTTATAATTCGATCCCACGATTTATAATTCGTTCCCACAATTTATCATCCGTTCCCGCGATCTATAATCCGTGGCAACGATTTACAATCCGTGGCAACAATTTATAATCTATAATCCGTGGCACGATTTATAATTCGTTCCCACGATTTAAAATTTGTTCCCACGATTTATAATTCGTTCCCACGATTTATAATTTGTTCCCACGATTTATAATCCGTTCCCACGATTTATAATCCAAGGCCACGTTTTATAATCCGCTCCCACGATTTATAATCCGTGGCCACGATTTATAATCTGTGGCCACGATTTATAATCCGTTCCAACGATTTAGAATCCGTGGCCACGATTTATGATCCGTTCCCACGATTTATAATCCGTTCCCACGATTTATAATCCATGGCCACGAGTTATAATTCGTTCCCACGATTTAAAATTCGTTCCCATGATTTATAAATCGTTCCCACGATTTATAATCCGTTCCCACGATTTATAATCCGTGGCCACGATTTAAAATCCGTGGCCACGATTTATAATTCGATCCCACGATTTATAATTCGTTCTCACGATTTATAATCCGTGGCCACGATTTATAATCCATATTCCGTTCCCACGATTTATAATTCGTTCCCACGATTTATAATTCGTTCCCACGATTCATAAATCGTTCCCACGATTTTTAATTCGTTCCCACGATAATATAATCCGTTCCCACGATTTATAATCCGTGGCCACGATTTATAATCCGTGGCCACGATTTATAATCCGTTCCCACAATTTATAATCCGTGGCCACGATTTATAATCCGTGGCCACGATTTATAATTCGTTCCCACGATTTATAATTCGTTCCCATGATTTATAAATCGTTCCCACGATTTATAATCCGTGGCCATGATTTATAATCCGTGGCCACGATTTATAATACGTGGCCATGATATATAATTCGTTCCCACGATTTATAATCCGTGGCTACGATTTATAATCCGTTCCCACGATTCATAATCCCGGGCCACGATTTATAATTCGTGGACACAATTTATCATTTGTTCCCACAAGTTATAATTTGTTCCCACGATTTATAATTCGTTCCTACGATTTACAATCCGTGGCCACGATTTATAATCCGTGGCCACGATTTATAATCCGTGGCCACGATTTATAATCCGTGGCCACGATTTATAATCCGTGGCCACGATTTATAATCCGTGGCCACGATTTATAAGTTGTTCCCACGATTTAAAATTCGTTCCCACGATTTATAATCCGTGGCTACGATTTATAATCCGTTTCGACGATTCATAATTCGTTCCCACGATTTATATTCCGTGGCCAAGATTTATAATTCGTTCCCACGATTTATAATTCGTTCCCACGATGACATAAGGTGCCAAGTGGTAAAAACAGGAACTGAGAAATCAGACGTTTTGCAAGGCTATAAAATTTAGACGTTATTCTTGCTAATTTGCTTGTTTGGCATCCAAATGTAAAAAAAACTCTCATGACGATACATCTTAACATCGCAAAGTGTATTTTGAGGGCATTTTCAGGATTAAGATTAGATTTGTAGGATTCAGATTAGTTGGCACCTTTTTACGTATAATTCTCTGGCGATTGGTTTTTAAAGAAACAAGCTATCTAAGGTTGGCTCCTTCTGTTGAATGAAATAAATCAACACACTGACATAACATAAAGGATCCAACTGGAGTTGGCACCTTTTAAACAATCCTAACTTTTAACACATGGTAGAATAAAAAGGAGCTGAAAGGTATAAGCACCCTTTTAAACCTCGCATAAACAAAGTGTGTTTTCATCTAAAAAGGTGCCAAGTGCATTTGGAACGTTGCATATAGTGAATGTCAGACAGTTGGTTATGATGAAAAGTGCCAAATGCATTAAAAAATCGCCTTGGCACCTTCCGTCATCCAGTGGTGCAATAGTTAATGTCCAGAATCTTGCATTCGACAAAAGGTGCCAAAGATACATAATTCGCATTTATAATTTTAAAAGAAAACACAGAAAGATCTATGTGGCTATAGATTATAAATCAACCAAATTAATATCTTCAAATCTTTTTAAAGGAAACCGAATGAAAAATGTCAATAATCACAAATTAAAATGGTCGGGTCACGGGCAATGGTAACCACAAATAAAGGTTCTGTGGTAGAGCTCTCCCAAAACGTGATAGGCCTATGTTGAGAGTTTGACTCATTTATCGAAGGTCACCTGTCACACCATAAGAGCCGAGTGACATGTGGGAATTAGCTGAAATTTCCAAGTGATCGGCAGACACAATATTTTCTTTATTACAGATAGATTTTCAACACATCGGCCGAGAGTTCCGATGATAACAATATACATATCACTAAAGTTGTTAATTATAATCCTCCTGCTGCGCATAAATAATGTAGTCTGCCAATCGAGAAACTGCCAACTTGAATCAATATAACCTATTCTGCTCTTTTTAAAATAAATTATGCAGTAAATGGTAAACTGAGGTACCAAATATAAATCCACCATCGTGTTTAATTATTGCTTTATATTACGCAGAATTGAAATGTATTTTTATACGCGTTCCATATAGAATCTAAAAGCTGTTGTTCAGTAGAAAATTGATGTTTGGGAGACTTTTTCAACACTATAAGGACAGCAGAAATAACGAAAATTATTAGTTCTAGTTCCCGCAATGTGTGACTACAAATAAAGTCCTACATCAGTGTACAATGGGACCGTGGATTAACGCGTATCACATGTTAAGTGAAAATGTTAAGCACAGTAAAGTAGATTTAATGGGAAGTAGAGAGAAAAGCCTAGTTCCATATAAAATTCTGACAACTGCGATATAATATGTAAAAAAAAACTTCTCTGAAAATCTTGTTGGAAAATTTTTATTGACTATTTCAACAAGGAAACATTTTATAAACAGGATAAAAAATATGACATATTTTATAAATCTTAAAATATGATACATGGTCAACAAGGTTAACATGATAAATAATATAACAATAAAAAAATAGCAACATCTTGATAATATCACCAAACTGACAAATAACATTAATGTAAATGTATAAAGAGCATTATAAAACATGACCTGTTACATTCGAAGAGGAGTTGTTTTTCTTTACTTCAGAATATTAGTTTTCACTTCTGCCATACATCACTTTTTTTAATTTAGCGCAAAGAGATAATGAATAAAACTGTTTCATCAGCACTAGATAGTCAATACCCAGTGCTAGTGGAGGGAAGTTAATGAGATGAGGAAATATTAATGGCAGGTGAGGCATTATTTAGGATGATAAATTACCATGTGTGGACTGCTTATTAATAAAACATTAACTGACTATGTCAAAAAGATCCCATGTTAAACCTACAAGACAATAAATCTAACATATCAACTAATATAGCCAACAAAGAAATAAACTTCCGACTACATGACCGATCAGTCTAATAATATAAACATAGTCTATCACAAACATAATACTTGTAAAAGTACCCTTATAACAATTCTGCAGCACACAGTTTATTTTTTTTTTAAACACCAAATAAAAAGTTAGCAAAATTAATGAAAGAAGAATAGTCTGAGCTTGCTTTCTGGATAATAGGTCATATTCATTCAAATTGAAGTGTGAATTGTGGCAGAAATTCACATCTCAAGGTGAATGAAATGAGAAGAAACAAGAGTATTGTTGTTCACATCTGATAACTGCATAACAAAAGTATTGAGGCTAATATTAATAGGTTGTGTTAGTAAGATAATAGGGATATAAAAATAGGGGTAATTAAAAAAAAATAATCAGAAAAGCCAAATCTTAGGAATGCAGAAAAACTTTTGATCAATAATAATTACAATCTTTTCACACAACATGCACAATCTGTGGTAAAATCAGATAATTGGGCATCTTCATAAATGTATTTATTAATTTCTCATCCTTGCCAAGTATGTAAACTAATTCATTATAGATTCATCTATCAACTCAATCTGCTGTGGTTACAGCTCTTACACACCATTCCTATAGTTTTCAAAGGTTACACTGGGCTTTCTTTTTATTATAATTTTATATGTAGCTTTATCGTGTGCCCCTTAAATGTGTGAAATATTTATCACTTAGTTTCAGGGCATAGTTGTATACAGAGTCCCAACTTGGCTGGCTCATCCAATCCAATGTTGATATTTCAATTTACTGTTGAAATATTATTGGTTGAAACTATTTTAACAATAAAGTTTAAATACAGTAACTGATGATTTTGTTTGGAAAATGTCAATTTGTGACTGTCATAACAAAAATTAGGTGTTTATGATGTCCTTTTGAAAGGCTAATTAAAGGCTAATTAAATGATAGGCATGCAAAAAATAAGTTGAGCATATCATGTGAAGCTAATTTGTTAGGCTCTGTTAAACAAATTAATGTTACATAGTAAAAATAACACTTTCAACGAGAACAAATATTAGCACCTCCTCAGCTAAATGTGAATAAATAGTATGTATTTGACAACTTATGATACTGTGTTGGTCTCAACAATATTACATAGTGTTCATAACAATTGGACCAAAACACATGATAGATAATTCATGATAGATATCTTACATCTGATTCATGATAGATATCTTACATCTGATTCATGATAGATATCTTACATCTGATTCATGATAGATATCTTACATCTGATTCATGATAGATATCTTACATCTGATTCATGATAGATATCTTACATCTGATTCATGATAGATATCTTACATCTGATTCATGATAGATATCTTACATCTGATTCATGATAGATATCTTACATCTGATTCATGATAGATATCTTACATCTGATTCATGATAGATATCTTACATCTGATTTATGATAGATATCTTACATCTGATTCATGATAGATATCTTACATCTGATTCAGGATAGATATCTTACATCTGATTCATGATAGATATCTTACAAACTGGTGTATGATGTATCAACTATTTGGCTTAAGATCAACCTTTCAGTTTTAAGTACTTGAATTATTTTAATAATGTTGATGATTGTTCCTAAAAAAAATTCTCTAATCTTTAACATTTATTTGTATGAAGTTAAGATGTAACTTCATATGTAACTTCAATAAAACAAATGTAATTTTTATGTATTAATAATAATATTACGAGGATAAATTTTGGATGTTTAGCTGTCTAAGTAACTAATCGGTATCTTCACTTTCTTCATCTACATCTGGTTGTGGCAATCTATCGATCACCGACTGGTCACTTGGTAATGATACATAAAATGGCTTGTAAATAGAGGGTATCACACCCGTTTTGCAGAGATGTAGGAGATCCTTTTTCTTTGAAGCACTGATTGATATTCTACTTGTATATTTCTTTGATGACTCTCTAACAAGATCAGTTACATCAACTGGCACGTCCCTTCTCTTTGTTCTTGTTGATGTACCACAGGTTTTAATCAGATTAATGTCCTCAAAGTTATCAGCATTATAATCATACTTAACTTCTATTTTTTCTGGTTCTGCTTTTGTGAAACGAACAACTGCAGTTTGAGACCATTTAACAGCATGTCCATTTGTGGTTTTTTTAGTATTGGGTAAACAACTATGAACTTCCTTGAAATTAATAAAGTCAAGGAAATCCAGAGGAATAACTCTGTATGGGTGACTTCTTCGAGAAATTCGAATGACATTATACCAATCGTTTGGTACATGTATCTTTGAAATCTTTTGAACATATTCAATCGCACTATGGATGGAGTCGACCTCCATTTCGGTGTGTCCTGGTGTTAAGTATTTTTGTTCTATAGTGTCTAGATGGCTATGGTGCAGAGCTTGTTGTAAGGCTGTAATTGTATATTGATTTTTGTTCTGTCCGAAACACGAATCACTAAATAGTGTCAGGTGTTTTATATTTTGTGGTAATGATGTCACATAATCATAGAGACATGTGCCGATTTCGCATGCACCTCGCTTACCATTTGTCTCATCCCATATATAGCAAAAGCCCTCCCCTGTGTCCTGTTCATAGATTGTGAAGTTATAAACACATAACTTCCTGGTATAGAATAAGGTGCTAACTCCGTGACATGGCGTATGCAATACCTGCTGCAAATCAAAAGTCACAGATCGAGATGCTGAATCTGTCTTGGCTTTCCTTTTGTCATTTTCTTTTTCTTCTCTCGCTCTGTCTTTTTTATCAATGTGAACTTTTTGTTTGTCTTCTTCTTCCTTGGTATTTACCAATCGGTTTTTATAGCGCTCACAAGTAGCACAGAGATCTTTTTTAGGCCTGTGGAATGAAAGATTGTAAAAATTGGAGAAAATGTTGTTATATGTTGAGTGAGAAACCACTTTTCTAGCGCTCTCCAGCTGTTTAATTTTATAAGCTTCATACATTTTTCGAATGCTTAGGTCCGCTCCAAGATATTTTCTCTTCGATTGTTTTCTTACATAATGGGCGTCCATTGTAGGAAAACTTTCTATGTGATCTTGCACATCTTGCAGCTCTTCTTGTGATAATTTATGAGCAGGATCATGTTTCCCTCGCAAGTCATCATTAACAAGACCTGTAGAATTTTTTTTCCGAATTGCCCATTCAACTGTTTTTTTCCCAATGTTCAGAGTTGACAAGAAGAAATTACGGCAGACAGCAATACGCCCTGCACCTGTTGGGAGATGGTATATTCGAGTCTTCATTCTAGGATTTTTTGCCCCTCTCAATTGACGCTTGGTATCACACTCTTCAACCATGTTTACAATGTATTGTCTTTCTTTCTGATATGATCCAATTTTCCAAAAATCATTGTTGATATCTATTCTTTGCTCTTTGGTAAAATTTGTCATGCATTTGTTGTGGCACTTACAGGCGACTGGTTGGGGGCTTCTACGCCCTATAGCTTTACCTTTAACAGTAATATAAGGTTCACCTTTATTTCGCATCTCTTTGCGGATGTTCGATGGCCACAAATGTGGCTTGCTCCTTCTCCTCCTGGTAAGAATTTTTTTTGATGTGGTAGTACATTCATCTTCAGCTTCATAGCCGATTTCTGTATCAAAAATGTCATTTGTAGTGGTATGTGTAACTATGTCAACATGTTCAGAATTAATGTTCATTGAGCATTGTGATGTGATGGGCGCAATGTCTATAGTTTTCAGGTCACCAACAGGTATCTCAATCTGTGGAGCAGTAATGTCATTTGTAATGGTATGTATAACACCTTCTGACTTAATAATTGAGGTGTTGCTACTTTTGGAACAATGTGGGGTAATGGACACTATTGTTCCCAGGTCACCAGCAGGTATTTCAATTTTTCCTTCATATTCAGTGTCAGTGCAATGTGTCATAATGCTTTCATGGGCTTCTGTGGCTACATGTGCAACAATGTTTTCAGCCATGGTAAATGCAGATAAAATTGATTTGGTTGGTGTCATAGTTGTGGTGCAATCAATGTGGTTTTTTTGGTGTGGTGTAATAGACACAATATCTGTTGATTCTAAGTTACATGTAGGGAGTTCGATGGTCTCGTTATATTCATTGTCTTTGTCAACAAAACCTAGCTCACAAGTAGCATTTTCTGTATTAGTTTCTTCAGAGGAAGGATCACTATTAATTACGTTAAAGTTGAGTACATCATGCAAGGCATCCTGAATATCAATATGGTTTGCAGCTGCCATCAAAGGATTGCCATGTAGTACAGGAGTAGGGAAGTTGTGACAGGATGCATCATTATGAAGATCTGAAACATATAAATTATTAAGCAATTACAAAAATGCCGCAGATTGAGATATAGAAATAAATTTTGTAAGTGAATTTTAACAAAAATATTATACTGGTCATACCATTTCATGACATGTTTTTACTTTAACCCTATGTCTGCTAAAAACATCCACATATGGATATAATTACACCTGGGGTTCTAGTGGTTACAATTCCAGTCCACATAGCAAATTCTAGCTCAGAGTGAATGTAAATATGAGTTTAGGTTAGGTAAATTGTTTAACCACTTTAATATTTTTATTATAATTCTATTACATGTATCATCTGGTATTTCTAGCAATGCATTTGTTGTATTGAAAAGCTACAGAAAAACATGTCAGAGATATGCGTAATAGTCTTATAAATTGAAAATGCATGATTGCGAATTAAGAATTTTAACTTAGGTTGTATAGATTATTTTAGTTAATAAAACATTTTATACCATATGCAATCACTGAATATAATTTATGAAAATGCTACTTGCATGGTGATGATGATGGTGTCTCTTTTTCGATAACGTCCCAAATATCAGGTATGTCTTTATGAAAATCTATGTTTGGATCTGTAGGATTAGGAGTGCTAGATGCTTTCACATCTTCCAAGCCTTCTTTGTCAGCATGAACTGCAGATGATGGAGGATTACCATTCACTTTACACACAGAGGAAGAAAAAACTTCTGGTGGCAGTTGAGAAGATGGATGGGGAGATTGTAATTCACCCTCATTTTTATCAGATATGAAGTAATCATCAGTCTGCTTTCGCAATGTTACCACAGCATCGAAATGTTCTCGCCCTGGAATGCAGATGTATGCTACGTTGATTCGTTGATTCAAAGTGCGAACAACTGGATCTCTAACTATGCTGGGTCTGATTATCATGACTTTTTTCAGGCTTGTGAACAATGTAAGAGGTACTTGACACAAATTGGCAATCACAAGAGGCAAACAATCCGAAAGGTCACAATCCCAATAACCAGAATTCTTGAGGTTCTTAACATGTGTGGACATTTTTTTTTCTGCTGCACTGGATAAGAATGAGCGATATTCTTCATTGTGTGTATTGAGGTGATCTGCCACAGCTAGTCGTAGCTCGGGAATACTCATGGAAGGCAGAGAAACAGCAGCAAAAAAACAGTCCCCATCTTTAGGAACCTCCTTTCGCTCACACCCGTTTACACTTAAAATTCTATCGACTGACTTTTCATGTTTTTTTTCTAATTTTGTCAGCCTTCTCAGTGCTTTTTCACTTTTTTTTAAAGTTCTCTCAATGTTTTCTTTATCAGATTCAGTTCTTAAATGTTTTTTTTGTTCATGACTTTTCTTTTTTCTTTTCATAGACACATTTTTGGTTAGTTGAGCCAAAGGGACATTGTCGTCAGAAGACGAGTCCTGAAAAAAATAGTGAGAATTTTCAATCATGAAATTAAATCATATAAACAATTATATAATTCAATTTAATCTAATGGAACTGATACTCATCTACTGATAAAAAGAGTTAATATGTGTTATTAGAGAAAGTAAATTATGATGACATCCAGTTTACATTGTTTTTTTGTTATAGAATACTTCAGTAGTGCTACAGGGGGCAAGGGGTGCCTACTGGTAAAGTTTTTTTATGCCTTTTTATGCCTTTTAATCTTATCTGAAAGTCCTTTTAAAGTTTTGTACAGCAAAATGGACATTTTATTATTAGACCACGGTCCACCGTCTCAGGTGATTTACTGGCCCTCATGAAAGTTAACGGGGTTTGGACCAGTGTTAGTGTCAATCTTTGAATTATGACAATCAAACTGAGTGAACATGACAACACAATTTTTTCGACAATTTCCTTTTTTAATCCCACAAATTTTTAATGTGTCTAATTTCTAGGGCCCAGCCCATTCTAGCTCGGCGTAAGACTACAGCCTTCTAACATTAAACTTTTCCCGCATTTCGTACATCACAAACCATTAATTATAATGACAATATTTCACATTTTATTGAGACAGTCTGCGCCTGGGCCTTGACTGTGTCAGATTAGTCAGTGGAGGACAGTTTGACTATAGTTCATCTTATAATTAACCAATAGAGCATACTTATCACTGATTTCTCACAATAATTATTCTTAACTAATTTTACTAAAACTTTGCTATTTTCTATTGTCTTTTTTGGCATGTAATAGAATTCTGAAATTCATCTTATAATTAACCAATAGAGCATACTTATCACTGATTTCTCACAATAATTATTCTTAACTAATTTTACTAAAACTTTGCTATTTTCTATTGTCTTTTTTGGCATGTAATAGAATTCTGCAATACTAGCTAGTTATTTCAATCAATTTTATGTATTTAAGGAGGGACATCATAATTGAAAAATTATTACATAGTAAAGTGAACTTCTAGGCCATCTCTTATCTTTAAAAAAAATTTTACCGGTTGTCGCCGAATGCCTGGATATCGCTTGCAAAATTTCAAATTGGTTAAGAATTGCTTGATAAACCAGGAAAAACCTACTGAAACCTATTCTTGATGTGAGACAGACTGTAACTGCCATCACATTAACTTGCATCACATAACATCTTTTTCGCCATTTCTCAGTCAATTTTTAACTCATTTTTCTGAAATTTGGCAAGGACTTTTTTCGAAGTCCCTGCCAAGTACAGTAAAAATGTCATTTAAGAATACTGCATAGTTCAAAATTTAGACTATTTGTCCCTCTATAAAGCGATTAAATTGGATAAAGTTAAAGTCTGCTTAAGCCCTGAATTGCTATACATCTCAGATGGTCTAACTTTTAAAATATTAAGCTACAATTTCACGAAGTTTGCAGGATAGCTGATGAGGACTAGATTAGAATATACACAAGTGCTTGTTGTAAAAATTCACGGAAATGGGTAGAGAAATCAGTGAAAAACATGTGATACAAGTTAATGTGCCTACAACTGTAAAGTATTATGCCTTAGTCTTAAAGCAATGAGCTCATGTCATATGTTTTATAGTCGCCATCACATTAACTTATAGCACATTTATTTCGCCGATTTCTCTGTCAATTCTCAACCGATTTTATTACAATTTTGCAGAGACTATTTTCTATTGCCCCGCCAAATACTCTTAAAATGTAAAAAAAAAAAAAAATTTATAGTTTAAAACTAAGTCAGACCATTAAATTTCTAATTACGAAGCCTTTCTATAAACCTATTAAACTGGTTACAATTGTAAGTCCAGAATTGCATTGCATGTCAAATAGTCTAGCTTTTGGACTACTAGCTACAATTTCATAAAACTTTCAGGGTATTTGGCGGGTGAGCAGAAAATAGCCACTTATAAGTTATAGGCTAGTGCTTGTGAAATTTTATGAAAATCGGTTGAGAATTGACTGAGAGATCGGTTAAATTCATGCCATACAGTTTAATGTGACTTCCACTATAGACTAGCAAAGCCAAAGTAAGAGTAAAACCGATCATTTAATTTGATTTAAAGTCGACCAATCACCAGCGTTTCAGCATGCACAAGTCAATGTATTTTCCCCTCCCCCCCCCACCGCGGAAAAATGTGGGGGTTTTGTAATTTCAGTCTCCCAAAATAAACAATTTCCCCACCCACAGGGGCACAATTTTTGTGAAAACCCCCTGGTAAATCCCCTGGTAACTACCACGGGATTTTATGTATCTAAACCTATGCTTCCAACCTGGGGGCAAAACGTGAGCAAAATCCCCTCCCCTGGGGCATCAATTGATTGCATTCCCCATGAAAACCCCGTGGTATTCCCCACCTATGCCCGCGGTGGGGGAGGGGGGGCGGATAATACATTGACTGGTGCATTATTGACGTGCATCAATGATTTTTTGCCTGACGAGTGACGTGAGCGATAATATCAGAAAACTGAATGATGGGTACGGTATCATGAGCAAATTCTTCAAAATTCTCTGCCAAAAATATAATAAGCTCAAATATTTTGATTATATACTAAAGTGACATACTACATTTGATATAAATATAACTTTTTTTTCATACAAACCATAGTTTTACGCCCTTGAAGGCTTGTGTTTGATGTTGTCAGTTTTGTTTTCATCCACAGTTGAGAAAACGGAAAAATATCACCGAAACCGCTCCAACGAAGCACTTGGCTCCTTTTTGACAACAGGGTACCCCGACACAAGATTAAATTTGATTACCACAAAACGGGACAACCAAACATGGCTCCTTTTTACGCGAAACTGGCTAATTACCTCAACAATTAATCCTGTAGCACAAAAAGTGCCATGTTAACTTAGAGCCTTTGAAACTGTATTTAAAAGAAAAGATTAATGCAATATAAAAGGTGCCAGTTTGTCTTGTCACCTTTACGATATCGCGTCTTTATGATTGTTGCTGTAAAATGTGTTGATAACAAAAGGCGCCAATCTAATTTAGCTCTTTATAGTTTGAAAGCGCAATGGCAGTTGTGAGACCAGATGGTTTTATTAAATAAAGAGATATCATAACCTTAGCCCTTTTCTTTCTGAGAAAGAAAAACAATCTATCGATAATACAAAAGGAGTTAAACGTTTTAATACAATTCTCGAAACATGTGTTATCCAAAGTCATATTTTATGCGTTTTAAGTACACAAATTTCTTTAATATTTCGGTATATGGCAAATAAACACTTACTCCATAACTTGGAATAAAAAAGTCATTTTTGTTAAAAATCGACTTGGCACCTTATGTCATCCGGTGGACGATATATACTTTTTATGACGCACAATAACATCTGAGATAATACAAATGTATTAACCCTTTCAGCACGGGGACCGTCTGTTGACGTTAAGACGCCTGATTCTAACGTCTGTAGACGTCAAATTCAGACGTCTATAGACGGTTCACGCGGTAAAAGAACTTAAACAAATTATAATTGCCCTACACCCATAACATAGGTAGTCTACCTAAATGAAGCAGAACGATGTAACCAAGACATTAATCATTTTTTTCAATTTGAAATAATCATAAATATTTTTATTAGCTTTTTCTGCTTTATTTGCTTCATTTTTAATTCTTTCCGGGCAGGGACCGCCTTTAGACGTCTCACGTTTATATACGTTAGATCAGAAATGCATTATGCATTTCTGGTTAGAATCAGACGTCTACAGACGGTCCCCGTGCTGAAAGGGTGAACCCGTTGAACACGAGATAATAATGCTACTGCGCTGTTTCTGAAACGAGATTATTTTATGACGTCATAGTTATCTCATGCAATGGGGCCCGGAAATCTCCAGGCCTCGTATCTGAATGGTGTCCATAAATCACGGAGATCTCCGGGGCTCGTCACCAACCGGTTAATACATCATTTATTATCTCAGATGTTACTGTGCGTCATCAAAAATAAATATTAATTCATCATTTATTCTCTCAAATTTTTTTGCGCAGCATTGATTTTAATATTATTATTATGAATGTATCTTATGTAGGGCCTACTCACAAAACGTGTTGGACCAATAATCTGTTGCCCTCACAAAATTGCCTCGTGGGTTGACGGATGACAGCATATTAGGATCAATGATGTCACCATCAATGTAATGGTCATCATCCGACTCATCAACGAATATGAATTTCCCTGTGTCTTCTTGCTATGTTTGTGCAAAACACAGCAAGCCACAATTATTATAATCAATCTGGTGCTTAATTTGGTGCAAACGTGCAAATCGTCTTAAAAAATGTTTTAAAACGCCAAACAATCTCTCTATAATGTTTCGGGTCATTATATGAGACCGATTGTAATGCCGTTCATTATCTGTTGTTGGCCTAGCGATTGGCGTGAGGTACAGCAAGCATGGGTACCCGGAATCCCCAAGCAACAGTCCTCTTGTACGCCCATCCTAATACATTGCTCCCGGGAAACACGACACTTTGCGCCGTTGATGAATAAATGTTGTGCCGTGGTCTTCGACGCTGGCAGGAACAATAAAGCAGCATTGGTGGAATGTATCGTGTTTGTTAGACGTGCCCATTGTCGGCGCTGAGGGGAATCACTGCAATTGTACACAAATTGTATTATGCTTCACGGCGTTACAACACTGGTTTAGGATTTAACCGTATGGCTTATTAAAGAATCATTCAGCTTCAAAACGCGCATGCCTGGTAAGGTCAAGTGTAGGCCAACAGTAGCCTATTGAGTACAGATTGACGGCATTAATATAGCCACTGAACTGATTAAAAGATACTGCTCAAACGAGACATTGATCCAATGCTGTTTTAATGTTAGGCCAACGTCTGCGACGCTGGCCCAACATTGAACCAGCATTAGATAAATGTACAATGTTTGAGAGAAAGTCCTCCTGCCCAGAAAACGCAAGACATTTGTATGACATTTATTCAATGTCGGCCCAACGTCTTCGACGTTGGTCCAACATTGCATAAAGTCATACAAATGTTTTGTGTTTACTGGGTGACAATACAAAATTGGGGGTCAAGCAGTTTCCAAATCCCCCCAGTAATACAGTCAGTTTGTTTGCAAGTAGGGGCAAAAGACAAGGGCTTTGAATTATTAACTCAAAGATGTCGCTCAAGTATATATGAACTTGCTGTGATTTGAGAACTTGCTCTTAATGAGGCTTTGGGTATGAAACGCATATTTAGTATTTTTATGGAATAGGGCCTTGGCTTACCCACGGGCACTATTGCCTTCTGGGGGACCCTTGTCCTGCGAATTTTGACAGTTGACTACACCTTTAACACGATAACCTTGTTTTTGGCATACGGGCTAATTATTTTTAAAACACTGTTTTACTTAACACTGTGTTAAGCCTAAACTTCGTGTTAGCTAAACTAGCTTCGGGCATACGGCCCTTAGTGTAGAAGTATTTAATTCGAAAAAAACAATTCAGTGTGTAACAAGACCCGTCTTTTCATCCCTGAGAGATGAGGAACATACTCCACTCATTGATGTAGTTGTTTTTGAAAATTAGAAATGCGAGTATATTTATTGTGCTAGTCGAATGGACCCAGTGTAATGCTTCTTTTGACAACCAATAAGAAACCTCGTTACATCATTCACGGGGTGCCCAAGGACACTTTAAATATCTTGCATACACCACAGCGGGCTGTATAACACTAATTTTCCTTTTTTTCGTCCGCCACAGTGTATCGAAGGCACAAAATTAGCGGTTCCACGCCCCGTCACGGGACATGGAAGAAGATTTAACTGTTATTTGCCCCGTCACGGCCCCGTCAAAGTTCGATGATAGGTCTTTAGACTTGATATCAGACTATAAACAACCTGCACCTTTACCTTTACTTTTAATTAAGGTTGATTATGCATGTGTAAGTCATTGGTCTTGTCTGACACTAAACAGACATTGATTTAATAAACAGGGTGAGGGATTACAAAATATTATTAACAAAACAACAATTAGCCAGAAAATAAACATATGACATCAAACACGATAAATAGCTGGGCGTCTTATGAAGGAGGATTTTTGTTTCCTTTAAACAAATATCACAAAGCTTTTTCTAAGGAGTCCCTGTGCCAAAACAACACCACTACAATTACTATATAATATGTGATGGGACTACATAATTGAATACATTAAAATATAACGGCAGACATTTAGATTTTTGACCACCTAAATTTCAAAATTCAGCTTTGAAAGGACTTTTTCGAATTCAGCACACTCGAAATAGGTTTAAAAACATGTTTCCAACTTTTCCTCAAAAAATGTCAACACCAATGCTAATACAGACATGAATCCCATTTTGTGCTCAGTCTATAATAGGAATCTCTTTGTTTATGTATTGTCTTCGACGGTAGAGGGTTTTACAAAATAAAACATTTTTTGAAAAAAATATTATCTAGTCATTTTGCAATAGCCCATAGTGCTTGCAAAATGTCATGAGAATTAGCTGGGAAATCAGTGAAAATCTAGGTTTGATTTAGGACAATCCTCCATTGTCGGATACATCAGACCCACCAACAGTAATATGGCAAATTATAATTGTGATTATTCAAAAGAAGATAAAGAATTGCAATACTTAGTCCATTTAATCAATATTTTACTTTTCTTGTGGAAATTCGTTATGACATTTTTTCTCGTCTTGAGAACTGACGCACAATACGTTCACGACCTGATGATATCTAACATAAGTTCTAAAGCCTGCTTGACGAGTTTACGTGCAGAAATGTGACATACTGAACTAGAAACACCAAGACACACAAGTGTTTTAAGTAAAGTTGTTTGAATGAACACTTGTCGATGATTCGTATCTAGGAAACACTCATCTACATGTACCATGTCTGCAGTTAGATGAATATAAATTATGAAATTATAGTGCTATCAAAATTTACCGAATATCTCTTGAGAATTCGCGGAGTTATCAGAAAAAGCTAGGTTTCATTTTAGACCATTCTTATGTGGAGCCATTGACATGAGATGTCTTTCTGTCGCAATTCCCACTTCAAGGTGAATGAAAATTACCTGATTTTGTAAAACATCCAATTACAATACATAAGAAGAAAAATCTGAACTCTTAAAGTGGGTGAACATTTCATTTATGGTTACTAAGTCAAAACGCTCCTTTGGTTTACATTGCTCACCTCAACAGCCAAATAGACATTTCAATGGCCACACTTATTTGATTTGTTAAGTTGGAGATTTATAATTAGCAATTTTCATTGTTTATCCACACCTCGACAAACTTGTTTTTCAAATATTTTTCATAAAATTTTATTTGAGATCATGGTGATTGGAGTTCAAATTATTATTATTATCCATATGTATAGTATATATCAATGTAGCTTATATAAAGATAATAATAGTAATAGTAAGTATTTGGTCTGGTCTTTTACAACTAGCGTCCCACCATGGTCATTTGATCAAATTACCATGACAGGGCTGTCCAAGTCTGGTTCTCATATCAGCAAACTGCCTTCTTCACCTCTAGAACACTGATATCCACCGTACTAAATAAACTAGTGTTTCTGTTCATGATTTTATCCATACTTGTGTAAACAGTTTTTAGTACTAAAAAATGTCTTCAAATTTGTGGAACTGATTTATGCTGTGACCTAACTTTACAAATCCAAGTAATTTTAATCACTTAAAGTTGTGGATCGCGGTAGCGAAACACAAATTTGAGTGACTGAATTGCTCAGCGCTCTGAGAGTTGACACACGGTATTGTTGTAACGGGTGAGTGACGTCATGTCATTGTCAGTAGCGGGGACTCACTCTCGTCCTCTGGTATAATGAGGAAGATGGCGACCAGCTGATTAGCAGAGGAACCGTGTCTACCCAAAACCTTCAGGACAATGGGCACCCGAGTCTGCCCACTAATTGTGTACGTCACCTCTCTGACGTCATCCGTTTTTGAGCTGCTTGTCTTGTGGGTTGTCATGCTGGAGCATGGTTGACCTTCGGTGTCCTCTAACATGGGGTAATATCTGACCTCTAGAGGTGCCTTTAAGGTCACGCTGACCTCGTCCTCAAGGAGAAGCACAGAATCGTTCCCGCTGTGCTGACACAGTCCTATCTGATAGCCGTAGTACGTCACACCCCAGTAGTTAGGATGGTATGGGAAGAGTTTGTTGACATTCAGCAACGTGGAACTGTAAATAAGGCAGCTGAACATCTCTGCAGACTCGTTAGGATCTGATTGGTCAACCAACCAGCACGTCAAGCGGTAATACCCCCTTCTGGGCAGATTGAAGTAGAAGTGGAGTTGTGACGCGTGTCTTTTTACGTGCATGTATGTTGTGACGTCATTGGTGTCGCTGTAGAGCTTTAGGACTAGTGGTAGGGGTTCGGGCATGTCCATTACCAATTGGCAGCGGTCGGAGGAAACACTCACTAGAGGGCTGTCATGTGCAGGCCTAATCATAGACATACCATTGTGTGTGAATCCTGGCCAGAAGCCATATCTATCACACACCTCAAGAGGTAGAGCTGACCCCGTCTCCACCCGTGCCTCTATGTGGTAGAATGCCACCTTAGTCATGTTAGTACCATCGTCAGATGCTGATATCACCAAGGTGTAGAATCCTGATTCTGGAGGTGATACAGCCAAGGTCACCTCTGTGTAGTAAGGCCACACAGTCCTGAAGGTCATCTGGACCACGAGCGCCTCGCAGCTCAGCCCTCATCTTAACAGGACGTGATTGGCTCAAATGGAGAAGAGTCAGTCTTTTACAAGATGAAATGAAGTCATAATAAATTGTGGATTCACCTGGGAATTTGAGAAGAGATGAAGCAGCTGTGGATGAAAGACCAAAGGTTTTGTGGAAGGGGGCTACTGGTCCAGCCAGACTATGAGAAGCTGGGAAGGAGAAGGGTGTGGCTGCAGGCTGATCACACTTGACAAGTATGGAGACAGCCACTGTAAGCTTACTGTGAGCTACAGATGAGGTGGTGGGACACTCAAAGTTAAGATGGAGATTCCACCTTTACTCGCCAGCCTGTGGACATGTGATGGTGTACACTGCCTCTCTACCAGTCCTCCAGCCAGCCACACATCTCTGTAATTGCACAGTGTCAAAGTCAGGGTGATGAAGCTGGTGCAGGTTTGGAAAGTATCCCTCAGTGGGCAGGCTAAGTCTGATAACCGCCACTCTATCCTCACATTGTACTACAGCAGATCTAGGGGATACTACCCTGAACCCAACAGACACAAAGTCCAGGCTCTCTCCCCACTCTGTCACACCTACTCCAAGAAATGCGTCCTGGGATGAGGGGTGCAGCGCTGATCCTGGGAAAGCATCCATGGGCGACACCTGGTGACTGTTAATCTGATAATATAGCAGTGTGGTCTGATGCCCCTCCTCCTCTGCGGACACGTGACCACTCACGTGCAGTAAATACCTGCCAATCAAAAACAATATAGTGGTTACTATCATAAATAAGTATACTACTCAACCACCAAGTTTTAGTCATGGTTGTTAAAAGGGCTAATCTTTTCTGGTGCATTAACAATTTCTGACTGTTGTTGATGTTAAAATAGTATTCGACAATGTTGTTTCAGTGTTGGCCAGCACTGAAACAACACTGGTAACAATATAGTCGAATAATATTATGTTTTAACAATAAAACTTAATATTCAGTAACTGGTGATGCACATAGGTATTGGGCTGGCCCCTTTAATGATTAATATACCCCTGAACTATAACATTTACATTTTTTGTGACTTAAAATATCCATAAAAGCAATAAGGGTCCAACCGGTTTAATAGTATATCTTATGCTTTAGAACAATCTTTGTTTAAATTTGTGAAAGTCATTTAAAGGTCATTTCAATGTCAAAGCAGCCGGAAATCTCACTTTTCAGTTTTTTACAGTTTAAAATGAATCCCAATGACATAAGAGTTACAGACAGGGTAATTGGTAGCTGCAATAATTAAAGTCAATACTGGTCTTAAAGTCAAAAGTTAAAAAATAGGTCAAAGGTCACAACAACACCCCCCCCCCCAAAGGCACATCTACACCCCCTAAGGGATGTGTGTGGCAATAGGAAAACAATCCAGCAAACGCTTTCCAAGTAATCGTCCGTAAAATGAACTTATCGTCTGCCATCGATTAAAGTCAATAATGGCCTCAAAATCAAAGGTCAACAATTAGGTCAAAGGTCATAACCCCCAAAAGGCACATATACACCATCGGAGGGATGTGTGTGTGCAGTATGAAAACAATCCAGCAAGCGCTTTGTGATATATCGTCCGGAAACTGAACTTATCATCCGCAATCAATTGAAGTCAATAATCATGATAATGGCTTCAAAATCAAAGGTAAAAAATTAGGTCAAAGGTCATAACCCTAAAAGGCACATCTACTCCCCCTGAGGGATGTGTGTGTGCAGTATGAAAACAATCCAGCTAGCGCTTTGCGAGATATCGGCCGGAAACTGAACTTATCATCCGCAATCAATTGAAGTCAATAATCGCCTCAAAATCAAAGGTAAAAAATTAGGTCAAAGGTCATAACCCCCAAAAGGCACATCTACACCCCCCTGAGGGATGTGTGTGTGCAGTATGAAAACAATCCAGCAAGCGCTTGCGAGATATCGTCCGGAAACTGAACCTATCATCCGCAATCAATTAAGTCAATAATCGCTACAAAATCAAAGGTCAAAAACTAGGTCAAAGGTCATAACCCCCAAAAGGCACATCTACACCCCCTAAGGGATGTGTGTAAGCAACATGAGAGCAATCCGGCCAACGGTTTCAGAGATATCGTCCGGAAATGAAACACGGACGCACAGAAGCACGGCCCCCGTGGGCGGGGTATAAAAATGGGTAGGGGTTGACAACCCCGTGGTAATCTATTTTTGGCGTCCAAGCAACTACAGGCATAATAGGGCCGTAAAACAGGTAAATTTGAGCAATTGGAACATAGCTTTAGACTTCTCTTCCAGGAGAGGGATCCTATAAACTGGCTGCAAGATTTGACATGGGCTGGGGTCGCCCTTCGGTTAGGTACAATCACAAGGTCACCTCCAGATCATTTCAGGTCAAACAAGAGGACTGAAGTCCTATATCATGCCCCGCCATAAATTAGGTTAGACTTTTTGCGGTCACAAATATTTAAAAAAAATCGATTTGTGGTGGCCATTTTTAATTTCAGTAAAATTACATGCACATTTCCAGATGGTTGGTAATGTGATTGTACAATGTGAATTATTACCGATTTCAATTTGTCAGTTTTTGCGCCCACAAAAAAATATGAAGTTTATCCTTGGCGGCCATTTTGAATTTCAGTAAAACCTTAAAAAAATCACTTGCACATCTCCATATCGGGTGGAATGTGATAGGAAAATTCGAATAATTTCCGACTCACAGTTTTGGAGTTTTTGCGCCCCCCCCTCCAAAATTAAAGTTGATCTGTGGCGGCCAATTTGAATATCAGTAAAACCTTAGAAAAGTCACCTGCACATCTCCATATCATGTGGATTGTGATAGTAAAATTTGAATAATTTCTGACTTCAAGTTTTAGAGTTTTTGCGCCCACAAAAAAATTTGGAATAGACCTCTGGCGGCCATTTTGAAATTTGGTAGCATCTTAAAAAAATCACTTGCACATCCCCATGTTGCTAGGAATGTGATGTTAAAATTTGAAAAAAAATTGACCAAACGAATTTTTTGAGTTTTTACGCCCCCCCCCTAAAAAAAATTGAAGCTGATCTGTGGCGGCCATTTTGAATTTCAGTAAAACCTTGAAAAAGTCACCTGCACATCTCCATATTATCATGGGGAACGTGATAGTAAAATTTGAATAATCTCTGACCCTAAGTTTTTGCGCCCACAAAATCTTGCAGAGTTGACCTCTGGCGGCCATTTTGAATATTGGTAGCATCTTTAAAAAATCACTTGCACATCCCCATGTTGCTAGGAATGTGATGTTAAAATTTCAAAAAAAATTGACCAGTAGTTTTTGAGTTTTTACGCCCACAAGAAAACGTGACGCCGGACGCCAGACAGAATCCTGGCGCGACTAAAATTCCCCTTCCCCTACGTGCGGGGGATAAAAAGTCAAAAATTATTTCTTTGCAGGGGCAGATTCAGTGAGAGGCCACCCGGCTAGCTGAGAGAGCATCGAAAATTTTAAAATTTTCTAGAGGGGGTATATCATTAAACCCCCCTAAGTCTACATCCTCCCTTTTTAATTGGATCCTCCCCTGCGACGCTGGCCCAATGTTAGCCCAACATTGGAGGGTATTCTCATGCTTGTTATATTGGGTATTTTTCCTGGCGCCGGTACTCGTAGTGAAAGGGTTTACCCAATGCTTGGATATGCATTCTGACTGCAGCGTTTTTTCAATACATTCAATGTGAGAACAGATACCTCTGAATACTGCAGGGTGGGGATATGTAGACAGGGCTATAATGAGAGTACCTACCTGTCGGCCCGAGGTGGGCGTAAGGTCACTACCCCGACCCCGTCACCACGATACAACATCACCCGTTGATCAAAGTCATCAGGATCAGGGAGGTCAACAAAGTCCAGGTCATCTTGTAGCACGGCGAGGCGCGCCTGCATGGCTAAGAAGGAGGCGTGGGGACATCCAAACACTATAGTCACCTCGGGCTCATCAGTCACTATCACTGATTCAAGATGGCTGCTGAGTTTGATTTCCAGAGCAATCGCTAGAGGGCTCTGTTTAACCCAGTTATGCCAGGTGTCCACAGAGCTACATGTATCATCCAGTAATTCATGTCTGGTTACTATAGCCCCGTTGGAAGAATCTAGAGGGAGATGAGTGAGCAGAAATGTCTCCGGTTGAACAATAAACCACGCCTCTGACCAGATCTGTGTATAACACATTGAGTCATCTGGAACAAAGACACAAAGGGATCATTATTAGCTGTCCGTGGTACCTCGTTAATAGCAGAACACAAACGCGAGAGTGAGCGTGATTAGGTACGAAACGTGGGACGCGACAATCGCGTGACTGTCCACACCCCAACGCGACGATCGACGCGACGTCCAATGCAATATATGAGGCCAGATGACTGGCGCGACGTCCCGCGCGACGTCGCGCGGGCAATCGCGTTGGTATGTTTCACGCTTTACCGTAGGATTAACTCTCTGACCACTAAGGTTCACTTATGTAAGCTGCATATCATATCACTGAGCTAGCAATAGTGGATCTTGGTGGTGAAAAGGTTATTGAAGCAATGATAAAAGGGTGAAACAAGCTTTATCTATATATTAACAGCGAGAGGGTGCGACTTTCGTCACGCGATATCTCACTTTCTACAGCTTTTTTTCAAACTTGGGAAGATGCTATATCATGTCATATTCTCGTGATAAGTCTATTTTTCAGCAATTCTACATTTTAAATCTTTCGTTTACGACATACAATTGGAAGCAAGCGACAAAGACTGTCAGCCATTTTATTAGGTGGGGGTCGACCGCAACACCATCTTTGTGTCATACAGTGTGTAGATAACAGGTAGGGGCATATACACACGTCCAGCCTATGTGCACAGCAGTGCTATACATTGGACAGTGCTAGCATTGTTTCAAAGTAAACACTATAATAACCCAATGCCGATTCAATGCTGAACCACTGTCTCTGGCACTGACCCAACAACCAATCAACACTGTCAATTCTGTGAAACTCAATAGCTTTGACCTGCAATGTTTTCACCTGGAAATCTAATACAATGAAGCATTGGAAAAGGGGACTTATATAACAAAGTTTTCGGCGAATAGCCATTCAAAACGGTTTCCGGTGACGTCATCGAGTTTCACAGAATGCACTGTGCTTGCTGGGTAGGCCACGTGCGCGCATGTACTGTGCACGCCTATACGTAATTGTCTGCACTCACCCAATGTCTTCTCAATGCTGGGCCAGCATAGCAAACTATGGTCGAACAGCTAACCAACACCAGTTCAGTGCATCGTTTCATACTGACCAGAAGGTCTATGCTACAGTTATGGTGGCTGACAACCGTCTTTGACGCTGGTCCACTGTATACAACCCTGCCCAAGATTTGCGGTACTGCCTCAGCTACTCGACGGCATCGAGTCATCATCATGGGGCATTTACCGGGATTCACAACTATAAGTGACTGAACATTACTTGGACGCACACATTAAAGCACACCATATCTCAATGGCACAGTCCACAAGTTCAAGTGACCGAAAAGTGTTGTATTTATACTTCACCAAATGGTTACAACAATGAGAAAGGAAGACTAATCAAGTCGACATAAATATAATATTCTATCTACGATCAATGAAAAGGTGGCTCTGTCTGTCACGTGATGAGATCAGTTAATCACGACCGTCATTCATTTGTTATAGAAATTATAGGTAGACTACCATATTTGGGCTCATCAGATCTCTGTGGTATCCCAGCAAACACGACACATCTACCCAATGTTTGACAAATGCTGGCGCACCGTCTACGACGTAGGCCTACATCGGTCAAACATTGGTTAGATGTGTCGTGTTTGCTGGGATATGTGACTGTAGTCTTACACAGGTACCAGGCGCCGTGAACCTTCACCTTATTCCAGGCGTGATCCCCCTGTAGTATGTGGTCCTCACTGGATTGTAGACTGATACCAGGATGGTAACCTTCACCTTTAGATAACCCGGAAATGACTTCACACTCCAGGCCGGCTGAACTGAAACATGATAATGTGTGAGCCTCATGATAGAATTACGATACTGTATACAAATTAGCGTGACTTATCATCCCCAGCATGACGTTTTGTATACATGGCATGGATTTGTAGATTAAACTCTCTCTTAAAGTATGTTACCATCCATATGACAATATTTTAAAGTAGGCCCCCTATATAAGAAATATAGAATATTAGATTGAATAGGATGGTCGTGTATGACACAATAACATGCAAAAGAATGATTTTTTATTTGTTAAGCATGGTAATTATGACTTGACAACTAGATAGATAGTAGTAACTAGCTTTATAACTTTACATAGCGAATAGCATGGACTAGATGGTCATTTGTGTGATTAAATGACAAGTCATCAATCTGTCAATTAATGATTTAGTATAAACGAACTGTTATTTTCATGATAATTCCGCGTGTTTTGACCACATGAATCGCGTGTTTTGACCACATGAATCTTTTTCAATGTCAAGGAACCTTTTGTTCTTTAGGGTTTCGTCCATATTGGCTAAAGTGAAATCAGGGTAAAACTAATCAATATTTACAATGGAGCAAATCAATCAGCACACAGCACGTAGAGGGAGGGGCTCTGATCAATGAGGGTGATATCAGCTTCATAACGATGCCGCATTAATAATCCCATAATCACATTTATAATAATACACTAAAAGATGACATAATTGCACATGAACTTGAGAAGATTAGTATACCCCGCACAAATGGCCTTTCCTGTCCTTAATACGCCCTCTACGCTGCTCTGCGGTGCTGACCCCTGGGTCACAGCCTCGATGTCATACCAGACGTTGTGCGCAAGCCAGCGGAAGATGACTCTAAGACGAGCTATGTCATTGGTCAAGCCTTCAGTCAGGTGCCTAACGAGGTCGTCGGGGCTTGATTTCAACGAATCCGAAGCCTGTAAAGAAAACGTCATTGTAAGAGTTGTTGTATTGATGTAAAAATATTTTATATTATAACCATGATAATGAGTATAGCCCAGTAAACACAAAACATTTGTATAGAATTTGTACAACGTCGGCCCAACGTCTTTGACGAAAGTAGTTAGATTTTAGCAAAGTATAGGATTCACATTGAACAATACCACCGTGATATGTCTTATTATGTATGTATTATTTTATAGTCTCAGAGGCGGCAGCTACACTGTGATAACATAAAATTAGTCTATTCTCAAATTAAAGTTATTCTTATTGTTTCAATTCGCGCTTGAGAAAAGTTCCCGTGGTCCTTGAAAGCCTTTGATATGTCTTTAGTGATTTCATTGGTTATCTTGTACAAACCCTGATCATGATAAACACTCTTAGATAAATACATAAAGCGTACAAAATAACACAAATTGACAAAATAATAAAATCATGATATTGAACACTTTTTATTAGAAATTGTTATCAGCATGATCAGTGAAGATATAAACGCTGATAATACTTGTATATACTGGCCAGCGACCAGTGAAGTTAAACATTCAAACAACTATTAAAATGTTTTAAAATACACAATGTTTTCAACGTATTACGTAACAATTTCAACTGAATTTTCAAGGAATGTGTTACCCTTTAAAAACTCCCATCACTCACAAAACTAAACATGGAATATGTTATTGTAGTATGGAAATAAAATATCAGCTACAACCATTATCACCTTATATCATATATTATCGTTTCCAACGGGAAACACATTCTTATCTTCGAAAATTTAGTACCTATGCCTATGCCCATGCCTATAACGAAGAAAAATATGTTTTCGCCTTTACTTAATATTGTTTTTCGTCTAATCAACAATTTTATCATTAGCTTTTTCCATCACGAATTATATAAAACAAGAGTATTTATTTATATAGGCGTCTACTGATGTGAACACACAGCGATTGCAGATCTGTATGCGTACATGTATTTTGATACATTATATAGTGAGTACAAGTTTGCATGTCGATCTATTGTTAGTTGAATGCCGGGACAGCGTCGTACACGCTGGCCCGATATTAGACTAGCATTGGGTCTAGATATTCCTTGACATTCTTTATTGAAGGAAAACTGGTATTGCCGACATAATTTCCAGCATGAAACATGAAAAATGAATGAAAAATAGATCGTTCACTTGAGAAAACCATTATAATTTACAAAGTATGTGTTATCATGTTTATTCAGAATGATAAAGTGAATATTTCTCTAGGTCAGAGAACAGATATTTGTTACCCGCGGTGAAAGGGTACTTGTTTACTTTTTTATCCGCACACAGTTCATCATCATTTTAACTTGCTGTGAGGCGTAAATTGCTAACGCAACTTCCCCCTGACAGCAACAATTTCCTAATTTCCCAAAATACCCAATTGTAATATATCAACTAGACGCCCTAAACGTTCTGATATTAATGGGGAGGGTTATTTCTCATGAAATCCATTTTATTCAAAATAATTTTATGAAAGACGATGCATATATGCATCACTACCCAGAAAACACAGGACAACGTTGAATCAATGGTGTCTGCGAAGCTGGCCCAACATTAACAAGAGCAAACAAGAGATTGAGCCGATGTTGATTTAATGTTGGTTCACCCTCTGAAACACTGGCCCAGCATTAAAACAACAGCAGCTCAATGGCTTCTGGGATCTGGCAAAGTAAAGGGGTTTCAAATGGAAATACACAATGACAAATTGGAGATACTGGCAGTCAATTAGTATGTCACATTATAATAGCGCTAATTGGAAGTCACTTAGTAGGTGACATGTCACGTTATAGTAGAGCGATGATTATCATGTGGGTGTTGTGGAGATAATGAGTTAACTCTGACGAATAATACATGTATGCTCCACTAATCACACAACCAATTTTCTCAACCACTGTGTTGCTGATTTGTCTAGTGGTATTTATCATTTGTTTTAAGATGGAATTGCTAACGCAATTTCCAGCTTTAAACGACGAAAAATATGTATATGTATGTGACATAGATATCGCCCACATTCCAATGTATGATTAACTGTGGTAAACATGTGGTAAAGATCATGAAGCTAGGGTGATTCTTTACTTGTTTGGTCGTGAAATCATGATAACAAATGCCACCCTTCACATCGTGTTATGGGTTAGCAAACACTCCATATCTGAACCGTAAGGTAGAATTTCGCCTCTGGGGCGCGAGAGATTAAACCCTTTATTTACGCTTACCTAACTCAGCGACAATCTTTTTTTTTAATAATCCACTGATTTTGAAACATCCTATCAGTTATAATATTTAACGAATGAGAGCATTTTTAAAACACTTCCCAAAACATCTCGGTCTGTTCAACCATTCTATTCGTTCTATCTGGGAAAGTCAGATGTAGTGATGTGTAGTGAGTGGAAGTAAATCTCATGTCGATAACTCTCATTAATTATCGAGGTTTCCTTCCATGGGATTTTATAATAAATGATCTTAAGGAGCCAAATTTGAAATAATTGAAGCAAAACTAACTTTGCATATGGCTTTAAATTTGTCAATTTAGCTCAGAGCATAATTATTCTGGCTGTTTATATCTGAGGACGAGTCGTAAGGGCCAGACCACGAAGTTATATTGTTCATATTACATTCATTGGAGTTAACGGTTCTAAACTGCCACTTTACAATTTTCACCCACTTGAAGTTGTGGGACACAACTTCAAGTGGGTGAAAATTGTCTAGTGGCAGTTTAGAACCTTTTAACTCCAACGGGACGAATTGATAATAACAGATAAATAGCATAGTTTTAAAAATAACTGGTATCCGATTTAACAAATCTAAATAGTGTTCAGTAACTGGGTCGGGTCAGTGAAACACAATTTAAAGCGAGTGAAAAATTCAATTCGATATATTGTTGCATGTGGTGTTTAAAGGGTTGTTGTTACAAAGACACTTGCGTCATTAGTTCACGTGTGTCATACTTCTACGTACGTCATCAAGATCTATTTAAAAAAAAAATTCACATCGTCAAATTTTTTGTTTTTTTTTTCTCTGGCAGAATAGTCAATTAGGTCAAAGTGACCACTAAGAATAACGGTGACGTTGCTGACAAACCGAGGCATTGTCGTCACTGGGTCTTGTTATCTATCACTGACATTTGCAGCAAACATAAAATATTGATCTATTGGTGGTTCAATGTTGTGCCACCGCCGAAAACGGTAAACCAACATTGAGCCAATATTGGGTAGCTGAGATTGTCAACGCGGCGCGGCACAGGGGGAAGGGGTATTCCAAAGTATATGCCAGTCAAATTAATCATACACTAAGACGCAATTACCGGGGCCCGTATTCTCGTACAAGTTAAGATATATCGTAGGCTTCTGATTGGTCGAGATGGCCATCTCGACCAATCAGAAGCCTACGATATATCGTAGGTTGTACGAGAATACGGCCCCAGTGGCACATACGGATTCCGTTGATGTATCAGTCAATATTTTTTTTTTATCAACCAATTTTCATGATATGTTGAAGATGTCATTTTGTAAAATCCTAACAACCCTGAAATTTCACAAAATCATAATTATTGAGTATTTTAAAAGTTTGACGTCAGATTCTGATGTCTAAAGTCGATCCCCGCACTGAAAGAATTAACAATGTATAATGACCGTGGACCCATATCATTATGTATTTAAATGAAGAGGAAGCTAACTAAGACATTTATAATGATTTCAAATTGAAAAAAACACCTTTTCTCTCCATGGTTTTTACAGAAATATGTCAGTGTTCTAAAGGTCAACACTTCCATCGCCAGTGATGCATTGTATGCGTCAGGGGCAGATTTTCAAGGAGAGTAATTTTATAGATAATAAATTATGATATGTGTCATCGAAAATATGAAGCTCCAAGCTCTCATTTTAACAAATTACATTTGATTGTTCACAAAATCGGTTTATTTTGAGTCACTGTTAGGTGCCAAGCAAACACAAAACATTTGTATGACATTGGTACAGCGTCGGCCCAACGTATTCGACGTTGTTCCAACATTGTACAAATGTCATACAAATGTTTTGTGTTTTCTAAGTGGGGATTAATGTTGTTATTATTACAGATAACTCACAGTAAATGCTAACCCTAGACCCTCAAAGCGCTGAAATAAACCAAGAGACCAAAGGGGTTTAGCAATTTGAAATCATCATGAGTGTCTTAGTTAGCTCATTCCGCTTCATTTTAATACCTGCAAATTCTGCATTGGCATAAGTCGAATTCTATAAATACATGTAATTTTACCTACATTAACCCGTCAACTGCCAAATTATTCAATCATAATTTTTACCCACTTGAAGTTGTGGCTCGCTGACGCCAACTTCAAGTGAGTGAAGATTATTCAGATTTTACAATATGGAGGTCAACTGTTTTCAAATATTGCTGATTGATGTCACATTTTATTTTTACCATGTTTGAAATGTGGTACTTAATGTGCTAAAAAAATGAAAATCCGAATATATTCCGGCACCGGCGGTTGAAGGGTTAAGTTGTGCGTCACGGTAGCTTGAAGTGGGCATAAATTAAAAGAGATAACTGTAAGGGATAAAACTCTGGGGTAAAGGTTTGACGAATGATTACAACGAGTTTATGAAGGGGACTTCAGTTTATAATAATTGTAGACAGACAGGCTATTTTTTTTCAGTCAATTAGGTCAAACGCGTCACTCTGTTCATAAACCGATAGATACATCGTCTGTGACTGAGGTCGTCAATCAAACGTTTGAAGAGAGAACGAGAGAAGAGAGAAAGACGTCCCCGCAGGTATAAACACTGACCTTGAAACATAGCTGTTTTGCTCCTTTAATTATTTAGACAACATGTCCCTGAAAACACAAGACATCAACCCAATGTTTATCGTGTAATAAACCCATACACAAATACGAGGCGTTCACCCAATGTTGGCCTAATGTTGTATCACCGTCTGCGACGTTGGCCCAGTATTAAACGCTGACTGAACGCCTCATGTTTGAGTTTGATACTCCGGTTCTATAAACGCGTATCCCTCTATTATTTTAACTCACTTATTGCGTGAAAATTTTAGATAAGAGCATTTCGTCATTTTATTGAACAAAATATTACATGAAATTAGTAAAAAGTACTGATGGAGATTCCTAATAAACCAGCGACTGTATATTGTAACAGGTGTAGGCCTACTTGTTAGGGTTATTTTAATTCACCTCAAGCTGGAAGTTGCGTCAGCAATGCCACTTTAACCCTTTAACCGCCGGTGTCGCATATATTCAGTTTTTTCTTTTTTTATTAGCACATTAACCCGTTTGTGACGAGCCCCGGAGATCTCCGTAATTTAGGGAGACCATTCAGATACGAGCCCCGGAGATCTCCGGGTCTGATTGCATGAGATAACTATGACGTCATAAAATAATCTCGTTTCAGAAAGAGCGCAGTAGCATAATAATCTCGTGTTTAACGGGTTTAGTACAACATTTCAAATATGTTAAAGATAAAATGTGACATTAACCAGCAAGATATGAAAAAAGTTGACCTCCATTTTGTCAAATCTGAATAATTTTCACTCACTTGAAGTTGTGGATCGCGTCAGCGAGACACAACTTCAAGTGGGTAAAAATTCAAATTAAAAAATTGGGCAGTTAAAGGGTAAACCCTTACAGCGCCGAATTACTTTCGTATAAACCATGGAGACCAAATGTTTTTTTTCAATTTGAAATCATCATAAATGCCTTATTCAGCTCTTTCCGATTCATTTGAATACATATGTTATGGGTCTACGACTTTAGAAATATTTTCCCTCTCACAGTGCCGGGATGGACTTTAGGCGTTAGAATCTGACGTCTACAGACGTCAGATTCTGACGACTAAAGTCGTTCCCGGCGCTGTAAGGGTTAACCCTTAATTTTTTTTATAAAACCCATCAAGAACAAAGGTTTATCGATTTGAAATCATGCTAAATGTCTTAGTTAGCACTTTCTACTTAATTTGAATACCTATGTTATGGTCTACGGCCGTCATAAATATTTTACTCTTTGAGTGCTAGGATTTGACGTCTAAAATCGGTCCCCGCGCTAAAAGGGTTAAATGCTAATGCTAATGCATCATTTGGAGAGTTGGTGTGGCATGCATACAGAACTTTATCAATCGGGCTTTAGGCCACCTTTGTGCACATACAGGCTAAATTGGGCCAGGATAACCTCTTGAGGATGGTGAGATGAGTGAGATGACACTGCCCTCCAGATAGCCCCAGTGGCTGAAACAGGTTTCAGCCACAGATTGACCGCGTACAAATTCGTGGGGCATTTCTTTGGACTGTCATATCTCAAAATATCGCTCAATAATCAGGTCGAAAATAGTTTTTTTAGAATCAGTAGCATTTCAGTTCTATGCCCGCATGCTCAGCTCAGAGGTCGCACAGTCAGTAAAAAATTATTGACATTTTTCGGACCTTGGGGTTAGGATCGCAATCAGTCACCGCCATGTTGAATTTTTCGAGTAAAGCAAATACATCAATCCACGGCCTCGGAGAATACGACACGGCTACCCTCCAGACACAGGATTCGAAATCCAAACCCTGGCGATCTGAGGCCGAGCACGCTCCCTCTCGGTCACGGAGGCTCTCCAAAGAGTTTTACGAGTGGATGGGGAAGAAACATTTTTGTTTCTTTCAAACCGCCTAGACCGGGAAACGAACCCCGAACTCTAGCGTGAAAGGCAGCGGTGCTAACCACTAGCATAAAGCCCCTACGCTTGATAAAGACGGTAGTCAACTACATTTATACATTGGGTGCACGAAGGCTCTTAAACTTAATGTATAATTCTATTTTATTTTTACACTTTATTTTTTATTATTAATCTTAAACTCATTAAGTGTGCTATTAATCCTTAGTGTTTTAAATGTGTTTTGCGCGCTTTTGCTTTGCCCGAGGGAGGTGGAGAGGAGCGCACGCCGCTGTTATTCAACAAATGCTTCATGGATGTCTCCCCCCCCCCCCATATCTTACATGTTAGAATACGTAAAGTAGAGCGCACGGGTTACTATCTGAGATATTTACACCAAATAATATTATGACAAATGAGGAGCATTTTCTCTTTTTCAATTGAAACCAAACTGAAATGAAAAATATATAAAATATATAATATAAATAAACATATAAAATATGTTTAATTTGATTGTATTGTACAGTAGAACGACATTCACGACCAGAACTAAAAGACAAGGTGTCAGCAAGGTTCGTTCTAACATGTTTTAAAGAACCCTTCAATCTTCAATATATCGCTGTACACATAATATAGAACATACGTTTATTTATACCAAAGTAAAATATTTAAAAGTTCTTTGGAAGGAGGAATTTTCTGTTCAAATCGAGTTTGCTGACGATGTTTCTCGTTATTTTAGCCATAACATATGACCGAGCAAACGCGAGGCGTTGATCCAATGTTGAGGGAATATATGTACATGCTGACAGGGCTATGTCATAACTCGTTAGGAGAACTGATGCCATGTACGCCGTTAACAGTTTAATGACAGTCACCTAAATATCATACACATGTCATCTGCATCGTGTAGATGGCAGCCACGGATCTGGGCCCGTGTTCTCGAACAAGTTATGATAAAACGTAGGCTTCTCATTGGTCGAGATGTCCATCCCGACCAATCAGAAGCCTACGATTTATCGTAACTTGTACTAGAGCACTGGCCCAGTGATGTTCTGGCAAATGTAATTTTCCATTGGACTGAAGCCAGAAAAATACATGTGCTAACTACATACACGTCACGGTGTATGTGTCAAGGGAGACGACAAATTATCACATGTCAGGGGGAAAACATTCAACAATTACTTGATTCACACAAAAAAAAATACTTTAAATTATCAAAAAAATCATTTTATTCTATTATTTGGACAATTTTTAAGTAGGTGTAATTTATCACAGCTGGAATTGCATAAAACTGCCGCTAAAACTGAATTGCTACAATTAATTTTCATCTAAGTGTGATTGTGAAACTCATATTAGGAAATATCAGAGTTCAAAATTTTTCTTTATTTTAATGAACTGTTCACTATAAATAATTTGGATCAAAATGGGATGGAATATGCAAAAGTAAAGAGTAATACATGTAGTTAAATTACCGCCACATTCTGGACAGTATGGTAATGTGACGATGTGGGGACCGTATTTAGCCGTTGAGACGTCTAAAGACGTCAGACTCGTCTAAATTCGATACGATCCCCTCACCATGCTCACTGAAACAGTCAAATATTTATAATGGGGCGTGTAGACCCATAACATATAATAGGCATTCAAATGAGACGAGAAGAGTTAACTAAGAGATTTAGGATGATTTAAAATTGAAAAAAAAATCTTCAGTCTCCATGGTTTATATAAAAATATTTCATCGCTGTGATGGTTAACTAATTTTCCTAACAATGCAGTAATTCTGATTTTTCTTCAACATTGCACAGTACTACTTTTAATATCAGTTGAGGCCACATACTGGTTAGCGTGATCACCTAACTAAGAGACCAAGCAAGCAAGGTCATTTACACATTGTTGGTTCAATGTTTTAGGCCAGCGTCGTAGACGTGGACCAACATTGAACCAACCACCAGTTACTCATCGGGTACTACTCGGCAAGCACATGCTTTTCACCCAATGTTGTATTGATGTTGTCCCAGCGTCGCAGACGGTGGGCCAACATCAATACAACATTGGGTGACCATCTCGTGTTTGACTGGAATCGGCCCATTTAGTCTTGGTGCATTTGATCAAGCTCATAATTTACAAAACCGCATATTTCCCAAACTATAAACTAGACGAACTGTGGTCCGCTTTCCCACGTGTTTTTATGGGAGGGTGTGGAGGGTGGGGGGCAATCTTGATGGTGTCTGTGTATGCACAATAAAGATAAATGTCAAGGACATGTCACGATGGAGAAATTGGCAATGTCCTTATACTGAAATAATTATTAGGAATAACATAAATGCCAAAATTAATCTGGACTGAATAAATTTATTTATCTTCGACCTTCTGCTTAAAAATATTGATATCTGACAAAGAACATTCACTGTCACTTCAGTCGTGGACATTTGACTCTGAGCAGCCTTGTAAAAAATATTCAGTACAAAATACCAAAATGTACATTCTTCTAAAACAATGTCATTTTGTGTATAAATTACACGGTATAAACAAAAATCCATTCCTGAAGGTAAATGAAAATGATTACAGAACACCACGTGTTAACCCTTGTCCTGCTGATCACGCCTTTGTTGTTTTACCCTGTTTTATTTGCCGACCAAATCACTGTTATTGGGAATGAAATGTGTGTCTAAACATCAAGATTTGCAAATATTTGCACAAATTGTAAATTTATGTGAAACAAAAATAGTTGTATTCAGAAGATCAGAAGAGGAGGTAAACTTGAACGTAGTTAAAATGGTATTTTAATGGTAGGAAAATGGATGTTTTCAGTTCTTAAAAAATATTTAGGAATAACAAGTTGTCACTAAACTAAAGTGGACAATAGCTAAGCAAACATTAACAGGTCAGGAATACAAAGCTATTGGTTTAATTTTTAGATATCATTATCAGTGTGGTTATTTGCCGGTCGGAGTTTCACAAATTATTTTTTATAAAAATAATGATTACTCCAATACTGCTTTATGGTTGTGAGGTGTGGGGATGGGAATTTTGTGATCAAATTGAAGATGCACAATTTTACTTCCACAAACGAATATTAGGTTTTGGCTCATACTTTGGCATACTGCTGTTACAGGCGAGCTTGGTATATAACCTCCCGCATCATATACTATAAGAGATGTGTAGAATACTGGTTAATAATATTTAAAAGGTCTGGTGATCAATTACCATGTACTTGCTGAGAGATATTAAAGGGAATGGATGATTGTGCCGAGTTACATGACAATCAAATATAAAAATATTAGGTAAAATTGTTTTTGAATACATTTGGAACGCACATTGTTTACAAGATGAAAAAGTGAACATCAACGTTAAAAGTGAACCCCTGTTAACAACTTTAATTTCTTACCTAGGTGGCTATATTTATTACCTACCAGCGCCTGACAATTGCCTCAGAATCGCCTGCTTCAAATTAAATTAAAAATGTTTCATAGTGATACAAAATGTAAAGATTTAGACATCTATTTAGACTGTTAGTAATAACTGCCCCCTGAATGATTCAGAATAAACGGCAGACCGGTGTGATAATGACGCAGCCCACGAAGTAGCGGTCAATCATTTTTTATGATCACCCAAGAAACACGAGGCGTTGACTCAATGCTGGGCTGATGTTGGCCCATCGTCTACGACGCTGGCCCAATACCATCCCAGCATTGGATCAGCGCCTATTGTTTGCTGGGCACAGGAGTGTTTCTCAGGGTGGGAAGGGGCGCTGATCTAGTTGTTAACGCTACTAACTGTCACGTCACGAGTTTGTCGTTTTGTCCCCTGCTCTGGAATTCAGGTTGCAAGGAAATGAAAATGAAATGATTGGGGTTTAAGGCCACATTTGTGCACACATAGGCTAAACTGGGACAAGGTTTCAAGGAGATCAGATATTTTGTACACACTGAATCATAAAAATTCCGTTTGTGGAAACCTCCGGGACCGAGCAGCAGTGCGATTGGCCTCAGACGGGCGGTATTCGAACTTCGAATCCTGTGAATGAAGGACAGTATCATCTGTTTTACCTCACCATCATGAGTTATTAACCCTTTAACCGCCGGTGCCGCATATAATCGGGTTTTCATTTTTCATTAGCTCATTAAGTACCACATTTTAAATATGTTAACGATAAAATGTGACATCAACCAGCAAGATTTGAAAAGAGTTGACCTCTATTTTGTCAAATCTGAATAGCTTTCACTCACTTGAAGTTGTGGATCGCGTCAGCGAGACACAACTTCAAGTGGGTGGAAATTCAAATTGAATTATTTGGCGGTTAAATGGTTAAAACGTTATAGAAACGAGTCAACTCGTGATTAGATTGGATTGGGCCAAAATTGTATAAAAGTTATAAAAATTATCCGTGTTTACTCGCATGTAATCTTTGTGAGGATAAACTATAAATTGTATAACCTACTGTGCACGCGACGATGTTACGACGTTGATTCAACGTCGTAGCAACGTCGTGTGCCAAGGAAAGCCTGTAAGGTATAAAAATAGTCTACATTTATCTGACTTGAACCCGTTTCAGGGATTGTAATATCTCATTTTTAGAGGCATGGAATCAGATCGAAGTACATGGGTTAGGAGTGTGTATTTTGAATTGTCAGTATTATGGTGTTTTTTATTGGTGTATTAACATTCTGTTCTGCTTCTGCAATTCACCCAATGCTGTTTCCATGTTGGGCCAGCGTCGAAGACGGTGGGCCAGCATTGAAACAGCATTGTAAGAAGTGCAGAAGTAGAACAAAATGCTTGTCATTCTTTCTAAGTCATTTGTAGCTGGATATTGTGGTAGCAATTCCAACTTCAAATAAAAGAAAACTGTATCCATTTAAGAAATGGAGACATAAATACGTATTGCCATTTTTGTGGAATTAAATTTTTACCACTACATACACATCATACGCGGCCCTGGTATGTCAAGAGTCAAATGAAAAAAAAACCTCGCTGTAGACATGACAGATGAATCCAATTATAAAATAAATGGCATTATCATGATAATAGTAATGAGTTTCCTGTTGAAATGGAGAATATCGTTGTTATATTATTGTCCAGTCACATCTCAGTATTTTTCACCAACTTGAAGTTGTGGATCGCGGTAGCGAGACACAACTTCAAGTGGGTGAAAAATTAAGTAGTGCGTATCCACCTTATTCAGCTTTCACGTCAATCCTCTAAACGCTAAGCTAAATAATATAAATTTTCACTCACTTGAAGTTGTGTCTAAGCAAGGAATATATAAGTCTTATATATTCCTTGGTCTAAGCCACCGCGACCCACAGCTTCGAGTTAGTGAAAAATGCTATATCTGTTTAATTTGGGACCAAACATTTGCAAAATTTGATGTTTACCCCTTTAACCGCCGGTGTCGCATATATTCGGGTTTTCATTTTTTATTAGGACATTAAGCACCACCTTTTAAACATGTTAAAGAAAAAATAGGAAATCAATCAGCAATATTTGAAAACAGTTGATCTCCATTTTGTCAAATGTGAATAATTTTCACTCACTTGAAATTATGGATCGCGTCAGCGAGACACAATTTCTTCAAGTAGGTAAAAACATAAATTGAATACTTTGGCGGTTAAAGGGTTAAATAATTAATTCCCAGTAACTGTGATTTTATCAGTCAATATGACGAATTGTAAAATCCTATAATCGTGTTTAGTGGTTAAATGGTTAACTAGGCCATGTTCCTTGTATTAAGTATCAACCTCACGGGGTCTCAGTATATATATATAGGCCTATTCCAGCAAACAGGAGGCGTTGGCCTAATGTTGTGGCCAGCGTCGTATAGACGGAGCCTTTTACATGTTCTAGCAGGCTGTAGCGTTAATGTGGAATTATCTATCAGAACATAATAAAAGTCGCCAAATTTTGAGAAATTAAAAAATAAATTTAAAACTTATATTTAAATTGGTCTTTTGGGTGAGAAAAAGACTCTCAATTATGTATACAGGGCACCGCACGATCCTGTAACAGCTTTTCGAGCTTGATAAGCGTGTATTTATTCATTATTTATTATCAGATTTTAATATACATTGACAAAGCGAAGGCACTCAGCTCAATTTTATTCTGGTATTCAACTCAGTTATTTTTGTCACTCGACCCAATTTCTGTTGTTACTGAATTAAAATGTCAATGTTAATAACTGTAGTTTAGTTGTTTCTTAATGCAATTTCTCGTTATTCGAAATGCACCATTAAATATTAAAATAAAATAGTCCTTCTAATTAAATATGCATTCAATGTCCGTGATACAAGTCTGTAATCATTTGAAAAACAATTTGAAAAGTTGTACACTAAATTTTACTTTGCGCAACGAATTAACCATTTAACCACAAAGTTATTTAATTTGAATTTTCAAGTGGGTGAAAGTGGGTGAAAATTATTGAGGGGAGGTCAATGACTTTGAAATCTTGCTGATTAATGTCACGTTTATCTTAACACGTTACAGAGCTAGGCTAATAACAAATAAAAAAAAAAATATAACCATGACCTGCGTTTAAAGGGCTAATATGAGGCGTTCTTCTAAATATGACGACATTTTCGGACAGTTAACCCTTTCAAGTCTGAGTTAACATTTGAAATTTCATCCCCTACAAGCCGTTACTTGTGGTGGACGAAGACAACTAGAAGTGGGTGACAAATTTATTAGTTATATATTATTAAAATATTTTCGTGAAATTGTATCAAAAACTCTTATGTTAAGGGAATTAAATGAAATTCCCGAAATGATGCGTTACAATAGCATGAGGGTTTAACGGTTTAAAGTGTCAACCCAAGTCTCTGGTGAAATGTAAATATTTAAGACATTACATGGATTTGACGAAAACGTTCACAGTCCTAGTCAATAATCCGTTCCTTATTTACAAGACTATTGTGAGAATATTAGCAAAACACCTTCAAAAAGTTCAGTTGGAAACTAAATCCCATGTCAGTCACGATCTAATTCTCGACACAAAATGTGGCGTGATTTGTATTTCTATTACTAAAGTTAGTCATCCGATTCTCAACCTCGCATACATTTCACTCATCTGCTCATTTTTATTCATCTTGGGATGAGAATTTCGACCTTAATTCTCACCTCAAGATGAATAAAAATGACCTGATTTCATAAAATACTCAAGTATAATATATGTACGGTGATATTCGCGAGGTTTTAATTTTCGCGAATTCCGCGAGTACAAATTCGCGAATTAAAAAATCTCGCGAAAATTATTATTATTATAGCGTTACCAAAGAAATATGGAAACTAGCGAATTCTAAACTCCGTGAAAAGTCCCAAAATCAGAAATTCGCGAAAATTTAAACACGCGAAAATCATCAGATCTACAGTATATCCTTATTGTGTTGGTTTACACTTGTTAATTCCATGCATTTTATACACAATATGTCATATGGTGCACAAATATAACGAGGAAAGTATAAAAATAACTTCCATCATTGTATATATCTGTCAATGACAGCGACATAGAGTCGTTACATTGTCTTTCAGATGTGCGTCAACTGTGTTCGGTAAATGAAATGGTGTATTCAGCTGCACAATAGTAACAGCTAGCGAATGCAAAAGTATCACTGTTGAGATGCGCTGACCTCGTTATACGACCCCGTAAGCACAAGACGTTGGCACAATGTTGGCACATCGTCTACAGAAACACTGGTTCGACAATTTATGATTTCTGGGTCTCGTTGTGAAAGTACTTTCCAAATAATACTGACTTTACCATTTTCGGCATCGAAATATTCCTCTCCTACAAGTCTACAAGACGCGACTTATGGTGGATGAAGAGGATGAAATTGTATCTAAAACAAGGAAGCTAAATGCAATTTGAGAAAAACGAAATGATGTGTTAATGTATCATGAGGGTTTGGAAGCCTAAAAAAATATTGTCAACTCGAATCCTGTCTCTGGTTAAATGTAAATTTAGAAGCAAGTCATTATTCGCCGAAACTGTTCTCATTCATAGTCAATATTTCGTTTCTTATATAGGATTATAAGAATATTAAAAATCAACATTATCAACACATTAAAAAAGATGCAGATTTCAGTTTGAATTTAAGTCTCATTATATGTGGCATCTTGTTAAGGACGTCACATTATTAATCATCAACTTCTTAACACCCATACATTTCATTCCTTTTCATTCATCTTAGGTGTAAATTGCTACCCCACCTCAAGATGAATAAAAATGACCTGATTTCATAAATTAAGCAAATTGTTTAATCTTGATAACATATCGAAGAAAAAACTGGTAACCTCTTAATAGTAGGGGAGCCACGGCACTTTTAAATCAACCGAGCGAGTGGCAAAGGTCTGATAGTTGATTCCACCTCATAGTCCAGTCATTTTGTGGCCATTTTTCGGATATCCTCAAAATAATTGCAACAGGAGGTTTTTCACCGCAAAACGTCTCATTAGTATCCCTAGAATGACATATCAAAACTTTACTCCGAATGAGGAGTGGGAAATATATATTTTTTGAGGTACAAATAAAGGTGTCGTTTATCGTATTTTCTGGTGTCATTTTACATTTACCACAAATCAAGTAATGGTCATTGAAGATACAATTTTGGTAACTAAGCCTACTTTTCGACTCTTCATACCATGCCAGATACATTTAAGAGATATAAATGAGAAGAAATGAGAAAAAATGTTCCTAATTTGAATTAAAATTTCGTGTAATACTAACTTACTTGAAAGGGATTTTCTCCGATTATAAATAATTAAAATTAGGCATACATACATATATTTTAGTCTAATCATTTTCTGGCTATTTTCTGGATAACTACAAACAAAATCCAACATTTTTTAACGGGATATATGTTGCTGAGGTCTGTAGTGTTTGTAAATAATACTCCAATACGGAAAAAGGAACTGTGTTATCTGGCGCTTTTTAAAATGGTCGTGTTTTATACGCAAAACTGTTTTTCAACATTTAATATGATTGGTATTTTTTTGCAGATGTTTTGAATAAATAAAATAACTCCTGACAAAACTTTAAAAATAATCGTTTTTATTTAATTTATATCAATTTTTTTTCAATAGTTATTAAAAAATAAAAAACACAATTTATTCTTCTTCAGATTCTTTATCGGAGTCGTTATCTCTATTAAGAGGAGAAGCCGAATTTAAACTTTACATTCTCCACATGCATATGAACATTGTAGTCCATGTTTCTTACATGTGCACCTGCCAGTACTGCAACCGGCTTTGCAATTGCACCTGATTATCTCCTTGATTTTATAGGTGCAGGTGACAGAGAAGTCTGGATCCTTGATATTTCAGCCCCATTTAAATTATTCTGACACAAGTCTGCTTGCACAGACTTTCAAGTCTTGAGGCTGACCATGTACAGCCTGACAGCTTACTTGTTCACAGAATCGCATATAGCGGAGTGCGTCAAGAGCTTCATTTGGCTTTCCATTATAGAGAGAAATAAAATAACAATCCCAATGTCCACTCCAATACTGTTCCTCCTGTTGTTAACAGCATCATTGGCCCCTGCAATACTGTTGTTCATGTTGTCAATGTCCCTCGCTTTTCAAGCACTGTTCCTCATTCTGTTACCAACCTCCCTCGCCCCTCCAGCATTGATTCTCATGTTGTAAACAACCTCTCTGGCCTCTCCAGCACTGTTGCTCCTGTTGGTAACAGCTTTTCTTGTACCTCCAGCTCTGTTATCCATGTTGTTAGCAGCCTCACTTGCCCCTCCAGGACTGTTTCTCTTGACCTCCACGATTGTTTATCCTGTTGTTAACAGCCTCACTGGCTCATCCAATTGTGTTGCTCCTGCTGTTATCAGCCTCTCTGTCCCCCCCCCCCAGCCCTGTTGCTCGTGTTGTTAACAGCCTTTCTGGCTCCTCCAATGATGTTGCTCCCGTTGTTAGCAGACTCCCTGGCTCCTTCAATACTTGTTAACAACCTCTCTGATCTCCAACACTGTCAGGCATACCAAGCATGGGGTTTGTCAGACCAGTTAAAAATAATACATCAAAATGTTTTTTATGTCTCTACTTTCAATTTAAGAATAATATGTATGCTAAATATAGCATAAGTGGTAGAATATTTCTGGGCAATAATATTATTTTCCTAATTTGATCATATAACATGTTACAGAATGTATTTTTATTTGTCCGAACTAACCCCGATCCAGGGTTGCAAATTCATCTGTAATTTCACTAGCCCAGAACAAAACTAGGCCTTACCATCTTTTAGCATATATTAGCCCTTACAATATTTACGGCGATCTCCTCCATGGCTAAATGACGGCCCCATTGTCTTAGTTTCCGCATTACATGTATATTGTCTCCTTGGATATTAACGTGTGTATCTGCCACTTTGTGAAGTGGCAGACACGTCTCTTCATATCCAAAGAGATGATATGTAAAATTGTATTCAGATGAAATATATCTGAATACTTAACTAGGCCTTGCTATCAAAAGCTCATAAAAAACTGGCTAAGAATTGACCGAAAAAAGTTTCCGCATTACATGTATATCGTCTCCTTGGATATTAACATGTGTATCATCTCTTCATATCCAAAGAGATGATATGTAAAATTGTATTCAGATGAAATATATCTGAATACTTAACTAGGCCTTGCTATCAAAAGCTCATAAAAAACTGGCTAAGAATTGACCGAAAAATCGGCTAAATTAATTGACGATTTTGATTGGTTGTCATTGTCGGGTTAATTAAGGTTTTTAATCTTCTTGCACACCCCCTGACGGGGTAAATAGACACTGCCCCGTCACGGGGCACACAAGGCAAGAAAAGTACGTTGGATCACCCGTGACGGGGCAAATAACAGTTAAATCATTTTCCATGTCCCGTGACGGGGCGTGGAACCGCTAATTTTGTGCCTTCGATACACCGTGGCGGACGAAATAAAGGAAAATTAGTGTTATACAGCCCGCTGTGGTGTATGCAAGATAATTAAAGTGTCCTTGGGCACCCCGTGCATGATGTAACGAGGTTTCTTATTGGTTGTCAAAAGAAGCATTACACTGGGTCCATTCGACTAGCACAATAAATATGCTCGCATTTCTAATTTTCAAAAACAACTACATCAATGAGTGGAGGATGTTCCTCATATTTTAGGCTTAGTTTAGGACGAGGGCCCACTGCACACTGGGCAAACTTCATCTCTCAGGGATGAAAAGACGGGTCTTGTTACACACTGAATTGTTTATTTCGAAATAAATACTTCTACACTAAGGGCCGTATGCTAACACGAAGTTTAGGCTTAACACAGTGTTAAGTAAAACAGTGTTTTAAAAATAATTAGCCCGTATGCCAAAAACAAGGTTAGCATCGTGTTAATAAGCCATACGGTTAAATCCTAAACCAGTGTTGTAACGCCGTGAAGCATAATACAATTTGTGTACAATTGCAGTGATTCCCCTCAGCGCCGACAATGGGCACGTCCAACAAACACGATACATTCCACCAATGCTGCTTTATTGTTCCTGCCAGCGTCGAAGAAAACGGCACAACATTAATTCATCAACGGCGCAAAGTGTCGTGTTTCACGGGCGCAATGTATGAGGATGGGCGTACAAGAGGACTGTTGCTAGGGGATTCTGGGTACCCATGCTTGCTGTACCTCACGCCAATCGCTAGACCAACAACAGATAATGAACGGCATTACAATCGGTCTCATATAATGACCCGAAACATTATAGTGAGATTGTTTGGCGTTTTAAAACATTTTTTAAAACGATTTGCATGTTTGCACTTTGGCCTCCGCACCAAATTAAGCACCAGACTGATTATAATAATTGTGGCTTGCTGTGTTTTGCACAACAAAGCAAGAAGACACAGGGAAATTCATATTCGTTGTTGAGTTGGATGATGACCATTACATTGATGGTGACATCATTGATCCTAATATGCTGTCATCCGTCAACCCACGAGGAAATTTTGTGAGGCCAACAGATTATTGGTCCAACACATTTTGTGAGTAGGCCCTACATAAGATACATTCATAATAATAATATTAAAAGCAATACTGCGCAAAAAAATTTGAGAGAATAAATGATGAATTAATATTTACTTTTGATGACGCACAGTAACATCTGAGATATAAATGATGTATTAACCCTTTCAGCACGGGGCCCGTCTGTAGACGTCTGAATCTAACCAGAAATGCATAATGCATTTCTGATCTAACGTATATTAACGTCAGTGGTCTAAAGGCGGTCCCTGCCCGGAAAGAATTAAAAATGAAGCAAATAAAGCAGAAAAAGCTAATGAAAATATTTATGATTATTTCAAATTGAAAAAAATGATTAATGTCTTGGTTACATTGTTCTACTTCATTTGGGTAGGCTACCTATGGTATGGGTGTAGGGCAATTATAATTTGTTTAAGTTCTTTTAGCGCGTGAACCGTCTATAGACGTCTGAATTTGACGTCTACAGACGTTAGAATCAGGCGTCTTAACGTCAACAGACGGTCCCCGTGCTGAAAGGGTTAATACATTTATATTATCTCAGATGTTATTGTGCGTCATAAAAAGTATATATTAAGTCATCATTTATTATCTCATATTTTATACGAAATTTATTTTAGCGTTGGAAAGGCTAATATCTCATTGTCATATGTATGTACAATAAAATCTGAGATAAGAACATATTTAATTAATTCGATAGGTATATTAGTATTTAATTGCGATAGGCATGCATAGATGTGTGTATAATTTTGTTTGGTCCATCACTGATTTGAAAATAAAGAAGTAGATACCTGCAATGTCTTAAAAAGTATTTTGATTTGCATTTCCATCAAATATAACAATAATATGTTATAATGTTGATTTTTTTCTAATGACTCCACACAATTATGAGTGTCGTCTATTAGTATTCTATGGATAATTATGATAATTTAGCTATTTTCATGATGTGATTTCAAGTTGCTATTGCCATCAACTTCCTTAACCTAATGCTAAATGGTTAACTTTTGGCAACATAACACACCGGTTTATCATCGTGTTAAAGCAGCTCCTTGGGATGACATCAATTTTCGTTTTTAGTTTTGTAATGAAGTAGTGTAACCCCCAGATCATGATTTAATTTTTTTTAAAGTTTTCAGATTTAAAAAAAATATATTATAAACATTTCTATGAATCCGCTTAAAACCCAAACAAACTTTTTGTATACCTAAAACACTTGCTAAAGGACGCTTAAATGTTCCTACAGCATCGGACCACATGGTGATGCTGTCGGCCCAGCGTTGGGCAGACGATCAGTGCTGCAGGTGTATCCCCCTATATCCTGACTATAAGACACCAATTAGCGGCGATTGCTCTGATCTTACCATCCAAGACGTGGGAATATGTGTTGTAAAGTGCGGTAAATTGCTGACTTGATTTGTTTACATGGCAATATACGACCTGAAAATATAACTACACTGTATTTCACTCTTTTTCGGTGCTTTAAAATTGTTTTTTGACTTTTTTGTATTTTCAGTTAAGATCAGTAGGCTATATAGCTTCTAATAAATACAATTTTCAAAATTGACAACATTAAAAATGTCTCATCCCAAGGGGTCCCTTTAAACCAAAACCAGCTTCTGGCATACCGGTTAGCGTTAAACTGAAGGTTACAACACTGTTATAGCTAAACTCACACTAACCTAGCTTTGGGCATAAGGAGAGCAGAATGACCTCATGTTACATTAATATTTATATTTGGGCTATGCCCAAATATATTGAGTTTTCAACGGAACTTTAAACTTATTATTCTTAGCACGTTTTTGTAGGACGCTATTTCTCCCTGAGTTTTAATCTAATCAACTTGAAATTTAGACACAACATTGCCAGAGTAATCAGGAGGGGTGCTATGTTCTTCTGGATTTATCCATGATTTCGTGGATCACTATACTCTTGAATGGCAAAAGGCAGTAAAGTGAGCAGACACTGCACTATGCTGCTCTTCAAATTCAAAAGGCAGTATCTGCTTACTTGTAAAGTGAGCAGATACTGCCTTTTGGATTGCACGGCAGTAGGCCTATAATAGAGTCCAATGCTGGTTCGATAGTGTGCACGTCGGGTGATTCTCCATTCATTGCTAGGAGGGTGGACAGGGTGCCCCTATGTCCAGACTGACTCCACCCTTTAGTCTCTAGATTTGATAATAAAAATACATTTATCCAATGTTTTAATTCCGGGCCAGCGTCGCCCAGTATTAAACCAATATTGTGTATTAGGTATGAACAGTTGAAACCTTAAAATAACAGTCGCAATTCTATTCAAACACAAAAAGTTGAAGCAATGTTGTTTTGATTTTGGGCTAGCGTCTGGGATAGTGATACAACATTAAGTAAAGTCAACATTAAGAGACAAGTCAATGTGTGTACTGGGCACTCTGAATGCGATTCCATTTGACAAACAAATATATATATATTTACAAGTGCAAAAGCTCAGTGGGGACTGGAAGTCTGAAGTCTGAAGTCTAAAATTCCAGTTCAGAATGGCTGCCAAAAAACTCATACGCGAAATTCCAATCAATCTGGTCAAGGGTCTATGTCCGAGCCCAATGCGGAATGTAGGTTATAAGACATAAATTTAGGTTAATTGTTTGAGTGTCAATTAACCCAGGCCTAGTCATATACGTTATTACTACTCATCATTTTAGAATACAAACATTTATAAATTCACCATCGTTATGTGTCAATGACATTTGTCCCCATAGTGTCTCGTATGTACAGTCATCATTGAAACAGTCACTACCAACCCAAACGCCCCAGACCCCCCCCCCCCCCTCTGCCACCCCATACCGCACAGCACCTCTAGGAACAGAAAAGCGGTCCGCAGTTCTCATCTAGTTTATAGGTTTTGTGCAGTTTTGTAAATGATGGGCTACCTACATTTGACAAGTGCCAATAAAATATCAAACGCTATATTATAATTATACACATCTGAATTACCTCACAGTTATCGTACTAAGGGCATTTAGCAATTATTCATTTACTGTTATGCATTTACCTTTTAAGCGCTAACCATGACCATGAATTGTTTTTAGATTACGGTTATAATTAGATTATATGTGTGGCAAGTGATATTAAGGTTGTAGTCCCAACAAACAGAATAGGCTCGACTCATGTTTTTTAATACTGGCTTACAATCTGCGACGCTGGCCCAGCATTAAACCAACATGGGATCAGCGCCCCATGTTTGTGCCACGACTTGCCTGTAGAAAAGGTCAGGCTGCCTCTTCGATGATTGAACCCTCTATGTGTCGATGACAACTATATTATTTTTAACATTTTATTAATATTTCAATGGTAGGCATACTTTCAAGGTGAATTTTGTCTTCAATCCACAGAAATATTTAAACATGACTGTTTGACAAGTCTGTAAAAAAAACAGAAATACAAATGTTCTCTCATGTGAAGCTGTGTATCGCGTCAGGAAGACACAGCTTCAAGTGAGAGAAACTTTCTCGATTAAATCACTTAATGGGTTAAATAAGATGACGTGTCAGGTAATTATAATGTACGGAACACTGACTTTCTGCTGCACTATGGCTCCGTTGATCATCTCCCATCACATATTTGTAAATGTCTGACGTCAAAGAAGACGACAATGCCATAATAGGCCTAACATAAATCACATTGACATATCAGATATGGCGGTATGTGTTTGACTATACAGCACAAACAACACCTCCGAGATAATTGTTTCACAGTTATTGGGAAGTTGCTATAGGCCTTATGTAGGATATACACATTTTTTAAAAGCTATTCATCCCTGAGTTTCCCTGCTATTCTGTAAATATCAAATTGTTTCCGAACTCATACAACGGACAAGCCCCAAAAGCAAAACAGAATTACCCTCATTTACAGTCTAATGGGAGAGAAAGCTGCGTCCTAACATATATTTAGGTAATGGAAACGATAATGATTTTGTTGCCTCATACTTCGACAGCATAACCCATATTGAAGCACGTGTTGTCATGACAACATGTATGTTACTGGCTAAATCAACTTTAAATCACCTCAAATGCATGTAATATTATAAGACGATCACATTATTAATCCTGTTTAATATGAGAAAAACTTGTGTAGGTGACAAAGACCACTGTATTTGGCCATGTTTTATAGTTACGTGTAGATTACAACAAACATGGACTCTGAATTATGTGCGTGTGCAATATGTATGTAATCTCACCGTGGCTTTCTTAGATATGCTCCGGAAACGTGATTGTTAGCTATTTTCGATCAGAGATGTAGGTAAAAAGGTAGGTCAAATGTCATGACCTCCAAAAGGCATACATACAGTCCCTAGTAATGAGTGTGCAATATGAAATAAATTCCTCTGAAAACCTAAAATATACTCGTTTTTATTTCACATAGCCAATTGCCATAGTTATGCTCTTCCCAATATAAAAAACGACTCTATTGTATAAAAAATGGCTATTTCTTATAGTGTGAGAACGAAATCAATTCACGTTTCAGTTACATTACCATATTTACCAGAAAGAGTTATTCAAGACATAAACATAAACTTAAACATACAGACCACCCACCAATGTGTGTTCAATCGACATCAGTCAATACCTGAGCGAACTTGAGCATAACACGTAAACATACAGGACATAATGTGGACTCAGGCTGCCTCAACCAACCCATTGATCCATCCATTCATCAATTCATGAATGGATAGATCAATGTTGATTGATTGATTGATTGATTGATTGATTGATTGATTGATTGATTGATTGATTGATTGATTGATTTATTGATTGATTGATTGATTGATTGATTGATTGATTGATTGATTGATTGTTGGATGGATGGATGGATGGATGGATGGATGGATGGATGGATGGATGAATGGATGGATGGATTCTGGGTACTATGATATCCTGAAAGAAAACATGCTCAATTCCGATTTTAGCAATGTTTTCATGATCAGATACAATAGCTGGTGAATAAATAGATAGATACATGCACAGATAATTATGGGTTCTGGCTTCGTAATGGTCATAAGACATAAACAAGTGAAGGCAGTTTTCAGATGACGTGCGTTTGGACTTTACTACTACATAATTATGTATAATTAATGGCCATGTGTAGCATTACAAATGAAAAAAACGTTTCGGGAGTAATTATTTATTCTAAATATATTTCAAATATACATATTATAATTTTACGTTGATACATTATGCTGTTGCTATTGTTGTATTCTTAGTTTATTCAACCCTCTGAGGTAACCATATCACTAGAAAGCACAATCAACGGTGGCCCAACACAAATATTCAGAAACAAACTGAGCAATTATTGAACAGTTACTTAGTCGAATGTGATTATTGTCTAAGTCATACATTTTTTTATATTGGCAATGTGTAACTTGGCTTAATTTTTTTCTGTTTTATAAGAGAGCAGAATAGAAAACTAAATCAGTCACAAACACATTCGACTTGCGAGCACGGAACATACTTTATGAGCTAGAGAACAAAAGGACCTGGTGATGATGACGTTTGTTTGATTGCAGCAGGTATAGCTAATATAACACACGTCTCTCTACCTTCCAATAGTCATTAATTACACACCTGGCCTGTCTACCCCATCATTAGTAAACTTCCACCACACCATAAAACGTGATGTATGATCATCTTAGAGATGTTTCATCTTTCAAATCGTTTGATTAAATTCTCAACACAGACTGTAACACTAAGTCAAATATATTAAATACTAATATTATCAATATTTGAATAATTTTTGATAAGTGTTTAAAATGAAATATAATGTTATGTGCAATAAATAAATCTACCTGTCAGTATTCTTCTCTCCATCCAGTCATTTATAAGTGTTTCCAACATGTCTGCTTTTCCATGCGGAAAACTGTTTGATAATAGACTTTAAAAACACATTCAGGGGCAAGATAAATTTTATTTTGTCAGATCAAAGCTTGAATTTCTACTTTGTATTTCAAAAGTATAAAAAACTGGCTGAATCTGACAAACTTGACGAGTTTCTACTATTGACTAATAACTTTTCCGTTCCATTGATATTAAAGGGTGGAATCTGCTACTTTCCAGGTGCGTTTGTTCAAAGTTAGTTTAATTCTAATCCAACATTAGTTTAACATCTTCTGTCGACTGGGTTTGCAATTGACTTTAAAACCACAAAGTCAATATAATAATGCGCAAATAAACGAATGAATCAATGAAAAATAGTAAATAAATGACTATTTGAATGAATAGATAAGCAAGAGAAAGCATGAATAATTGCATGAATAAATGAATGAATAAATATATGATTGAAAAAATGAATGAATGAATGAATGAATGAATGAATGAATGAATGAATGAATGAATGAATGAATGAATGAATGAATGAATAAATTAATGAATATATAAAGCAATGAATGAAGAAATGAATGAGTAGGACTATGAATGTGTGAATGAATGACTCAATGAATGAATAAATAACTGAACTAATTAGTAAATAATGAAATGATCGAGGTCCGAAATCACCGTAAGTCATTTTAATTTCGGACGGTGTGCGGTGAATTCAGACGCCGCGGTGATTTCGGTCGGTGATTACGGACGGTGTGCGTCGAATTCGGACGCCCAACATATAGTATTCTTATATGCGCACACTTATATTATGCGTTTTGTGGCTTCAATGTAGCACTCTGCCTTAGTTCGTCTGCGAAGCTGGATCTTAAAGGTGTGTGATATCTTGTCAGTCCCCAGGTATTTATAAATTATCCGCAAAATAACTTTCAATTGAGCTGGGAAATGATGAAGCAAAATATCTTAATCTAGTTTTTCAACTTTACTGGTAAATAATAACATACAGTCATATAAAAAGGCACCATAACTATTCTACTCCCGACCAATGAAATACTGGCTCAGCCTGTCACATGACGGGATTATTAAATTAAGGGTAGAATATCATACTTGGGCCATTACCCCACCCCATATAGTGGCCAGTGATCCACTAACCATAACGTGTGTTGAAAAATGATTTTATCAATAATTATTAACCTCACATGTTAATTCTCCTCAAAAGCGTATTCCCCGAACCCAATTTTTTTTAAATGACACATAACTATATAACCATCCAGGCTTTAATGTGGCATAGTTGTAAGATGACACGAAGGTGATATCACGACCATCTCAAGATAAAATAAGCAGATATTTTAGTGTAAGAAAATTGCATTATTGCAAACTTGGGCGGCTAACGAAGATACGTATTATTGTAAACTTGGTTGGCCACCGAGGATACGTATTATTGTAAACTTGGTTGGCCACCGAGGATACGTATTATTGTAAACTTGGTTGGCCACCGAGAATACGTATTATTGTAAACTTGGGCAGAGAATGGTTAACGACGTGACCAGGGTTAACACGAGGTCCTAGCAGCACAAGGGTTAAGACGAGGCCCTAGCAGCACAAGGGTTAACACGAGGTCTCAGCATCACAAGGGTTAACACGAGGTCCTAGCAGCACAAGGGTTAACACGAGTACCTGGCATCACAAGAGTTAGCACGAGTTCACAGCAGCACAAGGGTTAACACGAGGTCCTAGCAGCACAAGGGTTAACACGAGGTCCCAGCAGCACAAGGGTTAACATGAGGCCAACAATTTATGAATAATTTGCATAATGCTGCTCTCACACATAAGCGAATATGCTAGCGAATATAGCGAATATGTATCCTTGAAATTCGCAGTGAATTCGCCCAGAAAATTCTGAATAGAAAGCGAATATTTTCACCTCAAGTCATCCCTCGACCTCTCCTTACGAATATGTTGTAAATGCACTACGAATGCTTGCCAATGCCTCACGAATTGCTAACAATCGTTGCGAATGGTGCAAATGGTCTTAAGAATAAATGCTGCGACTGCCTTGCGAATGTTATGAATGCTTGCAAATGCTTATAAATGGGCTTGAAAACGTTACAAACGTACTTATGAATGATACGAATGTCTTACCAACGTTGCCATTGTCTTGCCATTTTCTTACGAATAATGCGAATATTTGATGACGAGGCTGTGATTAGTATAAATAAGGAGTGAATATGACGCTGGGCTCATTGTTTTTTTTTAATTTACAGTGGTAAGACATTCGCAAGGAATGGGAAACGGCGAACTTTACAAACGCCTTGCAAATGCCTTGCGAACGTTGCAAGTGCTTCCGAATGCCTTACTAACGTTACCAATGGCTTGCGAATGTTTACGAATATTGACGGCGAATGACAGTATTCGCAACATTCGCCGAAATTTAGGAGACGCTTCCTAAACTGGCCGATATTCGTAAGCAGGTGGAGAATGACTTGCGAACGTTCCGAATTTGTTACAAACGCTTACAAATACTCGGCGAGTGTTGCGAATTTTAAGCGAATGTCAAATCTTTTAATTTGTAAGCACATTCCCAAGCATATTCGCCTATGTGTGAGAGCAGCATTAGTAAAAAAAAATCCCATCGCTCCCATAAAAAAAGTGTTTAGTATTTTTCAATCGGTTTATTTTATGTTCTTGGCCTCAGCAAACTCTGCAAAAATGCCTTTCGTCTCTTCGTCTCTTTTCCTGCAGAGTGTATAGAATAAAATGGTCGACTTGCGAATTCTGTGAAACTCAATGACCTCGACCTCCTTTGTTTTCACTGAGCTTGCTAATACAATGAAGTATGGGAGAGGGTTCTTATATAACATTGTTTTCACCGAGTGACGTCACTGCGTTTCACAGAATAAAGTTTGGGGGAAGGGGGTATTATATAACCTTGTTTTCACCGAATGACGTCACTGCGTTTCACAGAATTATGTGAAACGCAGTGACGTCATCGGAAACCCTTTTTGAACGGATACTCGGTGAAAACAATGTTATATAATACCCCCTCCCCCATACTTTATTGTATCAGATAGCTCGGCGAAAACATTGCAGGTCAAAGCTATTGAGTTTCACAGAAGTTCCCCGTGCAAATGCCCTTTAAAGGGACATGCCCAGGCTAAAATCATAAAATAATCGGCGATTTTATTTTGGCTTATTAATATGACCATATGATGTAAACATGTCCATAGACTAGAACTGCAAAAGTTTTTTAATTTTTGTGCTGCGCATTCACCAGTTAGGCTAGATATAGAGACGAATTCCTGATTTTTAATTATTGACAACCATGTCAAAAATAAGAATTACGGGAATCTCGTCTCTATATCTAGCCTAGTTAGGCTATATATAGAGACGAATTTCTGATTTTTTATTATTGACAACCATGTCAAAAATAAGAATTACGGGAATTTAAGTGGTCATATTAATAAGCTAAAATAAAATCACCGATTTTTTTATGATTTTAGACCTGGGCATGTCCCTTTAACCGCCAAATATAGGCCTACAATAATATTTACTATGTTATTAGGTTGACAAAAGAGCAATGCCTACAACGTACACAGATATCTGGGCACAGAGCGGGACGGATACCCAGCACACTCGGCCGAGACGTTGAACCAATGTTAGCTTCATGTTGGAGTAGCGTCTTAACATGGAATGTCGGGAACCAATGTTTTATGTAATACTGTGCCAGCGTCGCAGACAGAGGACCAGTAATACCCCAGCATTGGGTCAACGTCTCGCGTTAGCTGGATGTGACCTGATGTCAGTCAGCTGTACGGCGTAAGATGACGATTAAGAATTAATAATAACTAAACAACATCAACCTGGTAAAATCATAGCAAAGCATTAGTTGAGTGATTTCACGTTTTGAGTCCACTGTCATATTGTACACTAGCCGGCGTATTCATAAAAGAGGTTTTACCAAACCCGAGCTTAGCGTTAACACGAGTGTAACTAAACATACAACTGCGAAATGGGCATGCGTGCACTGTAGGCCCCTAAAACTTTTCACTGTTGAAACAACGGTAAATTGCTGGCAGAAAAAACGCCAGCAATGTACTGTTAAAACGACAGTGGAATGTAGGTACGGTAAGTTGCTGTTATTCACAAAACGGCGAATCACCGTACAAATGACAGTGCACTGTAGGTACGGTAAATTACTGTAATAAGCCGTATAAACGGTAAGTTACAGTACCTTCATTGAAAATATTAAATACAGTAAATTACTGTATTCAATACGTCAAACTGCCATCTTAAATTTCTCTACCATCCAAAAAAAACGCCCACTGAATAATTCTAAGCTTTATGTTTTGGCAGCTAAAAACGCTGTTGCAAAGTAATCAATTGAGTCACCAGAACAACAGGCAACAATTCAATTAACAATTGTATTCCATATAAAATTTATTTTATATCAAACAATCTCACATGATATTTTATAAAACAATATTACATAGGCCTACATCATATTATCAGAAACATATTTAATCACCCTAAGCAAAATGATACATATTTAATCATCCCAAATAATAGTTATGATCGTCATTCTAAAAAACACAGGTGCTTTATAGCTGTATCCGATCCATCCCATTTATTTCATTAACAAAGAATGTCTCATCTGGTTTCAGGGATTATAATATTGACTCCAAACCACTGTGCAGAAGGGAAGTTGTATTTATCAGAGATTAACATACAGTAAACTAGACTAGACCTACATTCCCAGAGTCTCAATTCAGTCATTTGTGAAGGACATCTCTCTCGATAGCTTCAAGACTTTATGGCTTATGATGGGCGGGATGTTTCTTCAACAGATCCTGCAAAGAAAACATATAGACCTAACTGAGTTATACAAACAAAACTCATATCACAAAAGATTAAATCAATGCAAAAATAAATTGAGCGTCTGTATTATTCTATATAGGCCTAGGCCTACTTACAAAATGGTTAATTGCTGTACAAGTAACAGTGCACTATATATGTACGTTAAGTTACTGTGGTATAGGCCACAAATAAAGTAACTTACTGTACCTTCCACGTGTAATCACACTGCAACATGAACTCGTATTATAAAGTAAGCAACGATTCATTTTGATATGCCACTTAAGTCTATCCGCATTCATGATATTGGCAGAGCTATTTTAATTATATTTTAATATATTACACTAAGAAATTGAGAATACTTACATAAATTGAAGTTGTATTGTTTTTCTCAGTTCAAGATGGCGTCGCCTGCTGGGATTATGGCTATCCCAGAATGCACCATGCAAATGTCGAAAAAACAGTCATCCGCTGTTTATACGGTAATTCGCTGTTAAAAAACTATGCAGCAACAGTGAATGTAGTTTATAACAGTGAATTACTGTTAAATCAACAGTACGGTAAACTGTTGTCAAATTAAACATTAAATTGATGTAAAAACAACAGCAAAGTTTTACAGTGTGGGATGGTCAGGTGAAGGCCTACATTAGCCTATAGAGTACACTTAGACTATATTAATATCAGCAACTGAACTAATTACAAGATACTACTCCAACGAGAAATTGGCCCAAAGTTGTTTTAATGTTAGACCAACGTCTGCGACGTTGACCGACAAAAAAACAACATTTGGTGAGTGTGCCGTGTTGGCTGGGAAAGCTCTCACTGTTAATATGGGTGAGTCAACTGTTTCCAGACCCCCATGGCAACACAACTGTTTGTGTCTCAACACTAAGCCCACATAAGCTGATAAGAGAATTGGTGAATTATTTTCTCATATATGTCGCTCAAGTATATAGAGTTTATATGATTTGGGAGCTTGCTCTTAATGCGGCGATGTGTATGAAACGCATTATAGTATTATTATCTTGGCTGATAACTGTGAATGCGGGGTGATATGTCATTGTGGAATGTCCAGGGGGCACTGTTGCATTCTGGGGACACCCTTGTCCAGTGTATTTTGACAGTTGTCTGGTTTTATAGTTTGATCGACGTTCATGCACACAAATGATGGTTACCCACATCCAAAATGCATACAATTTGTGTACACAGCATACACAATTTCTACTCAGGTTAAAAGCGCGTTCCCGATAACACGATACGTCAATACAATGTTGGTTTAACGTTCGGCCCGTGTTGCAGACAGCGGTACATCAATATTCCAACAGTGGGCTAAGGTCTATTGTTTACTGGGTCGAAGAAATAGATCATTTGCCCCTTTATAGAGCCTGTAATCAATATCATATAGAAGATAATTATTCTGTTATCGTTTTAATGCAATATTACTGACATATGTTTGTGCCATATTATAATTATACATGTTGCTCAGAATTCAAATATCCGTTGTATAAAATATTAAGCAGAACTTTCCGATAATAATCATTAATCCGATAGGGCGGGGGCCCTGGTGCAGTGGTTAAAGCTACCTGCTTGGAAAGTTGGAGATCGCGGGCTCGAACCCCACTCACTCGTAAAAATTCAATATGTGTCTCAGTCTCTGTCTGTCTCTGTCTATGGCTCTGACTCTGGCTCTGGTTCTGCCTCTGCCTGCCTCTGTCTCTGTCTCTGCCTCTGCCTCTGTCTCTGTCTGTCTCTGGCTCTGCCTTTGTCTGTCTATGGCTCTGTCTCAGGCTATGTCTCTGTCTGACTCTGTCTGTCTCTGGCTCTGTCTCTGTCTGTCTCTATCTCTTGCTCTGACTCTGTCTGTCTTTGGCTCTGGCTCTGTCTCTTGCTCTGTCTCTGGCTCGATCTCGCGCTCCTTCAGAAACAATGGCCCCGTCCAAACTCGCTAGCATGTTAGTGGTAGTTCCTTCTAGTTTTGGCCATTATACCGCTATGGTGGGGACGCTCGGAGCTTATATTTTACCGTGATGCTTTCCCTAAATTATTCTGAACCCTTTCAGCGCGGGGACCGTCATTAGACGTAAACGACTCCCGCACTGAAAGGAATTAGCGAATTGTTATGACCGTAGCCCCATAACATAGATATTCAAATGAAGCAGGAAGAGCTAACTAAGCTATTTGTGATGATTTCAAATTGGAACAACTCTTTGGTCTCCAAAATATTTCAGCATTTTGTGTTAAACCATCTAGACATTAATGAATTATTATTTATTTGGCCAACGTTCTAAGGTATGTGGTCCATCAAAAGTGAATATTTTTAATCAGTTACGTGAAACGTCTGACCTGTTTTTACCTAGGCAATGTTGATGGATTGAATCAGATTTAAGTTCTAAAGAATATTTTTTATACCACTCCATGACGGAGACTTATTCCTGAGGTCACATAGTGAGCGCACGATATTACTGCAATACATGTTTCAAATTACTGTTATCAATATTACATTTAGCTATAAACAAAAAAATGCATATTTGTGAATTAATTTATACTATTCGCCTTCTGTTCTGTGAGTAGAGTAGGCCCATGGTTTATCCTCTTCCAGTCTGTGACGACTATGCGTTTCTGAGGGTAGTAACAATCTGTTCAATTTGTCCCTGTATTAAGACTGATTAAGGCAAAGTGAACACTATTATCATTGGTTGTTTAGATTAAGTTATTATCGCCTTTATCCAAGGTACCATTTGTGGTTTACCAAAAAGTTTTGAAATAGCATTGTGTTTATGTTTATAATAATATTTGAGGAACTATAGAATGTATGGTGAAATTGTTTTTTTCGAAAAAGTCAAAGATACATTGTGAACGCGTAATCCCAAGTACCACTAGTCCGTATTACTCATAATTTTGTATGTAGGCACTTACCTGCCTGAGTACGCAATGAAAAGGTTTTGGTCATAGCGCAATGATTTTTAGTGATTGTCAATTAAAATGCTTGGCAGAGATGCATTCGTTTTCGCCTCATAGGGAAAACACACTATTTCAACAAGGGCTCAGGGGCACATATTTTCTGTATTTCACTTCTGTGTACATATGATAGTATTCTATCGGGTGGTGAAAAGTGTAGGGGGGTAGGCCTACTATCCTGTTTATTAATAAAATGTAAGTATTATAATTTAGTGCTTTGTTTACAATTGTACCGGAACTATATAATGGTGGTTGTTATAGCTACTAGAGAATTTAATAATGTACAGACAAGAAGTAGGTAATCCTTTTGTGGATAACTTTTGTTTTACTCTGCGACCATGTGAACACATTCAATCATAAAGTTAATGATGAGATAATAATAATTACGAATGTTGCACTTGCATTTATTAATTTTTAAACATGAAGAAAATCATATCACACATAAAATAATGTCGATCTTGTTTATGTTTCTTATACAGATAAAATAAAAATAGCCAGTGACTTTGAGTGCTCATATAGAGTGTCCATATATATTCTTCTAAAACCACTGGCGTCTCGCTGAAAATAAAATAATGAATGGATCAATAAAACATAATTATTTTTTTAATATGTTTTATTCGTGGTGATCTAATTCGAAATTTCCATTTAATATTTTGTTAAAAAAATTACAATATGATAACTACAAGAACTTAAATATTTGTTGGGTAACACATAAATTAGGTAGATAGGCATACTTACAATTTTATCTCTCATACACTACTGTATCGTGTGTATACGGGGCAGTCGTGTCTCCAGGAGAATGATCTAAAAATTGTATCGCTGTACCTTTATCCTGTACAAAGAAAACAAAAACAAATATCACTATAGCATAATTTAATCATTACGAGAACGCAATTCTGCTACGTAAGTGTACTGTGTAGCAACAACGATTTATGTTCTAGCACTCATAGCGCATATTTGTCACAAGATATAGGCCTACTCTAGATTACGTTGCTCAGACATGTTGAAATAACCCTGCTGCTTTTCTGTGGTTTAAATAAGAAAGGTTGGAATAGTTATTTAGCCCAGTGGATTTGGTGTTGATTAAATACGAAAATATTTCTATAACCAGCTGTTTTTCTGTAGGTTAAAGAAAGTTTAAATAGTTTAATAGCCCAGGTGATTTTCTGCGGGTTAAATAAGAAGGTTGGGACAGTTATCTAGCCCGGTGTATTTGCTGTGGATTAAATATGAAGGTTGGAAAATCGCTCTGTAACCCAGCTGTTTTTCTGTGTGTTAAATAAGAAGATTGTAAAATTATTTAACCCAGGTGCATTGTAGTGGGCTAAATAAGAAGGTTGAAATATTTCTGGGTTCTTTATTACGTGTAGGCATAAAGAAGGGTGGAATTGTTGCTTAGCTCGGGCTGTTTTCTGTGGGCTAAATAAATATGTCGGTTGAAAAGTTATAAAACCTACTTGCTTTTATTTGGGTTAAATAGATTTTCGGTGGGCTGGAAGCTACGAAAGTAGAAATAGGAGGTATACAGTCTTTTCTGCTTTTCTGGGGGTAAATGGGAATGTTGTAAACGTTTATAACCTTGATGTTTTTTTGTTGGCTAAATACGAAGGTTGAAATAGGTATATAGTCCGGGTTATCAATTGCGGGTTAAATAAGAAGGTTGAAATTGTTATTTAGCCCGGGTTGTTTGATGTGGAAATAGTTATTTAGCCTGGATGCTTTGTTGTGGGTTAAATAAGTAAATAGGTTGACATAGTTATTTATCCCCGGTGATTTGATGTGGGTTGAAGACGAAGATTGAAATAGCTCTATAACCCACATTTTTTATGTGGGTTATATAAGAAGGTTTGTATTGTTATTTAGCCGGGATGTTTTCTGTGTGTTAAATATGTCGGTTGAAAAGTTATAAAACCTACTTGCTTTTATTTGGGGTAAATAGAAGGTTCAAATAGTTAAATAGTCCAGTATGTAATTTTCTGTGGGCTAAATAAGAAGGTTAGGATAGTTATCTAGCCTGGTGGATTTGGTGTGGATGAAATATAAAGGTTGAGATAGGCCTAGTTATATCTTACCCAGCTGCTTTTCTGTGGGTTAAATAAGAAGGCTGTAAACGTTTATAACCCAGATGCTTTGTTGTGGGCTAAATACGAAGGCTGAAATAGGTATATAGTCTGGGTTCTTAAATGCGATTAAATTAGAAGGTTGGAATTGTTATTTAGCCCGGGCTGTTTGATGTGGAAATGGTTACTTACCCTGGATGCGTTGTTGTGGGTTAAATAAGTAGGCCACATATATAGTTGATATAGTTATTTATTCCGGGTGATTTTATGTGCGTTGAAGACGAAGATTGAAATAGCTCTATGACCTACTTGTTTTTATGTAGGCTATATTATAAGAAGACTTTTATTGTTATTTAGCCCAGGTTTTTTTCAGGATTTGAAAAAAATAAACGTGGGGGGGGGGGGGGAGCGGCCGGCCCTTAAGTTTTCTGTTGGTATATTGAGGTCAATGTAGGTGGCTTTTTTAAATAATGTGGAGAAAAAAGCGGGGCCGTCCCTCCCTCCCCCGCCCTGGATCTGCGGCCGGCATTTTCCGTCATTAAGTTGACTATAGGCCTTTATATACCAAATGTTGTTTTAATGTTGGCCCAGTGTCGTAGACGGTGGACCAACAATAAAGTAACCTTGGGTGAATGTCTCAGATACTAAGCAATGTAAAATGCACATCGGGTGTCGTAATCAAATGCGGCCACGGACGATAATACGCGTAGTTGTCAATTCACATATATTTGGTAGTATTCCAGCTTTCATATTTTTTTGTAAATGTTGCAAGCGATAATAGTTGTCTTGTGTCAGGGATAGGCCTATATTTACATTGTACAAGTTTATTTTCACGCGGCATAACTTACCTGTTCATTTAAGGTCCTGGTGTAGGCTATTCAGTTCCGTGAATGAGCGCCAAAAAACAAACATTGACAGCAGGGCATTGAAAGAACGACTTTGATTGGTTGTCATTGTCGGGTTAAATAAGGGTTTTAATCTTCTTGCACACCCCGTGACGGGGTAAATAGACACTTCCATCTTATAAACCTAGCTGTTTTTTTGCAATTCAACGTTTTATTGAGTTTACCATTTGCATGTAATATTAATCATATTTTACACTCTTGCTTTCATCTACAACTTTACGTGTGCACGTTGATGTGTGTAATGCTATCTGGACCGCTGAAATACCCGACAGCTTCATCAGGAACTGTTTACTGGTAAACAAAATTATACTCACATTGAGATGTGTCATGCCACTTGGACCACTGAAAGAGCCAGTAAATCCACTTGGAACTTGAGCTGAGTGGAAAGATACAGGAGATCCTGATTCTACTACTTCACCATTCATGCAGCCATGGTCATGGATATCGTGCATTAGGATGATATTGGCCAAGCAAAAACACGGCTCTGTTATAAAAAGAAGAAAGCAAAAACTAGATGGTTTTTGAAAAGTTGCATCTCCATAGCTTCAAGTAATTTGACAAAATTATCAAATATTTTGTTCAGCGAGATTTCATTAGACACCGCAGAAAAAAACACAAACACGAATGCCATGGGATTAATTCACGTATTCCGGATGAATTTACTCGGGCTACAATTAACTTAGGGGTACATTGATCAATATCTTCATAATTTTTTATGAGAAGTGTATTTAACCAGTCATCAAACACTTATATTGATCTCTTTGTCCCATATTTCTGTCTATAAAAAATACAACTGTATTTCATAGACCTACTGTTAGCGAGAGACCCAAATGGCGCGTTATGGAGAAATAAAACACTCTGTTATCGAGTTGAAGTGTGAGCCTTTAACACCCAGTCACACAGACACGACGCACAAATTCAAAACAAATCTAAAATGTACTCTTTACCAGTAGAATGGTCTATCAGAAGCCTGATTTTGACATGCGCAAAAGCGGACGTTTATCAATTACAGTGAATGGTTCAAAAGTCGTGGAGCACTTTTAATAATGGGATTTTCAAAATAATTTATTGTTTTTAATGTACGCAATTTTATTTGCAATTGCATATTTGTACAATTTTGATATATTATTTATGTATATTTAATTATAATGAATAAATTCGATTATACAAGGCTCCCACAAGCTTCCCTGTTTTTTTCTGACTGTTCAGAAATGTCCAGATAAAAAATCCTACATTTACCAACCAGTAAAATGAACAAAATCTTATTGAGCGACTTTCGTACTGTCCTAATGCCGTCAAAAATACATATTGCTGGTAGGCTACAATTTAGCAATATCAACAAATAATAAGTGTTTTTATTTGTGTTATTCTATGTTAAGTAAGAAATTTTGTTGATTATTGCCCCGTGCAGAATATTTTTTGTTTCGTGGGGAGAAAACGTGGTTGGTTAAAATGGTTAACCTCTCGGAATAACGACCGACGGAATAACGACCTGTCGGAATAACGAGCTGATCCCACCAATGCTTGTATTAAGCATGTACGTGGTATTCATAATCAGTTTTACTTCAGGTCTGACCCTACGCTATCTATCTGCAGTCTATTTTTAATCTAAATTCTAATTCACTCCTTCTTTCATTAATCTAATAGTAATTCACAATATATTCCCTTAATCTAGACAAGCATTTGATAGCTTACTCAAATGCACGACAGGTTGGGGTCACTTGTAGATCTAACTTTGAACGTTCAATTTGATAACTCATATAAAACTTTTATTTTCTGAAATATAACTTTCTATTTTAAGCTTGACAAATCGTTCTATAACTCTGAATATATATAATAAATATATACCTCGGCAACTTAGTCACGAAAAATACATCTCACTCCAACCATTCACCTTTCTTCATTCGAGAGCTAAACAAATTTAGTAAGGGCTGCCTCCATTAAAGTGAGTACTTCATCAACAACAGCCCCCGTGGCGTAGTCGGTAAGAGACGTACCCGGAAATTTTCAGCTTTTGTGTTCGATCTCTGCACAAGGTTTTTCTTCATTATTCTATGTTTATTTGTTTTCGTCATTTAAAACTGACATTTCCTCTATTTCTACGAAAAGCTCGACGGATTGAAAATAGTAGTAGTAGTCTAAATTAGTTCTAAAATTGTAGGCCCCTATGAAGAACGCTGATGTCTGCATAGATCTATGGTGTACCAGTTTATTTTTTATTTCACATACGTCATCATCTTGTTTGCCATTTATCACCATTTTGTATACCCCCCCCCCGCCACGTCCTGAAATTTATAAAACATGATACCAAGGGTACCAAGTTGTTCAGTGAGACCCCAGATTCACTGTTGTGGTACAGCTTCTGGAAGGACACCTTTATTTTGTATGCCCCGTATAGTGGAGACACACAATTTGCATTAAATAACACCTTTACTACTTATAGGCCTATATACGTCGTGTACAATGGCACGCGTTAGAATAAGCTTACATTCGGTGATATTATATCATTTTATTATAGCAAACCGCAGCGCGCAGTGCCATAGAGGTACGACTGCTCCATCCTCCATGGGTCCAAACTGGTTATATAGTTTAGTTATAGGTTATATAGTATAGGTATTTAAAAAAACCTTGGTATCGGATATTTTAGCCACCTTAATAATAACTAGAGGGGAATTGTGACTTTTCAAGTAACAATAATGTTTGGCCTACGTTTTGTGCTATTTTTGGCGACCATTTTAAATATTGTTGGGTTAGTCAGGACCCATTTTCGAAATTTCTGACTTGTTAAGGCATTTTTTAGTAGAATTTGGCATGCAGTTGTTCTTACACAATTTGGGAACGCTGATTCTGAATCTGCCCCAAGCCAAGCTTTATTTTGTGTTTTTCCTACTTAAAATTCAAAAACAAAATGGCTGCCAAAATTAGTGAAAATCTCACAACATTACATAACGGCTGAGCTTACAATGAACATAAAAACATCATTTTGGTGTCTTAAAACCCACCTGAGCAACATACTTAAAGTCCCCTGAATTTCACCTTGTGCGTTTGCCGCTAGAGGACAAAATCCAAAATGGCCGCCACTGCGAGGCTATGTGCCATAACTTTGCTTCCAAATAACGTAGAGATGTGCTTTTGGTGTCTACATATAGGCTTCTTCCACCCGGGAAAAAAATTCAAAGCCGTGATAAGATCTATTATCAAGCTATGGGGGGGGGGAACAAATGTTGCGTCAGGAAAACGACACATCGTAGTCCAGTGTAATAATGTATTTAATAAAACTATTAGTTCACATTTAAAAGCCGAAGGAAACAAACGTAATATCCGGCATGTTGTAAAAATGCTTAGACTATTGACAAAAATATTTTATGATTGTTGAACACTGTCCGGCACTAGATAACCTGTCTCTCACCATATATCCGTTCTAGGCCTACTAGTATGTGGCATATGTGTTATCCACCTGCATCGTGCTTTTATAGTAAGGAATAAAGCAATATTTTAAATGTGCGTTGGCCACGAGTGGAACCCTTCTGGCCAAGCCCTGTACTAGGGTTAAACAAAACATCAAGATCCATCAAGGTGGTCTGCATACCCATGACAATAATGACACACATACATGTTCCGTTCCTATTGAGACAAGTAGTCGTTTAAATTTAACAATTTATGATTCTAGTAACTATTGTGGTATAGTGCGCTGGTTGAAACGTGCACATCCCATAAAAATATGTTTCTCAATCGGATTGACAATTTACATAATCATGATAATAGTATAATCTTCATTTTTATATTTTTGACCAGAAAAGATACTATAGAAAAGCCTGGTAATGTGCTGATAACACAGTTTTCAGACATAATTGAACGAATAAAGTCCCAACCATCGGCTCAGAGATCCACACAAAACCCTAATGTAGGCTACATATATTTCCACTCCTCTAACTTGAATGAGACAGATGCTATTACTGTCAATATATATGATAATATACAGTTACACGATATCTGTAATTTGGTGCAGAAGTTACCTTATATATATTTTGGGCATATAAGATTATTGCTTGAGGACACCCGAATTCTAAACAGAGCGGTGAAAAGGAGCCATCCACAAATTTCATTTCCTATAGTAAGGCTCATTTGCTAGGGTAATGTTGAAAATACTGACGATGAATTTATTTTATAAATATAGTATGAACATACAACATTTTCAGACGATGTTAGTAACTAACCTAGTATTGGCAGCTAAATGCTATATGGTGTCATAAAAATATCATCAAAGATTATTGGGTACACTATTGAGACAAGATATGATGCAGAATATGTGGTAATTGGGGCAATATACGTTAAAGATTACCACAAAATACAGAAACTTTCTAGATGTGGTCGTGATATGGTAGAATGCATTAGGAAGCAGTATTTTCTGGTCATGCATAGTTCTAATCAGATATAAGCTCTCACACTCACATAATATATGATCACTCAACAGGTTTAGTTGTGCCTTGAACATGTTGAAGTGGTATGGGAGCGACCACCCTAATTTGCAGGAAGAGGTAGCAATGTTAAAGACAATAAGTCTTACCTTATATAAAATGATGAAATCATATGATGGACGTGAAGATATTTAGGTCCCTAATAACTATATATGTCTCCTCCGGACATAGCAGATTAATAATATCATTCATACAGAGTATTTATTACTTATCTATTATGGAGTATTATTCTTTTGTAATAAACAATAATCATCTAATAATCCATGCAAGACACATGTATCCTACATAAAAAAAACATTTCCATGCACACTGCGATGTTATCTCAGATGAATATATAACAGATCAAATACAGAATCAGGGAGGAGGGCAATACAGTTTCAGCTCAATGTTCAAATTCACCACTTTTGGTGAAGAACAGTGCCATTCAACCATTTAATGAACACTTGTATAAGTGTGAAAAATACTGATGTACATGCTGGGACATTAAATTTTTTACGGCAATCAAACTGTCAGCTATTGACAATGTGGTAGTCGTGGGAACTGATTTAAACTTCCTCATTCTGCTTTCGAAACGTTCTCATCATAGCAATGCCTAGCTATGTAAACCTAGAACTGGTGATATTTATCGTACCATTCAACCGTCTCAAAGGCTTCCACAACGCCAGCACATCTTTTCTAAAAAGAAGACATTTAAATTAATTCATAAACACCCAGAACTAGAACATAAGCCAATTGGAGTATTTCAATGTGTCCTCTTCGTCAATAGCCTCTGCCACAAAAAAATGGATATTGTTTCGGTTGTATTTTTTCGGTTTCGGTTGTTGTTTAGCAATAAATACATCTCTGGCCAGCTAACAATATTATAAACATCTATGAGATTGTGGTTGGAGCTTCATTGATAGACAACTGCAACTAGCTCTCGTGTAAAAACTTCCTGCTCAACCTGAGGAACAATCACATTTAGTTTGATTACGTGTGAATTAGTACCACGAGAAAGTATCCGATGGCGTCCTATCAAGGAGTCGCTAAATCAATTCCAAAGCTATTCTAGCATTATCATTATGCAAGGTGATGACATTCATGCAAATCTGAGATATACACAGCAAGCCTATGTAGCTACAGTGATGAAAGTAACACATGATATTTTTGTACAATTTACTCATAGTTAATGTGTTGTTTTTAAATAATCACATTTTTGCATTCCCCGTAACTACATGTAGCATGGAAATTGAGTTTTTTTGATGCTTTGTATTTTTTTGTATCAGAAAACTATTTAGGCGCAAAAAATAACTTCCTTAATAATTTAGAAAAATGGTTATGGTACTTGCTGTATAATTGGCGGCCATCTTGGATTTTTCATGAAACTACATGTAATATGAAAGTTAGAGGTTATTACTGTTTTGAAGTAGATTTATTGGTATTAAAAACCTATATTTAGCCACCACAAAAAAACTTTCTATAACTTTGTATTATTGGCGGTCTTTCTCTTTCTCTTATTTGCATTAGAAAAGTTAAAATCATCTTAACTTTTCTGATGGAAATAATAGAATGTTAAGATGATCTTAATTTTAAGATTCTTTGTGGGATGGGCCCCAGGTCTTCAAAACAAAAATGTTATTTTGAACACGAAAGTCAAGTTTGTGTGTCCGCCGTGCACCCGGACATGATGTATAATCATGATAATTGTGACTTTATATGCTCTTCTGACGGCCATTTTGTTTTTCATTTTGAAAGAGAAAAACTAAAAATAGAACTTCGCATGGGGCAGATTTGCAATCAGCATATCCGAATTGTGTAAAAACAACTGCATGACAAATTCTACTAAGAAATGCCTTACAAACTTTAAGAATGCCTATTTTTTGAAAAATAGACCCTGACTACTGAGAGAAATGTCTTTTTGTATTTTCTGAAAAAGTATGAAAAATAGGTAAGATTAATACCAACTTAAAGCTCTCTTGTGCATTTGTCAATGATCGGACACAACATATTTCACATTCATGTGAAAGCCTGTGTTAGTAGATAACTATTGATATTAAATATATTGATATAGCTCAACATTATACTGCTCAGTGGGCAATAATGTGAGATATGGTCCATTTTCCCGAGCCAACAACAGCGAGCTAATTTTACGTCTAACCAAAAAACATATCATATGATCACATAACTCATATTTTTTATTAATAAATTGAGTTCCTTTTATGCAAACAATAGTTTTAGAACATGTTTGAATCAAAACTAAACATTTATACCATACAAAAATCAGTTGAGAGAAAAGTATTTTGACTATTTACTGAAAAAGTATTAAAAATAGGTAACATTAAGGGTTAAAATACCAACTTAAACCTCTATTTTGCATTTGTCAATGATCAAACACAACATTTTTTACACCCATGTGAAGGCCGGAGCCAGTAGCTTTCCATTGATATCAAATATATTGACAGAACTCAATATTTGACTACTCAATCGGCAAAAATGTGAGATACCGTCAATTTTCCCTAGCCTGAAGAAAAGCGATCAATTTTTTTACGTCTAACCATAAAAGCGTGTAATATGTTCACATAGCTCATTATTTTTATTCCAAATGGGTCTATTTTAAGTCCACAATAGTTCTAGAACATGTATAATAAATAAACATATATACATGTACCATACAAAAATCGGCTAAGAGAAAAGTATTTTACAGAAAAAGTATGAAAAATAGGTAAAATTAGGGGTTAAAATACCAACTTAAAGCTCTCATGTCCATTTTCAAAGATCAGACAGAAAATATGTTACATCCACGTGAAAGCCTGTGCCAGATTTATATATCAATATATTAAATATATTGATATAGCTCAAAATTTTACTACTCAGTGGGCGAAAGTGTTTCAAAATCGAAAAAAAAATCGTGCATAGGTTATGCATACTTTTGACTATATTTCAGTAAAGCAGCGGCAGTTACCTGATAAACAGGTTGATTCTGGCCCCTGAATAGTCCAGCTATGTGAAAATAATAGTGACCTAACTTCCCATTCCGGGTGACACCTTACCCCCAGCCACTTCTTGTCTAATACTCTAATACTCTGACAGTCTGCAGCTCCTTAATATGCGATCTGGCAAAATCAGTCGCAAATGGCACTTTGACAAATGACCTTGATCTGACGTATTTTTAATTTTTAGATAAGTTAGATAAGTTTCTGTGGCATTAAATATTTTTTGAATTTTTTTTTTGAAATAAATTTGTTATTTTACTTTTAGTGTCAATTACACTCCAATCAGTAATATTTGTTTCTATTGACATGTTACCATGGAGACAGTCGATAACAAGTAGAAAATATTGATACAGTGTAAAAATATTTACGATCGACATATCTGGCATATCCTTTTATAGTTTACAAAATGTTACAATTATGCGTTTATTATTTAACAAATGGGGCTGAAGCGAACACTTATTGTATTTCTTTAATTGTAATCCGATTAAGGTTTTTTTTCAAAAGTGTAAATGGCCTTTTGAAATGAAATGAAATGAATCGGGCTTTAGGCCACCTTTGTGCACATATAGGCTAAACTGGGCCAGGAGAAAATGGCCTTTTGAACTTCAAAGGCCATTTTCTCAAAATGACGCAATGGCAATCTTCATATGTCTGGCGGGCGGAGTCATATTTTCATCGCCAACCATGCTACACAGTTGTGTTATATACCATTTTAAAGGTAATTTTGTGTAGATTTAGGATCTGTTAATATATCCAATATTTTAATTGCGACTCAGGACTAATTTTGCCATATCGGGTCACACATACTGTCAGCGGAACTTTTTTTTACATTGACACGCACGTTATTCATGCTATTTGTCCGATTGCCTAAAGAAATAGTAGACGACCTCACTACTCAAAGATCTTTATGATTAAACGCCAAGTCGATTGGTTTAAATCTTAATGATAAATAGCTCTCCGAAATACGATCGTAGAATAATAATAATAAAAATGAGAAAGTATCGCACAGAGAGAATTTCAAAGTGACAAATGAAACTGGATAGAAGTGTAAGACAATTTTATGTTGCAGCACAGCTATTCTATTCACGTTGAAATGTTTTAGGACGTTTCAAATATGTCACAGTTCGTAGAAAACATTTGACAATACAGTTTTTTCCAAACATTTCAGTGAAACTTTTGGTGAAAATTTCGCATTTTCTTATATTCATATGAACATTACATAATAATCCAATATTATATTATTTTGGAATGTAGCGTTACATCACCAGCATTATTGCATTATTTTCAATATTAATAACCAAGTTTTCATGACCCTGTCAGTGTGGCGACCGCCTTTAGATGTCAGAATCTGACGTCTTAAGACGGTCCACGCACTGAAACAATTAAATATGTATATTGGCCGTAGACCCATAACATAGGTATTCAAATAAAGCGAGAAGACATTTATGATAATCTTAAATTAAAAAAAACACTTTGGTCTCAATGATTTGTGCAAAAATATGTCAGCGGGTTATTTTTTATACACAGATAAATGTCATAAAATTTTTCTAGCACATTTTAATTGCACGCGTATTGTTACACTGTACATCAGTTTAGAATTACACACTGCAAGAAGTGCAGCTTACTGTATTTGTACACAACACTAATGCAAACTTTAAACAATTTGGATGAATCAAATTAATCAAAGAGACCAACCGCATCTATTAACTCTTAACCCGCTAATCACGACTATAGTTGTTTTTTTGTTTTATTAGCCAATCAAATCACTGTTATTGGGAATGAAATAAGTGCTCAAACATCAAGATTTGCAAATGTTTTTGTCTCAAAATAAACAAATAGGAGTAATTTTCACCCACTTGATGTTGTGGGTCACGGTAGCTACCGCGACCCACAACTTCAAGTGGGTGAAAATTTAAATAAATTAACTTGAATAAAATAACTTGGTGAATAAGACAGGGGTAATTTTTGTAATTCAATAGAAAGACAGTCTAATGTAGTATATCTATTTACCTCTCTAGTTACCGGTAAAAACTAAAGGAATAACTTTACTTCCCCATTTTTGTTGATGAAATACAATATTTAAGCGAGAGAAAAATTAACAAAGATATTAACAAAATATAGCTAATCTCCACGGAATAACTTCTCTGAAATAAAAATATGTATAACTATCAACATTTCTTTGATAAACAAACCCTTTTTTTACACTGGCTTAATTATAAAGGATGGCTTAGCACGCTGCCGATCGACGGATTATCGATTATAGTCTCTTTTTTTTACAAAAAATGTGATAAAAAAGGTTGTTTGATCCCCTTGAATCTGCAGACGCATATGTTTTTAGCGCATAGTCTTACATTATATTTCTCTGATCAATTGTATTCAGTAGATTGTCTGTGAGCTGAGAGAAAAAAATGCTTGGCGCCAAAAAAACAAACCCACATCTCGAGGATCCATGTCTACCGACTGAGCTATCAAGATTATGCCTACGTGATAAAAAAATGAAGGATAGAGATTACAATTTTCATTTCGATTTTAGCCTCTATTTAACAAATTTATTTTGTTTCTATATATTATCACATTTTAATACATACATACACTCTGCGAATTGACAGACAGGGGGGGGGGCGATTGTTTACAATAATTTATACACACCACAGCAGCCTCTCATATGCTCTAGAGGGGTCCCCCGGAAAATTCTAGCCTCCTTTGGATCTGAAGACTGAATTCTTTTAGAACTAAAGGTTCTTGGCGGTTACCTAGTATATACTGGTACGTATGGAAAGCCCATATTGCTTTTGCAGTAAAGAAGTGTATGTAGACCAATGTAATGAATGTATAATAATATGAAGAGATGATATATGTGTCTTTTAACCCTTTAACCGCCGGTGCCGCATATATTCGGTTTTCATTTTTATTAGCACATTAAGTACCACATTTAAAATAATGGTAAAGATAAAATGTGACATCAATCAGCAACATTTGAAAAGAGTTGACCTCCATTTTGTCAAATCTAAATAATTTTCACTCACTTGAAGTTGCGGATCATGCAGCGAGACACAACTTCAAGTGGGTAAAAATTCAAATTGAATAATTTGGCGGTTAAAGGGTTAACCCTGTCGCAATTCTCAAATTGTAGTGGATAAAGATGACTTGAAGTGGGTGACAAATGAGATGAGATGAATTGAACGGGCTTTTAGGCCTTCTATGTGCTCATGGGCCAGGAGAAGAAGAAGGGAGTGGGTGACAAAGAAAACGAAAATTGCTATTTTGTTGAACCTGTTTCACACAAAACATCGTTTTAATAGGCGTAGGTATAGATACAATAATTAAATTTTCAGGTATGAGAAATGAATCCTTTAGGCATCACGAGGTGCTTGTTAACCGGTCTAGCACTCAAGTGTTTCGTCTCATTTCTCATCACACTGAGATCTGAATTGCGGCAGGAGGCTTAACGGGTTAAAGCGTTGAAACATTCTGCCAGATATAAGACATGACTGCAGTGAAATCACATACATTATAATACACAAATAAATAGTAACGTAAAGGGGCAAATCACCATGTGTATATATGTGAATAAATAATAATATTTTATTGCAACCTGTGTTGTCTTGTAAGGTTGGCGCGGGTCATCAGGTCCAGTAGCGAACATGACCAGCGACCGGGATTTGAATATAGCAAATCCTTGGTTTACAGTAATAAATTGCTAAAAACTTAATTATTAAGACTTTTTTTTCAGAAATAAAATGCGTTGCAAGTCTATAGTGAAGAAGCAGAGCATATTGTGCGGGTTGCTGATTAGCGTGTAACTTGTCGATTTCTACCGCACAGCAAGCACGAAACATTGACCCAATGTTGCATTAGAGTTGTTCCATTGTCTACGATGCCGGCCCAACATGAATCCACAATAGGGTGGAATCGCCGTGTTCGGTGGCCAGTGAATATTATACCTGGCTTCTTCATAGATCTCATGTTTTACAAAGTCACTTTCCACGAGAAACATTAATCATCTCCGTATAATCAATATAGCTTTTGTATTTCACGGTCAGCACAATGTTGCTTTAATGCTGGTACATCGTCTACGACGCTGACCCAATATGAAAACAACATCACGTTTCCTAATGGGCCTATTCTTGTACAATATTCCTGAGGGGTTCCATGCAAAAAACATGATATAAACGAAAAGCTCTATGCGGGAAGGTGACTTGGTAACTCGTGTTTTTACAAGACTGAGAAAAATACGTTAAGATTTGTTCATCCTAACACAACACCCGTTGACTTAGCTGATAATTGATCAATGATTATAAATGAAATCATTCTGTTAAGTGGAGTGAAAAAAAAATGAAAAAAAGTTATTTGCATTGCAAAAACACTAGATTTAAACCTAAATTTACATCTCATTCGACTTTATGGTTCGAGTTATCTTGAATAATTACATCGATTTAGCTTATAATTTATCTTTTTTTAAAGCGGGATGATTATAAATAAGACCTTTGTTTTCAGTAGCATGCAAAAAGATCACCATTTTATTTGCATTTTAAAATTAACATATTTAAATCTGTTATTCACGCACTATGGCAAAAATCTACATTCGTTCAACTTCATCTAGATTTAATTATGTTTATAGAGCACAATCATAGGCTTTCAACAAAATATATGAGCCTATTTTGATAGAAATCCATGACAAACATATCTGCAGTTGTCGTTGAATACCCCAGACCTTTCTAAGTGGTATACACAAATAGCATACTTAATATGGGAAATTTATAGAAACAACACAATCTTAAAACCAACTTACTTCTTCATGAATTTTATACCTAAGCCGATATTCCCATCTTATTCTAATTAATGACGCGTTATCGTAATCAATTACATAGAAAATGCTTGCAAAACAATAGCCTATGTATTTCAGATTTAAAGCCATTTTTTAATATATCATCTTTGTTGAACTTTTAGATTCAACGCCATTTTTAAATATATCATCTTTGTTGAACTTTAATACATTTTGTGTCATCTAATATAAGCAATCTGGTATGAAATGTAGCTGAATCTGGAATAAGTTGTTAACAATAATAATATGCTTATGAAATGCTAGAATGTGCTGAGCAAATTGTAGACATTTGGCAGTAATAGGCTGATTCAAAGTTAGTTGTGGCGATTTGAATCATGGGTATGCATCATAGTTCACTGTCCCAAAACACTCGGGCACTACAGCATTACATCACTCATTTCACCAGCGTCTCTGATAAAGTCAGTGTACAGCATTACATGAAATTCCTATGTCTGATCAGGCAAAACTGTGAATCCAAGAAACTTGACTATGACCCTATTTTAGTATCCACTTGAATATTATATAAGTGATTGTTTTGGTATAGATTATTTTCCCAGGTAAAATGAATATGAAATTAAATTAAATGTTGATGGATGTTTCATAATCTTTGCAGACATATATATGTCATGCCGTCTGACCTGAACTTGAAAGGAAGGTGGATCTGACGAATCAGCATCCACCTTGGCAGTCACCCGTGACTACCACATATGGCCCGGATGTAGGCCTTATATTATATTAGCCTTATATATGCACGACTTTTAGTTTTAATTTCTGGCTATCTTCGATTTTTGACCTTATTTTTCTGTATGACTTTGATATGTCAGGTTCAAAGTCACGGTGGAAAATACATTGGACGGGTGAGCGCCAGGCACATGTAACTTAAATTGACGATCCACGACTTTTAGTGAACAATTTTTGAATAAGGAAACGGGAATAAGGAATAAGTAACTAACTTCACGGACCTACCCATATCAGCATCTTGAGGTACTCGGAGTTGCATAATGTTAACATGAAATTTTCAGTTTGCCCTGCTATAATAAAATGTCGTTAGGAAAATGGCATTGTTGGTGTAATGACCCGATGACCTTAGCTGGAAATGATCTTCTTTAACTTGTGAGCATGCGCGCTGAAAACTCTGATGTACATGTATTGCATGGTTAGCTTGTTTATATGGTCATAACAATGTCTTCATTGACAGCTGGTTAGTTACAGCGACACAATCAGGCCAAAATTATCAAGAAAACTTTTTTTTTATTTCGGCTTCTTAATATGACCATAATGATGTGAGCATGTCTATAGAATTGCGTATTTAAAAAAAAAATATGTTGCGCATTTACAGTTAAGCGAGATATAAAGACGAAATTCCCGTATTTCTTATTTTGGACATGCAATTTGCAACCCGCTTCAAGTCATCTTCACCCACTATACAAGTCGAGAATTGCGATAGCAATCGGCTTGTAGTGGATGCAAATTACAACGGTAAATTCAGGCTTGCAGGGTTAAATATTTTGTTAATCTTTTAACATGTTGGATATGGTAGATGGTAAGATCAGATAACACCATCCTGCAAGCCCATGATTTGATTCGATTTTTGGCGGTCTAAGGTCGAGCGTGCTACCTTTCGGTCATAAAGACGCTCGACAATATTGACCCAGAAACACAAAACGTTACCCCAATGTTATCCTGCTGACTCATCGTTTGCGACGCTGGCCCGTCAGTAAAACATCATTGGTTGATTTTCTCTGGTTTGTTGGGAATCACATGAAAGGCGCCGTATTTGCGAGCAAATGCGGCAAAATCGCGATAACAGAACGTCGCAACTCGTTCGAAAATACGGCCCCAGGTGAGCAAACACAGACAACAGCATCTTTTGAATTCATCATCATCATGTTCACTTAAACGGCGACAATTAGGATTGGTCTAAAGTTGCGTCAGGGGAAGGAGATGCAGGTTTGCACATGCGTGCATTGGACTCTCTTGATTACAACTGAATACTGTCCAAATGCACACGATACATTTACCCAATGTTGGTTTAATGTCGCGGACGGTGGGCCGACAGTAAACCGACATTGAGTAAATGGCTCGTGCTTTCTAGGGTAGGACTTTGCGAGACGAAGCCACAGGTAGTAACTGCCAGTAGAGTAGGCATTCACTTCCTTCTGTCTTTGTACTTTAGCGGCAGCAGGGCGTCGCCGTCTCTTGTAGTACTATAACTAGGGGGATAAGGACGGTGATCATCAGTGTTTACTTTGACAGAAGACGCAGTGTCTCACACTAATAGATATCATTAGCCGTCAGATCCTGCTCAGTAGCTGTGCCTGCACAAGGCAATTTCCAAGGCTTCAGGAACATCACATATTACGGTGAGAAGGTTTCACGTAACTTGATTAGGCGGGCAACATGCCAATACCCACAACGCATTTACTTACCCTCTCTGGTGAGATGCGCTTTAATTACTCAATACTAACAGCAAATAATCATATCAATCATTATATTACGCTTAATAAATAAGAAAATGTGCTTAATTTGCAACGCAAAGGCTGATTTTTGGCATTATTTTATAAATACAATAATCACTGATAATCATCACACAGATACACGAGCATGCCATGCCAGACCCAGTAAACTACCAACACAAGGTAACCAGGTATTTAATGTGAGATGGCCAGAGACAGCAGCAAATATTAGCGGTGCAGGTGCCCTTCGAACATAACTGTACTTTATGTGTTGCTGTGACAAAGTTACCTCATGAAATTTATTCTCACAGTCTGTACAGTGGCTTTCTTTTAGAGATATATCGGTATGAGCCCATAGCACACTCGCGTGATATGGGAAAACGCAGCGCATGTTCAATATACGTGTATATGGTGTTCGCTTAGAGGCTCACGGGATAACGATATACCCAGAAAGCATCACGCTTGTTACAGAGATAGTAAGGATAAACGCCACCTGGTGATTAAATATAAACTAAACAGATATTGGAGTGGACAATGCCCTTATTTTTCAGCCGTGTATAAGAAACCCAGAATATATCCAGCCAAAATCCTAACATACCTTTGGGTCGCCCACAGTGCAAAGTGCATGTTTGTATTGCTAGCCCAGTTTTAGCATAAGTTTCTGCTACTATTTAACTGCTACTGTAAACTTAATGCTTTCGCAATTTAAAGCTATAAATGACGAAAAAATAATAACGATAAGGAAAATATGGGATATTTCTAATTATGAAAACCTCCCAAATTGTTTACTCAGCATCGACCACAAACTCTTGTGCCAAATTCAGTGGCATTTAATTTGTCTTAACATTTGTCTAGCAACCTATGTAGGGGAAGATGGGGAGAAGTGGGCCGGTGGGAGAACTGGGCCACCCCCATAATCTCTAAAAATAGTAACATGAGGATTCCCTCCTTTGGTCACATGACACAGTGAGATACCCCTGGAATGCACCCTTTTTTAGAAAATTGTGGAGCACTAAGTAGGTGGGTGGCACATAAGAACATATTTTTTGGTATCCAAAGTTGATTTTGCACCCGTATTATGTGTCTTTATATCTGTAAAGCCAGCAGAGATTTATAAAATATAACAACACTCGACCAAAGTACAGTAAATGAGCTGTCACTTAGTAATGAAAGTAGATGTATTAACTTGCCATGAAAATTGTGGTACCATCCTTTTTACAAAATGGACGATGTGGGAGAAGTGGCCAGTGTAAGTGTGGGAGGACTGGGCCAGTGGCTCACTTCTCCCTAACTGGTGGCCCACTTCACCCACACTGGCCAACTCCTCCCACAGGTAATAACACTTGCCATGGAAAAACTTTAGGGCATACGAAGTTTACAAAATATACTGGCGCAGAACACATGATTTCGCACAACACATGATTTGAAGCACATGCTATTGTAAGATGGACAATGATCCAATATTTTTTTTACAATTATTTGGCATTAATGATATATGTCGAAACTTAAATCGTTTTCATATCAATATATGGTGCATTAGTTACCAATTTATAGTATTTTCAAAAGTGTATTATTAGTTTATATCCCTCATGGTGGCCTCTAACCTTTGGCTGTCCATAGTTTGTATAAACTGATAAATATACAGCAGCCATATTGCACTACATCGTTGGCTACGTGGCCATTTTACTGTATCCTAAGGCATATACCTGGTACCAGTATATGAAGAGTTGGGAGTACTGCAGCAGCTTATCTGTGCACAGCAGCAGCAACTTACGGGGGAACACCGTAGCAGCTGCTGGGAGCACTTAGGCAGATGTTAGGAGCACCGCAGCAGCTGTTGGGAGCACCGCAGCAGCTGTTCAGAGTTCCGAAACAATATGTATGGGAGCACCACAGCAAATGTTAGGAGCACCGCAGCAGCTGCTGGGAGCATCGCAGCAGCTGTTTGGAGCACCACAGCAGCTGGTAGGAACACCACAGCAGCTATTTGGAGCACAGCAGCAGCTTATAACATCACCGCAGCAGCTGCTGGGAGCATCGCAGCAGCTGTTGGGAGCACCACAGCAGCTGGTAGGAACACCACAGCAGCTATTTGGAGCACAGCAGCTTATGACATCACCGCAGCAGCTGCTGAGAGCACCACAGCAGCTGTTGGGGGCACATCAACTGCTTATGGGATTACCACAGAAGCTCAAGGAAAGCACATCAGCAGCTGTTGGGGGCACCGCAGCAGCTGTTGGGAGCACCACAGCAGCTGCTGAAAGCACCGTAGCAAATGTTAGGAGCTTCGCGGCAGCTGTTGGGAGCACCGCAGAAGCTGTTGGGAGCACCAAAGTAGCTTTTGGGAGCACTGTAGCAGCTGCTGGGAGCACAGCAGCAGCTTTTAGGAGCACCATAGCAGCTTTTGAGAGCATCACAGCAGCAGAGTAACAGAACAGTCTATGGGAGCACCGCAGCAGCTTATGGGAGCACTGCAGCAGCTCGAGGGATCACCATAGCAGCTGTTTAGAACACCACAACACCTTATTATAAGGTAGATGGCAACCATGAAATCTGAAGTTGTTGGGAGCACACAACAAGTATTGAGAGCACTGCAGCAGCAGCTGAGATGGGAGCATCGTAACAGCTTATGGGAGCACCGCAGCAGCTTATGGGAGCACCACAACAGCTGTTGAGATCACCACAGCAGCCGTTGGGGGCCCTGCATGTAGCTGTTGGGAGCACCGCTTATGGGAGCACAGCATCAGCAGTTTATGGGAGCACCATATCAGCTGTTGGGAGCTCGGAAGCAGATGTTTGCAGTTGCGCAGAAGCATATGGGAGCACCGCAGCAGCTGTTGGGGAGCACCGCAGTACTTTATGTGAGCAGCGCAGCATCTGTTGGGACCACCACAGACAGCAGCTGGGAGAACTGCATTAGCTGTTTGGAGCACCGCATCAGCTGTTAGTAGCACCGTAGCAGCAATGGGAGCAACGCAGGCAGCTGTTTGTAGCACATCAGCAGCTGTTGAGAGCACCCCAGCAGCATAAGGGAGCCCATCAGCAGCTGTTAGAGCACCACAGCAGCTTCTGAGAGCACCACAGCAGCTGCTGGAAACACCACAGCAACTTATTGGAGCACATCAGCAGCTGTTGAGAAAACCATTTTCATGGATTATGACTTTTTAGTAGATAGACTATTTTTTTTATTTATCAACGTTTGGGTATGGCCCATTTCTCCCACATGGCGGCTCAGTTCTCCCCCGAGCAGGGACAACTGGGCCAGTTTAAAAAATGGCAGAAAAATGTTGTTTCACAATTTTCTGCTGAACAGTGGCTTTAAAGCACATGGTGAATACATCTATATTTTCACATATTTTATTCAGGAGATGTGTTGAATTGATACGTTAAATTGTGAATTTGTGAGAAGAAAAAATATAAAAAATGGCCCAGTTCTCCCCATCTTCCCCTATATACGGTTCTAACAGCGCAAGTGTTATTTACAGGTGGTCGTCGCTGACTAAACCTGATCTGAAGTGATCTTTGAACTGCGAGCCAAGAATGTAAATTTCTTCGGAATTCGGTGATGTGAAAATCAAAATGTTTAGATGACAGAATGTATAAACATCAGAAATCAGTTATCTCGTCTTTTTTGTGCATCAATAAAAATAAATGTTCACCTTCATCAAAAAACAATTTTAGTGAAAAAGTAGCAGCTGGTTTTATTGACCGTTTTACATGTAAAACTCTGACATATTGATCATTTTTTATTTGCTTATGTTTTTATATATTTTTTTGATGCGCCAATCGATTATAATTCTCGGTTTTCATTATCTCACGCATTGTTACAGTTCCGGTCACTGGATATGTGTGCACAAAGGAAAGATATCGGCCGCAGCGGAATTCGAACCCTGTACCCCCGGGCTCCGAGTCAACCACGCTACCAATGAGCTATCCATAATTATCAGCTTCGACGCTGGTCCAACATTGTAATAGCATTGTGTGATTGTCCCGTGTTTCCTGGGAACATGATTCCAAACGTTGGATTAATGTTGGGCCACCGTCTACAACATCAACATCAAACCAACTTTCTAAATGGGCGGGGGCCCGGGGGAGTGGTTAGCACCGCTGCCTTTCACGCTAGAGTTCCGGGTTCTTTTCTCGGTCTCGCCGGTTTGAAAGAAACATAAATGTATCTCCCCTCATCCACTCAGTATTGTGGGTAGCCTCCGTGACCGAGGGGTAGCGAATCCTGTGTCTTGAGTGTTCGTTTCATTTTCGGGTGGCTGCAAAACTTTTCTCCGGCAGACTATATTGACCAGCACTATTTATCCACAATTCTTGTCAGGAGACACACTGTCTGTACCCTTCATTTAATTTATAAATTTATTTTCACGTATTTTATTTCATATTCAAGCTAGGGGTGAAGCGAGATGAGTTTTCACAACATAGCAAAAACATTTTTTTTAACAAATTATTTTTCTCAGTTGGATATTTTTCAAAATATTTTTCGGCCTCCCCCCCCAGATAATGAAATGGTAACTACCTTAGATTGTTATCTGGAGTATTATTTGCCACTCGACAGTGTACATTGAGAGTCTAGCCGGTTTATGTTGAAGCTCTAAACACAGTTAAACAAAGTTAAAAAATAACATAATGATTTATCTTTTGAATTGAAACCTTGTCATCTGGGCCTAGTAATAATAATCGTGCTCATTAACATAAGCATATATACTTATGTCAACATTTTAATCTCTTGGTACAGGTGCATAACTATTTTTCGGTATGTGAAAAACAACGCAAATACGATTTATTTTTATTCTAGTATACAATATATATTATGGCTAACAGCCAAGATATAGTATCGTAAATTACATTTATAATGGACGAAATTTTAAGAAGACATACTGTACCTCCCGGAGTATGTCATCTTTTTTACAAACAGTGGAGAAATCGGTCCAAAATGTTATAATTATCTTTTTTTTTAGGTTGAGACTCGTTCAAATATTTGTTAAAGCTATTATTGTATACAGTATATAATGGGCTGGCACGTTGGTAATGTGGATAGTAAAATTCATTTATTTGTTGAACTAGTCCGGATTATTGTAGATGAGACCGGGACTAACTCAGACACGGAGGTAAATGGGATAAGCCTGTAACACGAATTTATCCGAAATGGCACAATCAGTCACAATCATCTTTAATGTCTTAGTTAAGCCTAGCTCTTTCCGGTTCATTTGAATACCGATGCTATGGGTCTACGACCATTAAAAATATTTGAGTACATTCAGTGCGGGGACCGTCTTTATACGTCATAATTTGACGTCTACAGACGTCAGATTCTGACGTATAAAGACGGGCCCCACGCTGAAACGGTTAAACTTTGTGTGGAGTCATATACAGAGAAAACTGGGAAAATCATTTCTTCTTAAATGTCGTTAGTTGTAATTTAATAAAGGCCGTAATGAGTCTATAATGACACTATACCAGCTACATTGACTGGTTGCTTTGAATTTCTAGCTCTATTATCGTATGCGCCAGAGTGTCAAGTAGAAAAAGTGTCCAACTTATCCCCGAACTACCCCACGAAAAAGTAGGTTTGATGTGTTTTATAATCATTGTGTATAATACAATTATGTGCAATTTGATTGTCAAAAGCTAATTTCCTTCTACTTACTGTACAACAAGGCCCTAAATAGTGCACACAAATGATTATGATTTTCCCCATCTTAACCACATTCACAATAGCCATGTGTGGTAATGTAGATTAAAGCTACATTGGCAATGGGAACTGAACACCACATAATGAGCAATATAATTACTTGTAATACAACACACACAACCACGTATTAATACTATACATGTTCTCACATATTTTTTTAAATCTATACCGAAACTATTCATGACAAGTGAGCCAGAACGTTTATTATTGACAATCAAATATATTGATGCTATTATATGCATACGGCGAAGAGGGAACTAAGATCTTTATGACGCTTTCAAATTCGAAAAAAAAAGAATATTCCAGCGTTATAAAGGTCAAGACGTATAGGTCTAATACTTTTTTATATGGAATTTGAAGACATTATTATGTCACCCCGCTCTAGCACTTCATAGCTATTTTGTGTCACATGTCATTGCTCAATTATTCTGTTTCTAACTCGTGGATTGTTATTTCAGATAATCCACATATTCTGTTTACCTAATAATATGCGGATATACATGACATCAGAAATGCATATTACAGAAATGTGTATTGTGCATATCTGATGATATAACTTATCGTGTCTGATATGCTCCTAATGTTTGCTTTTAGTGATCAGGATACTAAGAAAGCATTTACAGTAGTAAGCAGCCAATATGATCAAACATATGTGGAGCAATGAACGCGAAGACGTGACAAGCTCAGAGAAATATTCACCAGATATGGTACTTAACTCAACATCTATTCATGAAGATGGACTGTCCACTATAGGGATGAAAACATGGACTCCCTTTCACACAAAGAAAATCATTATCAACGAGATAACTATGACGTACACAGCACAAAGTACATTAGAGCCAGAACCAATACAAATTGTGACAGACACACTAACAGAACAATTGTTGACAATATTATTTTTATTTTTGATCTGGCTGTATATTTGTTGTGCAAATTTTTTTCTGTTGTATGTGATAAAAAAGGAGCCTCAGTTACACACTCCACAGTATTTTGTGTTGTCCTCCTACATGATTTGTGATCTAGCTACTGTTAATACCCTCATTTTACCTATGATTGTTCTTGTAATTGTTAATTCTACCACATTTATGCCATTAGAGATATGTCAGTGGATGAGTACAATTAGTTCGGGTTTCTTCTTTTCCATGGCGCACATGGTTGGTTACATGGCCTATGAGAGATTCGTCGTATTTTTTCGGCCTTTGACATATAATCGATATTTCAATCCCAAGAAAATTAAAGTAACTTCTTTGATAATACATTTGGTAGGACAGGTGTACTCGGCTATTACAGCAGTTATATTTGGCAAAGTATTGGTGACCACAGCATTAAATTGTCAGGCTCGTGCTGCTGGTCTGGTCTATTTGAATCCAATCACTACCGTACTCTTTTTCCTGCCACCTGCTTTTATGTCTGGCTACGTCTTGGCACGTTTGACTGCCTTAATTTCTAAACATAAAGCTCAAGTGTCTGCCCTGCCATCAGGGAACGAGGCAAACCAAGCAGCAAAACAAAGTAAAAAACAAGTTTTCTCTGGGAAACGGGCTTTTAAAATGATAGCTCTTGTTTCTGGCTCATTCTTGGGAACTACAGTGCCTTTCGTTTTGATTCGCGTAGCAATTTTTTCTTCAGGAGTGACTTGGAAACAAACTGATGCGAGGGAAAACATGGTTGCTTTTGCTATATCTCGGTTTTGTTGGCTGGCTGTAGCTACGCTGTCGTCACTTGCTAATCCCGCTATTTATGTGTATGCTCAAACTGATTTGAGAAAATTAGCTAAAAGAAATCTTGGAATGAAAGTTGAAATAGCCGAAGACGAAGCATCAATTACACAGGGCAATTCGAGTACGGTCTAATTTGTGAAATATAATATACTAGTATTAATGAATAAATCAAGTAATAAACATTAAATGTTTAGTGATTGTTTCTGACTAACAGATCATCGTTTCTTATTTAAATAGTGTTTCGGGAGTGACTTAGAACAGCCTGATGCAGAGAATAACATGGTTGATTGTGCTTTAGCACGGTGTTGTTATCTAGATGTAGTCGTGTTGTATTCATTTGCCAATTCTGCTATTTATTTTTATGCTTCAACTGATTTGAGGTAGTTACTTAAAGAGAAAACGAAAAGTTAGCATTATAGAAGCCGAAGCATCAATTAGACAGGGCAAGTTAGTTTTGTATTAGGCTATAAAATAGGTCACAACATCATGTAAGCTTATTATCATGATTATTGTATTGTATTTTATTGAATTATACACTGTGGATGAATGTCATTATGTATCGCACCTTGAGTATGTATGGCTCCATATATACGGCTCCATATATGACACTCTTGTTATATATATTGTATGCAAATGTTATCTGTCTGTATTGCAATAAATAATTAAACTGACTGTGACATAAACATAGCTATTGAAGAAATAGAAACTGTAGTTAAATGTAATGTATAACGTCCTGAGCAATGATTAGCTGGTAATATTTGTATAGTAGGTTATGTTATATTGATGTGACCGAGATGTAATAAGTGATGTTATTGCTATAAAATAAAAAAGAAAAGCAGAACAGTTTTTTACGTGTTTTAATTATTGATCAGGCCTATATCTGTTGCAGCTCTGTGAGCTGATTCTGTAATAGTATTTTTTTCATAAAGTATTTTAGCAACTGCTAGCCGATGTTACGCATTGTTTTATTGTTGCTTTCTATAGACCTAGTGACGCTCCGCAAACACCTTATGCAAAGTAAGTCCTTTTGTTTAAAATAACTTTTTAAAGATAAAAGTGTTGAATCTGTTCAACCCACTGAAATCAATTTCTCAAATTCAAAAATAATAAGCGGAAATCGTTTTTGTCGCCACACATTATGTTCTTATCGTTTTATTTATTCACCATACACAGTACATATGAATACATTAGAGTTCATAAAAAATAGTACAATATGGTAGGTTAGCTGCGAACAGCCAATATAATATAATCTATAAGCTCAGAAACCCTCGTCATAAAATTGAAATTATGTTAAAAAGGTAATACAATAAATAATGATAAAGTGTTACCGTAGAGCATCTCACTGTCAGATCAGATCTTGTTGGCTGGCTGTAGCTACGCTGTCGTCACTTGCTAATCCCGCTATTTATGTGTATGCTCAAACTGATTTGAGAAAATTAGCTAAAAGAAATCTTGGAATAAAAGTTGAAATAACCGAAGACGAAGCATCAATTACACAGGGCAATTCGAGTACGGTCTAATTTGTGAAATATAATATACTAGTAGTAATGAATAAATCAAGTAATACACATTAAATGTTTAGTGATTGTTTCTGACTAACAGATCATCGTTTCTTATTTAAATAGTGTTTCGGGAGTGACTTAGAACAGCCTGATGCAGAGAATAACATGGTTGATTGTGCTTTAGCACGGTGTTGTTATCTAGATGTAGTCGTGTTGTATTCATTTGCTAATTCTGCTATTTATTTTTATGCTTCAACTGATTTGAGGTAGTTACTTAAAGAGAAAACGAAAAGTTAGCATTATAGAAGCCGAAGCATCAATTAGACAGGGCAAGTTAGTTTTGTATTAGGCTATAAAATAGGTCACAACATCATGTAAGCTTATTATCATGATTATTGTATTGTATTTTATTGAATTATACACTGTGGATAAATGTCATTATGTATCGCACCTTGAGTATGTATGGCTCCATATATACGGCTCCATATATGACACTCTTGTTATATATATTGCATGCAAATGTTATCTGTCTGTATTGCAATAAATAATTAAACTGACTGTGACATAAACATAGCTATTGAAGAAATAGAAACTGTAGTTAAATGTAATGTATAACGTCCTGAGCAATGATTAGCTGGTAATATTTGTATAGTAGGTTATGTTATATTGATGTGACCGAGATGTAATAAGTGATGTTATTGCTATAAAATAAAAAAGAAAAGCAGAACAGTTTATTACGTGTTTTAATTATTGATCAGGCCTATATCTGTTGCAGCTCTTTGAGCTGATTCTGTAATAGTATTTTTTTCATAAAGTATTTTAGCAACTGCTAGCCGATGTTACGCATTGTTTTATTGTTGCTTTTTATAGACCTAGTGACGCTCCGCAAACACCTTATGCAAAGTAAGTCCTTTTGTTTAAAATAACTTTTTAAAGATAAAAGTGTTGAATCTGTTCAACCCACTGAAATCAATTTCTCAAATTCAAAAATAATAAGCGGAAATCGTTTTTGTCGCCACACATTATGTTCTTATCGTTTTATTTATTCACCATACACAGTACATATGAATACATTAGAGTTCATAAAAAATAGTACAATATGGTAGGTTAGCTGCGAACAGCCAATATAATATAATCTATAAGCTCAGAAACCCTCGTCATAAAATTGAAATTATGTTAAAAAGGTAATACAATAAATAATGATAAAGTGTTACCGTAGAGCATCTCACTGTCAGATCTCAGAGATGAGTTTGAAAGTACTTCTATATTATAATGGCAGGATACGTCATAGTAGCTCTTAATACATTTAAAAACATATAACAAATCTGTAATTTCACTTTGAAAAGATCTTTGAACTTTGATAAATGACGGTCATATTAGATTGTAACCACAATGCTAAGATTATGTTTTTTCTGGTCGCATCATTATGTCACCATATTTGAAAACACTGTATAGTAGACACATAAATGTTACCCACAATGCAATGTTCCATGTTTTCTGGTTGCAGCATGGTATATGATATGCCTCGAAACTCTTACGTATGTCATACACGGAAATCATTAATCTGCGTCTTTTATGTCAAAAACAGTTAGACAGTCATCTTGGATTTTATCATAAGTGCAAGGCTATATTACTCTCTGGATACACCATTATGTTGGACATAACTGGCAGTAACCTTTCAGCTGACCAGGGCGGGGGCCCTAGGGTAGTGGTTAGCACCGCTGCCTTTCACGCCAGAGTTCGGGGTTCGGTTCCCGGTCTCGGCGGTTTGAAAGAAACAAAAATGTTTCTTCCCCATCCACGTGTGAAAGTCAGTATTGCGGGGAGCCTCCGTGACCGAGAGGTAGCGTGCTCGGCCTCAGACCGCCAGGGCTCGAATTTCGAATCCTGTGTCTGGAGGACAGTGTCATCTCAATCATTTCACCGTCCTCAGGAGGTTCTCCTGGCCCAGTTTAGCCTATGTGTGCACAAAGGTGGCCTAAAGCCCGACTCATTTCATTTTTAGTTGGCCAGGAATCAGAAAAGAGCATATTTGAGGTTTTCGTGTCGATTTTTCTGTGCATACCTGAAACCTTGCTAGATGTATTCTCAGACCTCCTATAATAAAACCACGATCGGTTGTCGGCTTTCATGTGCGTGCACTAAAGCAACACAGTATTTTCAAAATGGCCGCCAAATTCACCCTTGAATAGTCAATTTTACTAGTCAATCAGCATTATTATGAACAGCAAACACTTAATTAAAAATTAAAAACAATGTGGAGGTTATATAACTTTATTCTAATATACTTTAGAACAATATTATTTATTGTGATTCAATTTGGGAGTAGTAAAAACATTTTACCTTTGTATTTAAGCTTACCGACTAAACCGAATAAACATCTTTAAATTTCGAGACATCGTCTTCGAAATCATGTACTGAGCCCAACAACCAATTAAAATGATTAGAATACTCTAATAATCCATACCTGAAAATTGCAAAAAAAATTGTTTAACCCTTATATTGCCCAAGCTCGTAGCAATGCGAATCTTTGGTAGCCACCCAAGTTCGCAATATTTTGAATTTCATACTTAAGAAGAATCAGCCTAATTTACCTTGAAATGACCTTGGTGTCATCTTACAGCTATATATGCCACATTAAAGCCCTGGGGGTTATATATATATGTATGTCATGTTTTATTATACTGCGTCTAATGGTTAATTGTGATGGTTTACTTGAAATATTACATCTTAATTAAAAAAAAAACTTGGACTCCAGGAGTAGGCCTACGTGTTTTTGTAGGGAATCAGGCACATTTTAGGAGTTTAATAACGCAAGTGATAACGCCTTATTGTCACATTAAAATGACATTCATATATTTATATAATATCTTATCCTGATATTACGATACGATACTTTCACACTATAGCAGGTCTGATATGGAGCATTATAATATGCAATACATCCCTCAATTATATTTCTAATCTCACATTACATTATAATAAGATAAGTGGATATCCAAAAGTCACATCTGACCATAATACAGCAATACCATGCCATTGAAGGGACTGGCCCAGGATAAAATCATCAAAAAATCGGTGATTTTATTTTGGCTTTTAATATGACCATATGATGTAAACATGTCCATAGACTAGAACTGCAAAAGTTTTAAATTTTTTCTTCTGCGCATTCACCAGTTAGACTACATAATTATAGAGACGAAATTCCCGTATTTCTAATTTTTGACATGGTTGTCAACAATTAGCAATCAGGAATTTCGTCTCTATATCTAACCTAACTGGTGAATGCGCAGCACAAAATTTTAAAAAAAATTGCAGTTTAAGTCTATGGACATGTTTACATCATATGGTCATATTAAGAAGCCAAAATAAAATCACCTGGGCCAGTCCCTTCAAAATAAGTTTTTAAATTCAAAAATAAGGATGGCCACCATATCCTCGTTTTTCATCGCACACGAAAACGGACAATGCCAATAAACCTGCAGACCCCCGAAAACCTATATATTCCAAGTTTCAAGGCAAAGGAAATCTGAAAAAATTATGGCGAAAAAATATTAGTCGCCATATTGTTTATCGGTGGAAAGCTGAAAATCTAATCAGGTCATCTCTATACTCATGGGTAAAAATTAAAAATTGGAGAGATCTAATAATTATTTTTCAAGTTATCGCGTGAACAATATTTTTTTTGAATCTTTGACCTAGACCTTTGACTCTGGACATAATGTCATTGACCTTGAGAAAAAAAAATTCCGGAAGTTATTAAATGTTTGTATGAATATTATGAATCAATCTGCTGGACCATGTCGGTGCTGTAGTCAAAAGTGTGGTTGCGGCTGTGGCGGCTGCGCACGAAAGGGACGACACTACCCCTTCAGGCCTAATTTCATTTGAATCACCTGCATATTTTCATTTGGTGGGTAATTTGATTGTAAAATAATATAATTTTTGACCTTAAGTTTTTGCGCCCACCAACAAATATAATGTTTATCTGTGGTGGCCATTTTAAATTTCAGTAAAACCTCGAAAATATCACCGGCACATCCCCATATCATGGGGAATGTTATTGTAAAATTAGCATAATTTCTGACTTTGGTTTTTTTTAGTTTTTATAGCCAACAAGAATTATTAGGTTGATCCATTTTGAATTTCAGTAAACCTTTTAGAATTACCTGCACATCTCGATATCGTGGGGGAAGTAATTGTAAATTTTCAATAACTTTGGATATCAAGTTTTTGGGTTTTAAAATAACTGTTGTTGCATGGCGGCTATTTTAAATTTAAAAAAAATCACTTGCACATCTACATATTGCAATTGTTAGGAAGGTGATTTAATTTGTTTAAAAACATTGACAACTTGTTTTGGAGTTTTTGCGCCCACAAAAATTAAGAAGTTGACCTTAGCCGAAAATGTGCCAATTTATGGCTTCAGTAACGGGCTTTTTTGCAGGAATTCTTGACATTTTTCTTACATCATGTTTTCAAATGTTGTTTTCATCCTTAAATATATCAATGGAAGGTCATTAATAGTGAGGGGGGACGTAACATTTAGGGTGAATTTCAAGGTCAAATATGACAAAGGTAGGAGCAAGTGTAATACCTCTTTTCATGCAATTTTGACAGGAAAATCAGTTTCTATATTATTTTCTTTGTTCAAGGTCACCTTCGAGTCAAAAGGTCACTTTCAAGGTCAAGTCACCACAATTATTTTTAACAAGTGAAGCTTGCAACCTAGGTAATACCTATTTTTCGTGGAATTTTGAGTGGACAATCTATTTATAGTATTATTCTAGTGATTCAAAGGCACCTTCTAGGTCAAAAAATCACTTCCAAAGTCAAGTAGGCAAACATTTGTTTCATAAAGCACGTAGAACAAGACTGTGAAATGTAAAAATAATATTTGGAGCAAACACAATAATAGCACGTGTAATACCTCGTTGCTGTAATTTTGACTAAATATACCATTTCTGGTACTATTTTGATGATTAAACAAAGGATCATCTTCAAGGTGTAAGAGTACATTAGAAAGTCAAGAACGGGAAGCAAAAACATAATAAATGAATAAAGCTAAGAACAAGTGTAAGTGTAATGCCACTTTTTCGTGTGATTTTGACAGTAAAATCTATTTCGGGTAATATTTTGTTGATTTAATGTCAAATGGAGATGAGAAACATTGAAAAACAACGGCAGGGGGGGTGGCGTATAAGAGTGACAGAAAAGCGCTAGAGAGCGACGAAGAGAAGTTAAAGGACAACAAGACGTGTTAAAGGGTGTCGAAAAGTAAAAGCGACGGGGTTTGGTAAAATGTGGAGGGGAATAATAAAAAGGCGACGAAAAAGCGTCAAATGACGTTGGGCAGGCTTTAAGGGATGATGGAGGAGGGTGGGGGGGGGGGCATTAAAGGATGGTGGTAAGGCAATGATGGGCGACAAAGAGGGGTTAAATGGCGATTGAAATGCGTTAAAGAGCGATAGGGAGGCATAAAAATGCGACGAGAAGGTGTTAAACGGCGACAGATTTTACGTTAAAGGTAATAGGCGTGCGGTAAAGGTCGACGACGGGCGTTAAAGGGCGGCGAGATGCGTTAAAAGGCATCGAAAAGCAATAAAGGTCGATGAAGAGGCGCTAGAAGGTGACGCACAGGCGCTAGATAACAATGGAGATGTGCTAATGGGTGACAAAGAGGCTTTGAAGGGTGGCAGAGAAACAGTAAAGAGCGACGCAGATATATAAATGGCAAGAAAAAGTCATTAAAGTGTGACTGAGTGCATTGAAAGGTGACGGTTATGCAATGAAGTGCGACAAAGAGGCTTCAATAGTAAGTTATTGTTTGACCCTTGTAAAGTGGTGGCCATCTTGCACTTCACCCACAATGCAATATGTAGGGCACTTTATGGTCTCACAACCATTATAGCATTATTCTGTGAAACGCAGTGATGTCACTCGGTGAAAACAAGGTTATATAAGAACCCTCCCCCATACTTCATTGTATTAGCCAGCTCGGTGAAAACAAAGGAGGTCGAGGTCATTGAGTTTCACAGTAAGTTTAAGAATAAGAGTGTTACGACCTATTGAATAAGTTTGGCTGCTCACAGTAGCCTCGGAGCGAGGTGAAGATCATAGACAGATATCTCATTTGATACCAACTTAACTCGACACCCTGACAATCATTCTAAAAAGCACCCTTCCTTATTAAAAGATAACAGTCTGATGGCGGTTAATATGATAATAATTATAAATGTTTATTTACCTTCCATAACTTTATGAGTGTTGGGAGGGCTAATTACCTAGTGAACACAAGACATTTTGTATAGCATTCATACAACGTCGGCCCAAGGTCTTTGTCGTTGGTCCAAGATCGTATAAATGTTATACAAATGTTTTGTGTTTACTCGGACGCGTATAGGTCATAATACATGCAGTCTATGGGAGGGGTGAGGCAGTGATGTCCCATTTCCATACTCTTTCAGGGCGTGACTCCAGGTGTAGAGGTTAGCGCTGCCACCTGTCCTCTCACACACCTCAGTATTCAGGCTTTAAAGAAATATTTCTTCTCCGTCACTCTGAGATACAATAGACAGGCATTCAAATGGTACCACGTCAAAAACTAGGGCAAAAGTACGTGATATTTCTTATAAAAAAGTAGGACAAATTAGGCAATTTATAAAGCAAAAGTAGGATAACAGTAGGATATTCACTTATGAGTATGCAAGTTTTGTGTGATATTTATAGGCCTAACCTTACGCACAAAAACGAGCTCTATAACACTATGATTATTTAAGTGGAGTTCAGTAATGACGTCACCATACTTGTGGCCAAAATACGTCTTTGTTATTCAACTTTAAATTTACTGCATTTAGTTCGTATACTTTATATATACTTTTACACTGTATGTTCACGCAATGTGGCTAATAAATCATTCAACTTCAAATTAACTTCACGTAGCATATAAAATATGCTGCTGCCATTAGCGCCATCTGGTGAACCAGACTCAAACAGAATCTAGCAAGACTTTATCATGTTTATATTGTAATATCACCAGGTGGAGCTAGATTTGATATGAAATATAATCAGAGAAAATATAAACAAGCATTAATTCCCAGCAAGCACGATACGCTGACCCAGTGTTGTTTTAATGTTGGGCCAGCTTCACAGACGGTGGTAAAACGTTGAAGCAAAACTGGCTGAACAAGCAAAATAACCTATGACCTGAAAACCACATGTTTTGCAAATGTTTTGTGTTTACTGGGTGTAATCTATATCGAGCTTTATCGTTGTGCAGGCAATCTGAGCCAACCTGTAGATATGAACCTAATAAAACAAATTACAATACAACATTGCTTGGTTGCATACGTAGCTTTTTCCGTTGCTGAATTTTTCTTCCACTTTTGTCAAGTCCGTGGCCAAAACAACAATTGACATCATATCACCCTAGTAAAATTGAAATTTCTAAAATTTAAATCAGGGGGGGGATAATAGGGTGGAATTTATTTTCATTTGTAACCACTGTATGCATACATGTCTAGCTTTGCGTTATTTTTGTATTATTGGTAAAATGGTTGTAGTTGGTAGAGCCACCTAGTGATTATAACTTAACTGATTCTCGAGGTCGCACACTGAGGGCCGCTTGCCCGAAGCTGGGGCAGTGAGAGTGTAGCTAAAAAGTGTTGCAATCTTCAGTTTAAAGCCAATTTGTATCGCGGAAACTATGTTAGGCTGAACACTATGATAAGCCAGTATGTTATGATGCCAGAAGTCAACCCTGCTCAAGGGGTAGTTTAAGCATTAGGTTAAGGAAGCTGATAGCAATATCAGTTTCAAATCGAACAATAAAAAAGGTAAATGAGCATAATTATCCACAGGATACTAATAGATGACACTCATAATTGCGTGAACATAAAATTAGTGTATATTTATTTCAACAGGATCACATCATTTGTTAGATACCTTTAAAAATATATACCAAACAAAAAGACTATAGTATGTATAGTTATTGTCGTTACTTGACATAGACATCAACATGTTATATTGAGATTAAAATGTTTCAAGGCCTCGTGCTAGCAAATTTTCTCGTCAATTGCCAACATATTTTTGTCCTAGAGATCATAAACTTTCTTGCTATCTACTTTGATACATTTGATCTGACACTTAACTGCAAAGTTCATGAACATAACACACGAACTATAAATACGATCTATGATCGTTCTTGTAAGACATGATTTCGAGAAAACATGTAACCGTTACGAACTGCCAATTCTTGTAAATAAAACATCACCATCCATTAAATAAAAATCAACACTCACAGCCTTACGGGTTTTGCACTTGCACTTTAAACTTTTGTATATACAACTACTTATGTACCAAATTGTTACTCTTGCAATAGTAGCCTGTTCTTCATTAAATTTGACAAAATAGACTGCATTTTCTCATTCACGTTGTCTAGATTCAATCATTCACATTTATACTTTATGTTTATAATGATTGAAGTTAATGTATTTTTATATTTCTTATACAAATGTTCAGACTATATTTGTGAAATTATAATGGTAACTGCCCCCCTCAGGTGAATACACCCTTCAAATCAGTAGTGCATAGTTATTTTCATTACATCAATTATGAGCAACATACAAAATATGGTGGATCTAAAATATGATAAAATACACCATGTAAAACCGGAGCAGTATAGTATGAGGATGATACAGAGAATATGAACAACAAATACAAAATCTGATCAACAGAATAATATTATACACTCTTGAACAATGTGACGGGTTATGAATATCTCTTAAATATATTTTAATTTTAATTGTGATTTAATCTAATAAAACGCTGAAATATTAATGGGGACCAAAGTTTTGAAGATGTCTTTAGCTAGCTATTTCTCCTCCATTTGAATAAATATCATTGTTATGGGTCTACGGTCATCATACATATTTTAATTCTTTCAGTGCGGGGACCGTCTTTATACGTCAGATGTAGACAGTCGTGAGCGCTCTGATGTATAAAACGCTCCCGCGCTGAAAAAGTTAAATAACTCATCTATGATTTTAGCTGTTTAGTATACCATGTATACCGTAAAGTAATATTTTTACTAAAAGTTGGTCAGGCAACACTGGTCGTATTCTATCAATAATGATTTATTAATAATAATAATAAAAAATAACATATATACATTCTACAATGTGATAACATAAAAAATATTAGGCCTTATCAAAACTATTGTCAAACTAAGCGACGTATGAGAAACAAACGCGTAGTATAACAAAAATAAATTACAAATCGTATGAAATATACGGGAAATATTAGCAACATATAATTATGATAATACGAACAACACATACTCAATATGACAAACATTCATGAAGTTTAGTCTACACAAATAACGTTTGATCTGCAGGTAATTTTACGAGCAATTATTTTGTTAAGATCATAAGAAGTCTCACACAGCTTCCGATATTGTACACTGCCCGACGTAGACACTGCTACTTCGCATGTTAAAATGTGCAGATGGGTGACGTCACTCTCAATTTCAAGTATTGTAGTAAGCTTGTGATTGGCCGGCTGTCTTGCTAAAAGTACCCTGATCGGCTGGCGAAAATATTATGGAGGGGAGGGGTGGGTAGTCAGACACCTGTGTGGAGCTCAACAAACACAAGGATTTGACCCAATGTTGTTTCAATATTGGCCCCCCACGAACGGCGCTGGACCAATATTGAAACAACATTAGGTCAAGTCCTCGTGTTTCCTGAGAGAGCTGTCTGCATTCTGTTACACGCTGCCGTCTGTGTCTGGTTGGAACAGGCTGCACAGGGCTCTGTGTACCGATATTGTAGAAGCAGGAGACTTCCGGCTGATCTACCATCCACCGGTTATACCCAACGTAACGAGCACTAAACCTTCATCCAGCGTTTGTCTATATTTGTGAAATCGTCGTTGACGACAGGCCAACGATAAAACAACACATGTCTCGTTTTTGCTTGGACAGGGGTAAGCCGAAATTAGTGTGTGGGATTATATGAGTGCATGTATTGGTTGAATGTACCGCATATCACGTCGTATTCGTATCCAGCTTTCACTCACTCACTCACTCACTCACTCACTCACTCACTCACTCACTCACTCACTCACTCACTCACTCACTCACTCACTCACTCACTCACTCACTCACTCACTCACTCACTCACTCACTCACTCACTCACTCACTCACTCACTCACTCACTCACTCACTCACTCACTCACTCACTCACTCACTCACTCACTCACTCACTCACTCACTCACTCACTCACTCACTCACTCACTCACTCACTCACTCACTCACTCACTCACTCACTCACTCACTCACTCACTCACTCACTCACTCACTCACTCGCTCGCTCGCTCACTCACTCACTCACTCACTCACTCTCTCACTCACTCACTCACTCACTCACTAACTCACTCACTCACTCACTCACTCACTCACTCACTCACTCACTCACTCACTCACTCACCAGCTCACTCACTCACTCACTCACTCACTCACTCACTCACTCACTCACTCACTCACTCACTCACTCACTCACTCACTCACTCACTCACTCACTCACTCACTCACTCACTCACTCACTCACTCACTCACTCAGAGCTAAATGGTTAATCATGTTAATAGATCATTTAGAAAAACTAGGGTTTCTATATCATACGACGATGTAACTTAATTTAAATAGCCTATCTTGCAAGGTGAACATGAGTACTGTATGCCACCTATTGAAGCAGAAATTACCAAGTGGGCTTCTGACAATGCAGACCATGATGTCAAAACTATTGATGGTGGTATGGGATGTTCAACTGAGGATTGGAAAATGGCTAACGACCTCATGACTTGTGTCCTATTAGGCCTATGGCAGACTTTGAAACATCACCTACCACCTAAAAACAGTATGGTACAAACCTGTGTTCGTGCCACAAAAATGATTTAAAATGTGTAATAGCAATGGTGCTGGTTGCCATGGTGAAGGTTGCATTAACAGGGAACGCAAGGTTTTTGCAAAGAACATGAAGACGATATGTAGCTCCAAATAGACTATTTCATTTTTTTGGAATCGTGTCAATAAATTAAAGTTCAAGTTGAGAGAGGTGCTGAAATGTGTGTGTTTTTTGCTTTAGATGTTGATATTTCTGAACATAAAGCTATCTAATTGTCAAAAATATTCACTGTCCTCGGACTCAACCGGCGACAATTTCTAACGATAAATTGGCTCGACCAGAAATTCCTCATCTAACCCTAGACGATGGGTGCGTGTACAAGACTGTTCCGCTAAAACTCCGCTAAAAGTTTGATAACTTTTTTTGACGAAATTACGTTCAAACTTGACTCAACGTCGTCATTTTCATCACCTGATGACAAGGCCGATTCCATCCTGTGCGTCTTCACTGACGTCAAACGCTACGCCGCCAAGTGGCGAAGTTCAACATCTATGATTTCAAAGATTAAAATAAAAAGCTACTAAATGTATTTTTAATAGACTTATTTTCTTTCTTCGAATAACCATTCAATTGAATTACTCTTATATTTAGTTTTCAATAGGGCAAAAAACGCACATTTTAAACCCTCCCTCTACTTGAACTTTAATATGCCTAGCAATGTTTTTTTTGTTGGGGACTTGTATTACACAATTTCATTCTAAAAAAATATTTATTTTTATATCTAATTAAAAGTCTTTTCTTTTCATTGATCAATAACATTTACATTTGAATATGCGGATTATGCGGGTGAGCCTGCAAGGTGTGCATAGCGAATCGTGACCACCTAACTACTTCAGCATTCATGTAGAGCTTTCTAGCGATAAATACAAATACATACGTCAAGTTAAATTCATGAATATCCGAAAACGATTGACCTCCTTGACCTATATGCTGCTTTTGACACAATTGACCACCTCACGCTAATTAGCCACTTGTCATCGTGGTACTGAATTTCTGGTACAGCTCTTGACTGGTTTACATCGTACTTGTCAACAGGTGAAAATTCAGGATTATATTTCTGAAGCGGTTTATATATCTATTGGTGTACCCCAGGGCTCTGTCCTTGGACCTATACTTTTTACCCTATATGCTGCTCCCCTCAGTCACGTCATCGCTGAGCATGATGAAGAACACCATCTCTATGCCGACGACACACAAATGTATATATCTCTATCCGGTTCTGAAGCTTTAGTATCCCTAACTGATTTGAAATCCTGTGTTACTGATGTTTTCACTTGGATGACAAATTCGAAGCTGAAGCTAAATCAAAGAAAAACCGAGTTTATCATCATCGGTTCTAAAAAACAAAGAGAAAAGTTCAAAGATCTATTCCCTATATTATTACTTGACCATGACACACTTCCTAAAGCATTCGTTAGAAATTAGGGATTCATTTTTGATTGTGATTTTAACTTCAAACGACAAATCTCTTAGACTTGCAAAATATGCTTCTATCACATCCGTGACTTTCGGCGTATTAGGAAGTACCTTAGCCCAGAAGCTGCAAAATCTGTTGCATGTGCTCTAGTCACTAGTCATCTTGACTATTGCAATTTCCTTTTGTACAATCTTCCAGAACGGGACATTGGGAAATTGCAGCGGGTACAAAATTGTCTGGCACGTGTAGTCTGCAAAGCTGCTCGTTTTAGCAGATCTAAGCCTCTCTTAAATTTTCTTCATTGGCTACCATTAAAATACCACATACGCTTTAAACTCTGTACCATCACTTTTAAAGACTTCCTTTTTCACCAACCTACATATCTCTTTAATTATTTATTACCACTTCAAAATTCAAGACTGCTTAGATCCTCCAACACAAATATGTTATTTGTTTCACGTTTTCGAACAAAATGGGGCTCAAGGGCTTTTGCAGTTGCAGCTCCCTCCACCTGTAATTCACATCCGGTTAATTTGTGAACTGCGAGTACAGTCACCTCATTTAAAAAAATGCTGAAGATTTTTCTTTTCGATTCGGTTCCCCCCCCCCCTAATTCCTAGGAGATTCGGCGCCAAGTTGACGACTTACGCTTTGACTCTCGACATTGAGCTGGTTTCGATTTGGATTCTGCGCCTCTGAGCTCGTATCTCCGAGGATATAGGCGCTATAGAAGTTACCGAATTGAATTGAATATTTACGGTCAGCGGGTGAGCTAAAATAACGTTAATTTAGTGAAAATTTGAAAGTATCGCCAAAAATGCAAAATGATGTGCTAAATGGTCTTTATTCGCACGAAAAACACTTCATGTAATTACCAAAAATGCATCTAACATTAAGGTTTCTGACGAAAATGTGAAAAAAAATCAAGGTCAGCCCTCAGACAGAGATCACCCAATTTCATCAGCACTACTGACACATACATGGTGGATTATTGTAACGTCCTCTTTCTATATTTAGATCATCTGAGCTCATTTGGTAGAGCACTTTTCAATTTGTTTTTATGCAAAATAGTTTCGTATAACTGACCATGTACTTTTTATATTGAAGATTTACAGCTGCTGTTATTAGCAAAATTGACTATTCACTGATTCACCAGTGCACGCCTGCGGGAAGGGGGGGGGGGGCAGACTTGAGTGAGCGAGCGGCACTGCGCTAGGAGTGAAAACTGTATATTATTATTTAGTTTATTTCTATAGCGCATTTTTATTTTATATTCAGTCAAAGGCCCCTTGATTGCAAAATCAAAGTCTGACACCTCTTTGCGTCCAACACTTACAGTCTATAAAGGCCCAGTATAGCTCGAACCATTCTCATTCATCAGATCCACTATATTTCCACTAGCGTCAGCTAGTGGCTCTGATTTATTGCAATGTTGAATGCATTTGACCTGATATTTTATCTGGACAATACCTGACAAAAATGTTGTCCTTCACATTCTAAGCCACATGGTCAAGGAATACGCATGGCGAGGCAGGTGACTATTTTCATGAAATTAACAGCTTCTTTCAACATGTTTGAGAGAAGGTGGGGTGGACCAGAGAGGGGTTTGACTACATCATTACATCTAAAATGCTATATTTTGTGACCAACTCGGCCTGACATCCTGTGGATATTTAAGCCTGACATTATGTGCTCAGGACTGTCAGTATTGTCTGTTGAGATAAAGGCCTACATCTGTACATGTATCATGTGTATTGACTATCCTAATATAGTTGTATTATCACTGATTATATCAGAAGATACATTCTAAATACATGGTAAATGTTGATTTTATGTTGGGCCAGCGTCGTAGACAATTAATATACATCAATGCACCATTGTCAATCCCACAGCATAAACAAGATAGGTCTACACCGGCCCAATGTTTTCCTAATGTTGGGCCTATGTCGCAAACAATGGACCAACGCTAAACCAATATTCGTCAGTGTATCGTGCTGACAGAGACTGCACACCAGTAATAACGATGACCCAGCGCTGGGTTCATGTTAATCCACAATCTGAGATGATGTCCCAACATCAAACAAAGAGTGATTGTTACAACACTGCAAATACTGCTGGTATCTTGGTATCACACAAAAGCAAGTCTACAGTAACATCTTCACTAATTTTTCAGAATATCATACCTAGTGATTATGTGAGGAACCATGGTGCCTACTTTCTGCACAAGCATGGCAATATCGCGACAGAACGAAACCCGAAGTCGGGACTATGCCCTACTCTTTATAGTGCACAGTGCCATAGACAGCACTACACAATCCAGGCCTATGAACAGTTTGAAACACTGGATATGTACAACCTCGATGACAAACAATCGACCACACCGGCATACGAACCAAGTACCATTGAATTTCGAGCCACAAACGGATCAAATTAACAATCCAATACCGGCCCAAAATTGAACAACATTGGGAAAACGTCTGATGCACTCGGGTTAGCCATTGAAATCCTTAGAACAGCTCGAACAAAGGGCATCGCTCTGCCAAGATATACCATATTCTTCCTCCGCAGATCACAAGCCTTCAACTCCGTCATGTGGGGCTTCCTTAATTTAATTAGCATTCTTATTGAGGCCATCAATGCATGATCGCGAACAACAGGCATTATAAATTATATATGATAAGTACTCCACACTCACAGTGGATCTGATGTATGGTAGCCTAGAGCTTGAAGACGAAGTTGGAGAAAGTAAAGCCACACTGTATTACGTTGTAGAATAACATAAGGCACAGAAAACGTACTGTGAAGAGTTTATACCCAGCAAACACGGTACATTCAACCAATGTCGAGTTAATGTTAACAACAATAACCCAACATCGGGTGAATACATCGTGTTTTTTCTGGTATCGATATTAACCCCCTCGATCTGAACAGTTCACCTGGCTTACGCCTGCACAATAATTGTCAACTGCCTGGCTTCTGTTTGCTATTATGTACTTGATCACACACTGTGATGTAATCTGATAAACTAATCAAATTGGAATAAACTTCTGGCGCTCTATCAATTGTGTGGAATGTCCTTCGTCGCTACTATCCCCCTCCTACTGGATAAATGCATTTTATCTTACGGTTTTGACGTAATCTTGTATTTTTCAATTCTCTGTCTTTTCCTAGTCCCAGCACTGAAGGGGTAACTAATGCGGCCATGTTGGATTTATTTTAATAAGGTCACTTATATCTAGATACATTCTAGATTCCACATGCCTCAAATGGGACACTATCTCTCTTAGGTTCAATGATAATGATATCAAAGATATAGGTATGTCATATTATTTATGAAACATATTATTTTATGTGCTTGAGCAGCTTAGCAGCCATCTTGAGAATACAAAACCCCCATATAACCATATAACCCCTGATAATCTGAATTGATTTTTCAGTCATGATTTAAAATCTGAGTAGGGAAACCAAAAGCTTTCTTCTATTGAGCTGTCATATACCTCAGATTTTTTCGAAAGATGGTGGTATTATGATGGCGGCCATCTTGAATACAAAAGCCACAAACGTTACTCTTTAGTAGTCGGGTTGCCAGGCTACTATAAGATGACTGAACCTTGAAATCGCTGAAGTATGATGTTTTTTTGTTCTGGTGGTACACTTGATATGCCTAGATTGTAAAACGATCGGGTGCAATTTTTGCACCCTTGAGCATTTTTTTTATAGGCCAAATGTTGCGGCCATTACTGAAAATGTTGTTTCTGCTCATAATTCGGTGATCGTTTTTCATAGCATCACGAATATGGTGTCTAAACCCATGTTTTCATGGTCAAACATTACAGTGGTAATGTTTACAATGACATCAGATATATATTTTATGTCTGAAATGAAGAAAATTATGATATTTCGATATTTTTATGCATTATAACATGTGATAATCTAGAGGCAGAATAGCATAAATTTGTCGAACCTTGCAGGAAATGATTTTGCCTCCTCAGATTGTGTATTTTGAGAAACAGATCCGTACCCGTGAAGTACCGCTGGGCAAAACCCGGTAATCAAGATGGCGTCCAAAATGGCCGCCATAACTGGGGTAGTTTGCTAACTTGGTTAATAAGTGGCACAAATTGTCATATAACACCGCTTTTTTAGGGTTTTGGGATAAAAGGAATCTAAATATGATGTTATTTTGACATCTCAGAGGAAATATAAAAAATTACTCTCAAGGTCAAGGTCATTTATCAATTGGGCAAATGGGACGGTTTGCTAATTTGGTTAATAGGTGACACAAATTGTCATATAATACCGCTTTTTATGTGTTTTGGGATATCAGGAATCCAAATATGATGTTATTTTGACATTTCACGGGCAATATAAAATGTTACTATCAAGGCCATAGTCATTTTTCATTGAATCATGCTCATTCATATACATAGTTCGGTGGCAGCAGGCCGTTTTAATCTCAAACCTTACAATGTCTGGTGACAATAATTTCTCAGCTTTTGTTTGATGCACAAAACCATGTTTATTAAGAATCCGTTGGGTGTACTGTTTTTTAAATACACGATGGCGACCAATGTGACATAGAGATGTGATTTTGGTGTCTAACATATGGTGTTCGAGGTCAAATAATTCATATCTACTGCGTATTTATCACTAAGATTTACAAAAAAGTCAAAATCAAAGATGGCGCTTAATATGGCCTTCACGTAAGTGATAGGATTGGCCAGAACTATTAGACATACAGATGTAATTTTTTGTCTACAACATATTGTTTTCGGGGTCACGGAATTCATTGCTAATGCACTAAGATACATTATATTTCTACCAGTGTTTTTAAACCATTTTCACCTCATTTTCGACAAATTTGAAAAGTTTAATTTAATGGCTGTGATGAAGGCCGCTCATGAATTAACCTCCAAATCCCTGGATTAACTTTTGATTTATAGCTTAACCCGAGACTCTGAACTGTGGTGGATTGAATTACATGTATGTTCAAATGTGAAAAGATTATTTCTTAAGAACTTCTTAACCAAATTCAGTCGTGTTGGAAACATGAGTTTCTTCGGCTTGTAAGCTGAATGTCTCTAAGTCAACGATAATATGGGTTATTTGTTCCAAACAATACTGTTCGCTTTCGTTATTTTGGTGGTTGTTATCCACATAATGATGGTTCGTTAGTCTGTTTTATTATGTAGGTTACACTTCTTGTTTCCTACTATTGCGCATAGTGCTGTCTGGAAAATATCATATCCACAAACGTGAAATCAAAACGCCATGCCAAATATGCGAGTCATTTTGAAAATTGATGACCCTATATTAAACAACATTTTATCATAGTAGGTTGAATTATCCCCCATTGCCCGTCCATTCGTACTAGGGGATAGATTTGGTGGATTTCAAAGCCAATATATACTAACTGTGTTTAAGGACCATCTGCTGTACAGTGGCGGGAAATCGTAGGTTCGAATCCCATATCAAGCATGATGCTTTGATGGCCGGGCCTAGATAATTCTGGGATATATATGTCCGGTGGTCTGTTGGATTTCGATCAGGCTGATTAGGCCGAACTTCGATCAGGTTTACATTCAAGTGACAGGAAGTTAGTCTTGCAGCCCCGTCAATTACTCTCACGACCAATACGAGCCTGCTGTGTCAACCCACGTGATTTAAATTAGGACCATTTTCTCCATAAATAATCCACACTATTTATGCCACTAATCACACTTGTTTTTAATATACTTTTCTAATTATTTTGACATAATAACAGCTACAGATACCATAGGTGTACATCTTATGTCACATAACATCACAACAAGAGTAGCCAGATACATTTAAATGTAAGTTTGAGTATATTGTCTTATTCTACTCTTTAATGGTTTGCCTTTATATTTCTTGAACTAATAAATAATTAAAATTCATTGAACACGTGACTAATTTAGCAAGTAAACGACTATCACAGCTAACCCCCTATTCTCTCATGTCTCATGTAAATTACATGAAACAATTACATCATGTATGCATTTAATTAAAATTTCGTGAACACCACGATGACTTATTTTGATGTTATTTTTAATGTTAGATTTTTCACTTTTAAAATTTTCTGAGACGTCAACAAATATTATAAATGGATTCATATTGGACTCCATCTGTGATTTTATTGATATTTTATGTATCTTAGTGTTAAATACACACCGCAAATTAATTTGTTGACCTAGAAAATCGTATGGTAAACACAAAAATCACGTGTCTATGCCTAATAGTTCAGAAGATATGACTCATCATAGGTTGTATATGGCTGCCATATTGGCTTTGTCTTTGTCATAATTATCATAGCGTTAAATACGCATCCGAAATTAATTCATTGACCCCGAAAACCATGTTAGACACCAAAATTCAGATCCCGTGTGTCTGTGAATGAATCGTAGCAAAAAAAATTGCAGCTGCAGAGCTGGTGGATTATCCTGACCTTATTTTGTAAATATGAAGGACATGAAGACTGTCATAAACCTTATACAATACATACACACACATCAAATGATGAGAATGATGACAATTTATGAAAAAGCCATAAACAGATGATTCGAAATATGTACTGTTTTTTTTTAATACTTATATGTGTGAAAAGGCATGGCCACCGAATATCGTGTGAAGTGGTCAGTAACCACCAAGACGTTCTCTATCCCACCCTCGACCTTCTATGCATAGATTTTTTAACCATAGAAAGATCTAAGGTGGGATAGATAATGTCCCACTAGGAACCAAACTGCTAACACCACTACCCGGGCCTTGTTCAACGGCGTATAGCACATTATGGATTTCTTGCTAGGTTGCATAGTGACCAGGGTAGGGATTTCGAATCCAAGGTCATTAAAGAACTATGTGATCTAGCTAGAACATCCAAGTCGCGAACTACACCTTACCATCCTGCAGGTAATGGGTTATGTGAAAAGTTCAACCGAACACTGTTAAACATGTTGGGAACATTAAGTGACGTGCAAAAGCAAAATTGGAAAAGTTACCTTCACACATGCATATAATCACACTATCACACATGCATATAATGCAACCCAACATTCATCTACAGGTTATTCTCCATTTTACCTCATGTTTGGTCGCCAACCGAGGCTTGCGATTGACGTATGTCTTGACCTAGAGCAGGTTACTAAACAAATGACATATTCTAGTGTTGCAGTTGATTCAGATCTTATATATTCAACTCGATTAGAAAATCAAAGTAACGCTTTAATACTTATAAATTCACCAGGGCGCGTGCTAATTGATTTCAGAATATTTTTTTTGAATTCTATGACCCTGGAAACCTGGGTGTAGACGGTTATTTTATGTGAATCCAATTAATATTTGCGAAGTTATTGAAGAAAAGGGGATTTTCAGTGATGGCCGCAGAAATATGGTAATACAAAAATTGCACCCGGCAGTTTTACATTCTCTACACCCTACTGGTGCAATATGTGCAAGAAAACATCATACTTCTTTGATTACAAGGTTCCTATGATCTGCAACCCGACTATAGGAACATTCCGGCATTCCATTAGCGAGATACACATGACTTGTATCATTACTGAGAAAAAAATACAATGCACGATGTGATTCACCATTTTATTTTTAAAGAAGTTTTGATGGCGAGAGTGCTTCATAGGTGAGCTTTAGCACACTGGGATTGATTCCCCGGATTAGAAAGTGGTGGGCGGATCTTATTTTGACGTCATGACGAGGGTTTCTGACGTTAGAAGGGGGAATTTTGTCAGGTCAAAATCTGGTCCGTCACTGCTCCAGCTTCTGGTCGAAGTCACACATTGATGCGGTTTCCATATGGGTTTATTGAAAAAGTTCGTATACAGCCATACAAGTGCAAGACGCTGACCCGGTACCGTTTCAATGTTGGGCAAGCGCCATTTGGCTAACATTATTTATGTTAATACTAAACGGACTGTGATGTGATGTCATCTATTGAATCTCTATCCAACCCAGAAAGAAGAGTGTAAATTTCTATATTTTTGCTGATAATTAATAATCAATCAGCGGATTGTGAATATCCCGGGTCTACGGCTCTTTTCTGACAGTTGACCACATGCACTCTGGATAAATATGAACATTTTATTCTAATCTATTGAACATGCTATATTTTCATATAACTATTGCAAACATGCATAAAAACATCAATGTTTATTCTGATACAATTACTGTTATATTCGCCATTAAAAGCTACACATTATATTTCAAATAGGAATACTTAAATATGCATGAAACATTCTCTGAACGCTATACGTTTTACATATATACGTTTACTTGAAGCATATAATAACAGGGCGATATCATGTAATATTTTATTATTTAGAAACAATATTAGCCTATATAACGTAACATTAAACTAACTCATGATGATAGGACGTGATAGTAGGCCTAGTCAAAACTAAACACCGGCTTCTCTGTTGATGCTTAACTCTCTAGGATATCTGCACATTCCAAAAGAACAAACACAACTGTACAATACAACGAGCAAACCTCACTGTACTATGTACTCTAAGATGTAATGTAAAGCGTTACAGACTTCTATTTCCTGAAAATGAACCCTCTTTCTTGAGAGGCATTTTCGGTATATATTAGTCCTACTTTATCATGTATATTCATTTATTATGTAATAACATAACAATAGCTAATGTTTGGAGCTCGACTTGGTATATTTGAGGCCTAGAATCGCCGGGAGATCAAATGTCCCTAGTGTGCCTCAAGTTCACCTATTCTACAATCAAACACAGGCTATTCTATTACTATTATCATCACAGTAGATTTCAACCTTTAAAACGCCATATTAAAAACATATTTTTCACCCACTTGAAGTTGTGTCTCGCTACCGCGATCCACAACCTCAGGTGGGTTAAAATTACTCATAATTTGTTTAATTTGAGACCAAACATTTGCGAATATTGATGTTCCCCGTAGCTGCGATTTAAACATATAAAACGGCTGTTTAAAAATATTAAAAACGACTATAGTGGTGCTTCGCGGTGTAAGGGTCAGGACATTGTGTGGATGAATATTGCTTTACGTAGCTTTCTGCACTATCATGGCAATATCACGACAGAAGGAAGTCCGAAGCCGGTACCATGCCCTATACTCCTATCGGATGACTTCAAGGGTTCATTATTGTGCTTTTAAGACATTGACATTCACCATTTGACTAGTAAAGCTCAAATGAGTGTTAGTGAATAGTTACGCCATGATGCTGACCATTACGCTCTTCTCCTATGTGTGAGTATGTTACAGTGCATTATGTAAGTCTATTAACAAACTACACAATCAAATAATAACAGTAAATAATCTCACGTAATGCAATGCTACATTGAGATGGTAGAAATATCATATATTTAAGGTTATAATACACTTATGTTTTGTACATCTTGGTATATGCTACACTGATTACATATACAGGCCATATGAATCTAAATATTTAGGTCAGTATAACTATCATGCCAAGTGTGGAAACGCGATCACGATTTAAATAAGAAACATCGATCTGTGAGTGAGAGAAGAAATAAACAATGAACGTTAGGTACTAGACTGAACTGGAGTTGCCCTGTGTAATTGATGCATCGTCTTCGGTGATGTCAACTTTCATTCCAAGATTTTTTTTAGCTAATTTTCTCAAATCAGTTTGCGCATACACATAAATAGCAGGATTAGCAAGTGAAGAGAGCACGGCTACAGCCAGCCAGCAAAACCGAGATATAGCAAAATCAGCTATATTTTCCCTTGCATCAGTTTGTTTCCAAGTCACCCCCGATGAAAAAAGTGCTACGCGAATCAAAACAAAGGGCACTGTAGTTCCCAGGAATGAACCCGAAACTAGGGCTACCATTTTCAAAGCCCTTTTTCCAGAGAAAACTTGTTTTTTACTTTGTTTTGCTGCTTGGTTTGCCTCGCTCCCTGATGGCAGGGCAGACACTTGAGCTTTATGTTTAGAAATTAAGGCAGTCAAACGTGCCAAGACGTAACCAGACATACAAGCAGGTGGCATAAAAAAGAAGATAGTGGTGATTGGATTCAAATATACCAGACCAGCAGCACGAGGCTGACAATTTAATGCTGTTGTTACCATTACTCTACCAACTGTAATCATGCTGATACCTGCGTACACTTGTCCTATCAAATGTATTATCATAGAAGTTACTATAATTTTCTTAGGACTGAAATATCTAGTATATGTCAAAGGTCGAAAGAATACGACGAATCTTTCATAGGCCATGTAACCAACCATGTGTGCCATGGAGAAAAACACGCCAGTACTGACAGTAGTGACACACTGACATATTCCTACAGGAATAAATGTGGCATAATTACCAATTACAAGAACAATCATAGGTACGATTGCTGTATTGATATAAATTAAATCACAAATCATGTAGGAGGACAACACCATATACTGTGGCGTGTGTAACTGCGGCTCCTTTTTTATCACATACAACAGGAAAACATTTGAAAAATCAATATACCACAAGCATAGACTGAGAAATAGTATCGTCAACACTCGTTCTGCAATTGTGTCTGTCACAATTTGTATTGGTTCTGGCTCTAATGTACTTTGTGCTGTGTACGTCATAGTTATCTCGTTGGTAATGATTTCCTTTGTGTGGAAGGGAGTCCATGTGGTCATCCCCATAGTGGACGGTCCATCTTCATAAAAAGATGTTGAGTTAAGTACCATATCTGGTGAATATTGCTGTGAGCTTGCCATTTCTGTGCGTTCATTGCTCCACACATGTGTAGTCATTCTGGCTGATTACTACAATGTACAGTGCTTTATTAATATCCGCATTGCTAAAACACATATTAGACATAATTGAGTAAATGGTCATGTTATAATATACTATGCTACTAATTCCTTATTTTCTACGTTCTTGAAAATTCTTAAATATGTTGTTGATAATACAAAGCCTCTTCCAATATTATAAATACTATGTATTCGTAAAACTGAATGGTTTTAATGAAAGTAAATTATTTAGCACTATAATTAATATTAAACTAATATTTATATGTGGACACTCCAGCAGTGGTACACAAACATACATTGAATCTTTATTTCAACAATCACTCCACATACATTAAAACCAAATGACTTAGAGTAAAAAAGATGTATTTACTCTAAACAGCTCATCAAAATATTGCCAAATAAAAAAAAACGTTTTGAATAATACAACGGTTAAAGGTGCTTGTTTAAGTTATTGTTTTCTGTGATAATAATTTATTAAATGTAAAAGTATTTAGAAATACAATATGTCCTAATAATATCCCAACAAAAGCAAAACTTTTGTACAACATTTATACAACGACGGCCCAACGTCTCCGACGCTGGGCCAACATTGTATAAAATGTTAAACAACTGGTTTGTGTTTGCTGATTCTTCTCACCTTAATATGCCCTGTTTTTTGAGGCCTAGTTGATTACGTAGTGCTAGATCAGTTATTGAGCAGGATTACTCTGATACACTCTGTCTTGTGCTAAGGTAAACACTAATCATCACTGTCCTCGTCCCGCTACTTATCAGTCTACAGGAGAAGGTGGCGCCCTGCCGTGTACAAAACCCATAAAACAGTAAGTATCTGCGTACTCTTCATCAGTTACTGCTTTGCAGTAGTAGTAATCTAGTCTAATGTACGCATGTGCAAACCTGGACATACCAGCGAACAGAGCCTATATCTTTTTAATGCTGGACCACCGTCTACGACGTAGGCCCATTATCAAACCACCGATGACAAAATGCCTGATGTTTTGATGTGGGATAGCCTCATGCCCCCTTCCTCAAGATAATTTTAGTTCAAAAGTAATTGGTGCTTACAAAATGCACGTGATGATGATGCTGCTGTTGAGGCTTAGGGTCCGTCCCTCCACATCTCCACATCCTTCCTCCACATCCCAATAAACACAAAACATGTGTATAGCATTCATACAATGTTGGACCAACAGCAAAGATGTAGGGCCGACGCCAAATAAATGTTATACAATGTTTTGTGTTTACTGGGATCCCCTCTACATTAGTCCAGCGACAGGGTAAACCCCAGCGGCGGAGCCCAGAATATTGTTTTAGGGTCCAGAAAAAGTTTTATTGGTGATAATTGTACTCGAATGTGTCCAGAGCATGACTTCTGTGGATGACATTGTGGCACCTTTGGGGAATTTTTTTATTTGCAAAATTCAAAATGGCCGCAATGAACAGTATATTTTTTGGGCCAATTATCACACGGAAAACAAACGGAAATACTTTATAAGACAAATTATGTATAGCTATCAGGAAAAAATGATTGTAGACATCATTATCTTAGACATTGCATTGTGGGTAAATCCAAGATGGCCGCCATTTGGCCGAGGCCAAACAATAAATTTATATAATTATCGACGTAAGAGGAGCAGGCTCACGATTTTCATGTCCAGGGTTCTCATGTATGCCCCACCTAGTGGTGTGGTCAGAAATAACCTTAGACATTACACTGTGCTTAAAATTCAAAATGGACATCATTTGTTCAAGGTCAAGCAATAAATGTATATCATTTTTGACGGAACAAACGCAGACTCATGATTTTGGTGCTTACCATGAGGTTTTCAAGTATGCCCGACCTAGTGATATAGTCAGAAAACACTTTGGACATTGCATGGCGAATAAAAATCTAAGATGACCGCCGTTTCCTCAAGGTCAAACAATAAATAAGCATCATTTTTAGTCAGAATATACACGGATTCTTGAACCATGGGGTTTTCGGGTATATCTGACTAGTGGTGTAGCCAGGAAGTATTTTAGACATAGCATTGTAGGTAAAAATAATCCAATATGGCCGCCATTTGCCCCACGATCTACAATAAAACATTGTCTGGACTCTAAAATACGGTTCAAGGTGAACTGCTCATTCTGCCACAGGACTACATCGGGTGATGATGTTCTTTAAATCCAACCCAATAAAAAATGTTTAATGTTGGGTCAGCATCGTTGAAGAGAGGGACGCGGCGCAATTGTTAGAGAGTGGCGCTTGCAATTGCCGTTAATTGCCGCATGGCTGTGTTGCATATGGATCGGCGAGACGATTGTACCTGGGGATACTGGATCCGATCGTCAGTCAAGGCTGGCTATCATGCCTATCGCCGGTTGAAGCTGAGCCTGCAATACTATATGAAATGAAAAGCTAGTCTGATGATGAATGCATTCAACAACCAGACATACTTCGCAACCTGAACTCAAACACTGGCATGGCCCTGACTACGCTGTTAATTTGTATTGTCAATACAGTAGGCGACAAAATGCTTCCTTGTATAACACTTTTCTCCAGCAACTTTAGTGAAGTGTAAGTGTTACCTCATCTGACAAATGATTTTATCTTTTAAAATTTAATAAATAATAGAGGTGGTGTACCACTTAGACCTATGTCATGAACGTGTGTTATGCTCCTATACTTACAGGTGCTGGCATAGGCCTTTTTTGGATCAAAACATATTTCCATCATGTGTTGATTTTTTACAAAACCTTAACGGATAAACACCTCTAACCTAGCAAAATGAGTTGTGGGGCTTCTACCTTTTTAAAACCTAGCACTGTGTGTAGTGTAGATTTGTTTATGCTCGACTTGTCTTCACTTGCATTATTGCCTCCACATTGACTTCTTCTCGTCTAATTTCAGTACAGGGGTAGATACAGGGTGGATTAAGGCCATGTCACCAACATATATAAAATGGCACAATAAGTGGATTGGACTGAAAAAAGGGGCACAATAAGTACCTGTGCTAGAAAATGACACAATTAGTGGACCGGGCTACATCAAGTGGGTCACGGGACCCCCAGTTTTTAATTCTATTTACTCGACACGTTTATATGTGATATATGTCCATTTTCTATTCGATTAAAAGAACGTGTTGCAGTTTTTTTTTGAAATTATAAGTGATGCCTGGAATCACATGAATGATATCAGAAACTACAAAGGTGATAAAAAGACGACAAATCACATGTAGCTATTGGACCACTTATCTAAAAGTTGTATTTCCACTGTGACACTCACCAGACATGTTTACCTTGATATGGTTCTTGAAGGTCTCACAATAATACTTTTAATGTCACCGATGCTTAGAATGACATTATTGATGCGTCACATGACAATTAGAAACGACGTATGACAAATAATATTGAACCAATTGATTCAGTAATACATGTAATACGTAGTTTTTAACTTAAGTAACATTTTCCCTATAACTGTTGGTATTCATTTCGGCCCTTCATATAAAGATTAGAGGTCATAGAATAAAATTGTTAAGGTCAGTGATGCCTAGAGTGACATTATGGATATCAGAAATAGATGACGTGCCACACAGTCAGCCGATAGGGTATAATTATCACATGTAACTATTGAACCACTAAAACAAATCACTATAGCATCGCTATAAAGATCATTTGTGACCTTCTTGTGATACGTGAAGGTCACAGAAGCTTATAATTGTAATTTGATGAGCAGAAATGGGTTCTACGCCCCAAAATTAGTCAGAAATGACAGTTGATCATGATTATTATTATGTGAAAATCTATTTTGTTCAAAGCCCGCTGGCGGCCATGTTGGATTTTTGTAATTTTCGGCCAAACGCGAAATGCATCTTTTAAAATAAAAACTGGTGACCTCCACAAGCCAATTTTCTAACTAAATGAATTAAAAAAGCAGGCCCACTGGGAGACCTTACTGTGATCGATGGCGGCCATTTTTAATTTTGCGCTTCACAAAATTCCGCCCAACTTTCCCAGAGATGCATAGAAGGTTATTTTTTGACAAATATCGTACTTGCAAATGGCTGGCCAGGTCACGTAAACATGGTTTTGTAACCTACTATTATATGACTTTTAGTAGTTTGACTTTGTGCGCACTTTTGACCTAAATTTAGGACACTTCCACCCCCTGATATGCTGCTTGCCAAACTTTCCTGAAATTTTCAGCTTGTTTCGAATTTGTTCCAGGTATTAAACTAACTTTCCTGTACTTATGTATCCTAAATATAAAAACAGATCAATATTGATCATCCGGAAAGTATGGATTTTGTTCTGGATTTTGTTCTTTTGAAACATAAGATACACGCTAATTATCAACACGGCTGCACGAAGTTTACTTCTTCATGAGACGTCCAGCTGTGTAATTATGGGATATTTTCTGAAGTTGGTTCTTGCTAATAGCGTCTTACAAATAAAAACAGTTGAAAGATTTACATCATTTTTTAAACGACATCCCTGTGAAATATTAGCAGTAATGTTTTCACTTGTGATAATGACAAAGGTTTACCAGCGTTTTTTTGCATTAAGTCAGCATCGGGTCGATGTACGTACAAACCAATAAGAAATAACCGTTACGAAAACAACAATTTGAAAGGATTTTAATCCGTTCAAGATAGCGAGTCAATATTATCTAGATTTTAGGATTTATAATGTGATGGGCCCTAGTTTAAAGAAAACATGTACACATACATTGTTGTCTGTGTTATTATCCCCCATGCATTGGGGATTGTTGAGCTGGAAGATGGGGTATAACTTTAAAGGGTAAATATATAAACATTGGGTGGAGCATATAATTATTATTAGCAATGAGGGACATAGACCGAAGGGGAAATATCACTCACCCGTGCCAGGAGTATCAGCACGAAAACACCTATCATGCTTCCATACCATGTGAATAAATACTATCGCATTTATATCTTTACAGGATGTATATCTTCATACGGCAAACGTATGAATATTTCCACCCGGTGTATATATTAACCTGCTATATGTAGGTATACAATGTGGCCAGGTTACAAAACATACAACATTTCATACATAACAGCAGCATAACCATAAAGGTTGATAGCTAAGAGATGTAGTGTCAATGACTTTTGTAATTAATGTTATTGAATGGCTCCTGTGGACAATGGAGACTATGTATTAAGCGGATTTTTTTATACCGTTTTGAACCCCTCACTGATGTGCGAAAAACAATGTGGCTTGTCAACACTCCCAGCAAACACGACGTCGACCCAATGCTGGGCCAATGCTGGCCCACAGTCTACGACGCTGGCCCAGCATCAAACCAGCACTGGTTCAGCGCCTCGTGTTTGCTGGGAGCTGCGTCCAATGGCACGCTGGTCTGGTAGTGCTTACTGCTGACGGCGACACCGACTCAATGTCTGGTAAATGTTGGGCCAGCGTCGCTGGTGCTGGCTAGTATCCATTCAGCCCTAGTTAGTACTTCATGCTGACAGTACCGGCATGCTCTCGGTACTGGCATGATGCTTTGAACCAAAGCTGGGTTAGTGTTGGCCCACTGTCTGTGATGCGCACATTCAGCGTGGCGCCAAACAAAACACAGTAACCCAATACTGGGCTAATGCTGGGACACAAGGGACATTTGTGACACATTGGACATTTGGGACACATGCGGCATCCGGGACATTTGGGAAATTTGGGACACATGGGACATTTGGGACGCATAGGACATTTGGGACAAATGGGACATTTGGGACACATGGGATACATGGACATTTGAGACACATGGGACACATGGGACATTTGAGACACATGGGACATTTGGGACACATGGGACATTTGGGACACATGGGATATTTGGGACACATGAGACATTTTGGACACATGGGACACATGGGACATTTGGAACACTTCGGACGTTTGGGACACTTGGGACATATAGGCCTTTCGAGACACATGGGACATTTGGGACATATGGGCCATTTGGGAAATTTGGGACTCTGGGATATTTGGGACACTTGGGATATATATGAGACACTTGGGAAATATGAAACACTTGGGACACTTGGGATTTATATGAGACACTTGCGACATTACAAATTACAAATGTTTTATATTTGTAAAAATAAAAATGTTATATATTTTCTTGTGAAATGTAGTATCTCAAAGGTTTTTACTGTACATAATGTTGGTTCAAAGCTTGGTCACTCTCTGTGACGCTGGCCCGTCATTGATGCATTATTGGATAAATATTTGGCACAAAAATAAATGCAACCATTTTAAAATGCTCTTATTTCATGTAATTTACTCAAAACCTTTCGATTGATTTAAATAATGCTGGTGTGTATCCACCTTTTGTGTTTTGACTTCAATAACGGACAAATGACCTTCAAATCGAAGAAAGTCAACTTTCAAGGTCATGGGCCAGCTGACAATGATCCCAATATGCGGGTCATCTGAAATTAAGCAGCTATGCGGGCTGGGGTGGGGGAACAAAAAGTCATTTTTCAGAATAAGTTTAAGTTCATTTGTGCAAAAATAGTGGGTTGATGAAAATGACTCGCTAGACAATAAATTGTGCAGCGTGAGCCTGTTTCTCCATGTATTGCTATGGCGGAAGGCGGTTTGGCTACGGCTCAAATTGCCAGAAAACAGGCTAGCAATATTGATATTTAACACCAGATTTCAATACACCAAATGACCTCTGATAGGCCACAATAGGAAAGACATGGACAAATAATGCACTGAAGATTCCTGTGCGGTAAAAAACGTGTGTTTCTGTGCAGACACTAATCGGCCACAAATACAAGTAAGTGACATCAGTCAACATCAAATCAAATCCAGGGCCCCCGCTGGCGCTCGTAAAATTCACAAATTGCGAATATTTTATGTTATTTGCAACACAAATTAGTGTTAAGCGTATGTTTTTGCGAATCTATACTGCCGTCGCCTTTTTGCTGATTGCGGTAGGCCTACACCCTGTTACAAACTACGAAGGGTGACCATGCTAACACTTTTCTAAATGCAGTGATCCCAGGCCGAACGCTTCCGTAAAATCACTGTTGTGCGACGTCTCAAAAAGTCGCAGCTCAGTAAGTTACTGCATTGTCGCCGGTGGCCGTGTGTGGCATGTCTTGCGCATGCGCCGTCATCAGCAACACGTGGTCATTGTGTCTTGAAGGATATGAAATATTTTGAACAGTATATCCCAGAGTTGGGGTCGATTACAATTGATGATTACGATTACGGTTATGATTACATGTCATTTTTATTTATCGATTACGATTATGATTACGATTATTCGTCATTATAATTATCGATTACGATTATGATTATGATTACAGGAACGCAACACCGCTTTGTGGTGTTGCGTTTCCTTTTTTGTTCAGGGGCGATTTAGACCGGGTTGACAGGTTTCCGGAACCCTCTCAACATTTTCAAATCTTTGAAATCAAGCAGGATTGGATACCTAAAAAGCACTAAATTATTTTTCCAAAACAAACTGATATGCATGTATCTTTCACAGTTGGTCAATTAGTTTATTAGGCAGTCCGTTTCTTTGATCTCAAGATAAGCATTGCTGTAAGAGTTGTGGAGGGGTGGGGGTAACACCAGCAGCAGGTGCATTATTAACAGTCACGACAACTCACAATGTTTATATAAGGCTTAAGAAGTGTGGCAATTGAGGCCTCACGCATGGACTATTAGATAACATTCACACCACACCTTGTTTCCGAAGACATTATTTATTTCTTGCTTTTATCTGTATCCTCACCTTAACCTCTTGACCAGTTAAGCATGACTATAGTCGTTTTTTATCGGCCTTATTTCTCGATAAATCACTGTTATTGGAAACGAAATGTGTGTTTAAACATCAACATTTGCAAAAGTATAAAAAAGAGTCATTTTCAACCATAGTGTTTGGTTATTCCATCTACATACGTTTCCTCTACTGCTCACACTAACATATTATTTGGATATTCCATCTACACACGCTCCTTTCCATGCTCACACACACATATTGTTTGGTTATTCCATCTATGCACGCTTCTTCCCATGCTCACACTAACATATCGTTTGGTTATTCCATCTACATGCGCTCCTTCCCATGCTCACACACACATATTGTTTGGTTATTCCATCTACAAATGCTTCGTCCCATGATTACACTAACATATCGTTTGGTTATTCCATCTACACGCGCTTCTTTCCATGGTCACACTAACATATCGTTTGGTTATTCCATCTACACGCGCTTCTTCCCATGGTCACACTAACATATCGTTTGGTTATTCCATATACACGCGCTTATTCCCATGGTCACACTAACATATCGTTTGGTTATTCCATCTACACGCGCTTCTTCCCATGCTCACACTAACATTTTGTTTGGTTATTCCAAGTACACACGTTATTCCATCTACACACGCTTCTTTCCATGCTCATTCTAGCATATTGGTTGATTATTCCATCTACACATGGTTCTTCCCATGCTCACACTAACGTATTGTTTGGTTATCCCATCTACATACGCTCCTCTCCATGCTCACAATAACATAATTGTTTGGTTATTCCATCTGCACACGCTTCTTTCAATGCTCAAACTAACTTATTGTTTGGTAATTCCACCCACACGTGCTTCTTCCTATGCTCACACTATCGCACTATTTGGTTATTTCATCTACACACACTTCTTTCCATGCTTACACCAATATATTGTTTGGTTATTTCATCTACACACGCTTCTTCCCATGCTCACACTAACATATTGTTTGGTTATTTCATTTAGACATGCTTCTTTCAATGCAATAAGCTATTGTTTGGTTATTTCATCTACATACGCTTCTTCCCATGGTCACACTAACTTATTGTTTGGTTATTCCTTCTACACACGCTTCTTCCCATGCTTACACTAACATATTGTTTGGTTATTACATCCACACACGCTTCTTCCCATGCTTACACTAACATATTGTTTGGTTGTTACATCTATACACGCTTCTTCCCATGCTTACACTAACATATTGTTTTGTTGTTTCATCTAGATATTCTTATTTCCATGCTTGCACTAACATATTGTTTGGTTATTCCATCTACACACACTTCTTCCCATGCTCACACTAACGTATTGTTTGGTTATTCCATCTACACACGCTTTTTCCCATGCTTGCATATTGTTTGTTGATTTCATTTAGACATGCTTCTTTCCATGCTTACACTAACATATTGTTTGGTCATTTTATCTACATACGCTTCTTCCCATGCTTACACTAACATATTGTTTTGTTATTTCATCCAGACATTCTTATTTCCATGCTTGCACTAACATATTGTTTGGTTATTCCATCTACACAGACTTCTTCCCATGCTCACACTAACATATTGTTTGGTTATTTCTGTTTCCAGACGAGGTGGGTCCTCACGCTGAATTTCAAAGATCTCTAATCAACTGATTTACTCCTTGAGTTTAGTATTGTTTTTCCTCCAGTCTAATATTGCATATGTGGTACTACTCAACATATTTCGGCTGTGCGACGGCTATATGAGCTGACGTCAGTAGATACTTTCTAGGTTTATAGTATTACGTTTATTTAGGGATGTATGTAGGCCTATGTTAAAATTAAGAGTGCCATAAGTTTTTACTATTTTTCCTTTACACATACCCTAGTTGTATATCCTTTTATATAATAAACAACTAAAGAATTTAGAGGTTTTAATTAGAGTGTCCTTATTTGCTACACTATGTAGAGCACAGTGTAGCTATTTTATTTCTGGTTTTGGTGCAGGAAACAGATGACAGACAATTGTCGGTTATTTTATTTTATGTGTACATATTGCAACATTTATAATCTATACTATGTATATTTTTAAATAGCATGTACACAAAAACATTGCTATTTTAAACACTGGATATGACGCTGCCTTACATGATAAGTATGGCAACACCTTAACCAGTGAACAGTTGGTTTTATATTATACTGTCATATTATTTTATTATATAATTTTAATTCACTAATATGGTTGACAGGCATTGTAGAGGTCGTCTCGACCTGTTCCCGTCACCGAAAGTTAATAACATGTTAAAATAATACCCAATTAATAATAATGATAATGTACCATTTTTCCATGTTTTGACTGGAAGTCAAATAAACATCTACACATGCTTCATCCCTTGCTTACACTTACATATGGTTTGGTTATTCCACCTTCAAAATCTGCTACTCATGCTTGCACCTGTACACTAATATATTGTCTGGTTATTTCATCTTGCCATCCTTCTTCCCATGCTTGCACTAACATGTTGTTTTGCAATTTTATTCACATTCTCTGCTTCCATCACCAGCACCCGCTTCTGTTGATACTTATGCTAATATTTTGTGTGTTTTTTGTCTGACAAACACGTGGATACGAGGATCAGTCATTCAAATTACCAAGCTCAGAATCAAGACTCGCTCCTGGAAATGAAAAAAATGAAAGTATAATTCAAAAAAAATTATACAAAATGATTCGATTCTAGAATAGAATAGAAATTGCCCCCTTTTACTGATCCATCCTAGATGATAATACGCATCGAGTGTCGTGTTAAAACTTGAATACCTGTATATTTTTATATCTATCACTAAGAGAATGTGATAGATATTAATATTAAACATAAAATGTAGTGTATCTGAATGCGATTCACTAATGATTTTTATCACAGCTGTGAGTTTTGGACAGGTGACAAAATGTATGTGCTTCTGTGTTGTTTTGTTTCATGACACACATTGTTTTAAACAGGAAAAAATATCCATCATCATGCAAAATAACCAACCCACCGTACTTTTTGTACTGAACATGTGAAAATGTTGGTATAGGCTTTTTCATATGCCGGATTGAATGGTGTCCGGCAGCAAATCGATAAATTATCAAAAAGCATTCGAAATGAACGCTAAGTGCAAGATGGCCACCAAAATGTACGCTGCCATATTCAATCTTTGACTTTTGACATACTAGCTCTAGAATTTAATGTTATATGCCTACCTCATTTTCGACTAATGTGGTTACTCTGATTACGTAGGAATGTTTATTTTTACGCTTCAAGGTCATTTGGGTAGGGGTCAAAAACAAGATGTATGTCAATGTCCGACATGAAAATCATCCATTTTACCATGGTATTTTGTATATTATGAATCATATATATTTGGCCTTTCTTTATATATATTTTTTTTGTGAGTACAATGGCGTATCTTTCACTTATATTTTGTCCCTTTATTTGTATGGAAAATTGCCACGCGTTCATTGAATTTGAATTTTTATCAAATTGCCTGGTGCATTAACAATTGATTAAATGTATTCTTAATGTGAAACTGTCACTAGATTGAAAATAACAAATAAAATGTAATGACTTTTCATGCACCTGGTCAGGCTTGAATTTGTGACAACCATGACTAAAACTTATCACCCTTTCAAGCCAGAATTTACGATTGTCATCTTCATCCACTACAAGCCGCGAATTGCTGTCGCAATTCTCGTCTTGTAGTGGATGAAGATGATTTGATGTGGTTTAATAATTAAAGAAAATTGCCATGTATTGGAAAACCAGTTTCATGGAAATTCTAAAACCCTTTGTTGTAGGAAAATGAATTCTGTTTTCAAGGATGTAAAATGATTCTTTAATGCATCGTGCGGGCTTAAAGGGTTAAGGCTGACCTGAGTTTAGTAGACCTATCCCCTAATTTTGAACAAGAAATCATAATGATTATGTGTATCATAATATGGTAAAGCAAAGGTGGCCAAGCATAGACATAACACAAACAACAGTGAATAATTCCGAGTAAAACAATTGGTAACACAATAATCAAGCTCAAGCCATTATCCTTGCATAATAAAGTTGTGGTAAAAAACGCACCCTTAAATGAACGGTGTTGGGCGAAAATATACCCTTGAATAATTATACAGTTTTGGGCCAAAACAGACCCTTGAATGTATAATTGTTTTCCAGAGCTCCGTTCAGATCATGTCATTCCCATACTCTTGCATCTAACAAAGAAGCCACCCGTGAATATACAGGAATTGGCTAAAAGGCACCATAAAAGGTCCTCCATTGACTCACCATTGGGTCAACGTGCTTTGCTTGCTGGGATATTAGATTATGCGTAGAGGTCGTAGACAGTGGCCCAATACAGAACGCCCCGCATAGTGACATGTCTTATATTCACCAGGTGGGGCAGGTTCACTCTCACGTGTAGTCTACGAAACAACAGATGACAGTTCTGCAATCATGTAATATAATATCAAGAGAAAAATAAGCTTATATTGATTTCGCACAAATAAAGGAACTGTTTGTTGTTAAAGGAACTATTTGTTGTTGTTAACATATATTTAAAATGTTGTAATTTGGTCCGACAACAACAATGTCATCGTTCAGAGCCCTGACAAGTTATGTACATTTTATTTACATATTTACGTAATTACATGTAATATAATAAATGTTGTAAAATTTTACTTTGACTGATTACGTGACAAAAACACACACATACAGATGGTCTATTAGAAATTAATGAGCTGTAGTTACTGTTGTCAGCTGAACATATACACCAAAACTAAGTAATCATTATAATTCAGGACGCCGGCTCTTTTATGTTCTGCATAATTTAAATTTCGCACTGACTAAAAAAATTTGTGGTTTATATTGGTTATTATATTGCTCCTGGTATTAGGTTGTGACATTGATTTTTACATTTTTTTATGGCACTAGCTGTAGTTAATATTGTCATGAAGTCCACCTCAAAACTTAATATGATACATTCATATTTTTTTTAGAAAACCGTACCTAAGACTATTTGGTAAATGAAATGAATCGGGCTTTAGGCCACCTTTGTGCACATATAGGCTAAGCTGGGCCAAGATAACCTCCTGAGGGTGGTGAGATGATTGAAATGACACTGTCCTCTGGACACACGATTCGAAATTCGAGCCCTGGCGGTCTGAGGCCGAGCACGCTACCTCTCGGTCACGGAGGCTCCCCACAATACTGACTTTCACACGAGGATGGGGAAGAAACATTTGTTTGTTTCTTTCAAACCGCCGAGACCAGGAACCGAACCCCGAACCCTGGTGTGAAAGGCAGCGGTGCTAACCACTACCCTGGGGCCCCTGTCCTAAGACTATTCAGTACTTCATCACCCACACAATCTTACACTGACTTATTAGTGAGCGTCACAGTACAGAGACCGAGTGAAACACAATCTGAGCTGCTTCATGTATCTGATTAATATCAGTATTTATAGTTAATAAATAATAACTATAAATAGATATTGTATTCACAACTCATTCATTATTTTTTTAAAATTGTATAAATAATTCTGTAAATTCATTATCTAAATATCTAAACATACATTATCTTTGATATAGTTTATACCTTGCAAAATCTATCAGCATGTTCTCATAATCAAATTTTATAACCCAACTTATCTTTAAAAAGATATCTGATTAAGACAGCATCATCTTAGGATGATTATCATGGTTTAGTCTGTCTAGAAGTCGTAATTATCTTGTTGTCTTTTATAAAAACAATCTTGTTTTCTTCTGTGATGAGTTTTGTCCTACAAGTGCTTGTTTTGATGGCACATGATCATTTCATTGTGATAGTGCAGTGAGTATGACGATGACCGAAACGGGAGGCGGCGGCGGTGAAACCGACAGGCCGCCTAAATTAAACCCTATTCATTTATTTATTCATTCATTCATTCATTCATTCATTCATTCATTCATTCATTGATTCATTCATTCATTCATTCATTCATTCATTCATTCATTCATTCATTCATTCATTCATTCATTCATTCATTCATTCATTCATTCATTCATGCATTCATTTATTCATTCATTCATTCATTCATACATTTTTTTATTCTATCATTCATTCATACATTTATATATTCATTTATTCATTCATCCATTCATTCATGTAATTATTCATTCATTCATTCTCATTTATTTATTGAATCACTCACTCACTCACTCACTCACTCACTCACTCACTCACTCACTCACTCACTCACTCACTCACTCACTCACTCACTCACTCACTCACTCACGCACTCACTCACTCACTCACTCACTCACTCACTCACTCACTCACTCACTCACTCACTCACTCACTCACTCACTCACTCACTCACTCACTCACTCACTCACTCACTCACTCACTCACTCACTCACTCACTCACTCACTCACTCACTCACTCACTCACTCACTCACTCACTCACTCACTCACTCACTCACTCACTCACTCACTCACTCACTCACTCACTCACTCACTCACTCACTCACTCACTCCCTCCCTCCCTCCCTCCCTCACTCACTCACTCACTCACTCACTCACTCACTCACTCACTCACTCACTCGGTCGTTCGTTCGTTCGTTCGTTCGTTCGTTCGTTCGTTCGTTCGTTCGTTCGTTCGCAACCTATTTTGATAGTACACCCATCAGACATTTCTCACTCAGCGTTTTAATCTCTTATAAGCTAAAAGTAACATTTGTTTTAGTATGTAGGTAAAATACTAGCGAACAAATTCTCATATGAAAGGATAACATATTATTTGTTTATATTATTACTATTTTATTATTTTAAGGCAATATGCGTTGCTTAGCACGTTTAGTGAAATAAAGAAGATCATAAGATAAATCTCGTTTCAAATAGAAGGTTAATTACACCTGAATATTCATGACATTTGACAATAAGTCTGAAGGCCAATTATCAATCCCATGTCTATAGATATGGATAAATATTCTTGGTTTAATATTCTGATGTGAGATTTGCTTATTTCCTCCAGGCAATTAGCTTTCCACAATGGACGAAAATTAGTCTTGATTGTAAATTAGGGCGAAAGCCAATAGTGAGGTGTGGCTTTATCCAGGTTTCTTTGTTGACGCCGTGAACCGCTTAACAGTTCGGGCATGTGTTGCTGTGTTTATGCACGAACTCTCTTTCTTCCAGCTGCCGTTTATTGACAATCGATATTCTGTGTCGGGCCAAACTCATCCCAGCGCAACAAAGTTTATCGGACCATAAAAAAGAAATGTGCGGCAAGACGGACGGCGGGATGCCTGTGGAAAAAAGTGCGCATGATTGGATCCTACGAGGCTTTTAACCCTTTCGAGCCTGAATTTACCATAGTCATCTTCATTAACTACAAGTCGCGAATTGCTGCTAACATTCATTAAACGTCTTGTGCCTGCCGGGTTTATATGGAAGGTTTTTCTGATATACCATGCAGCAGTAAAAAACGACCCTTGATGGGTTTGAAAAATTCAAAGATCGTTTTTTTTGGAATATACCCCCCTCCCCCATTATAAAAAAATGTTTGCCTCTTACACACGTTAGTTATATGAGTACGAGTCGAGAATACTATACCAGGAGATTTATTCTCTTCTCAGTTACCCAAAATTTGACAGAGAAAGCGTACAGTCTTCAAGTATGAATAATCCATCTATCACTTTAAGAAAAAAAGAGGCTCTGGACACTTTTGTGCTATCACGCATATCTATAGACATAGACTTGAGACGTCAGAATCTGACGTCTGTAGACGTCAGATTCTGACGTCTAGATTTAATCCCTGCAATGTAAAACTATCTATAATGGCAATAGACATTGTAGACCCATAACATAGGTATTCAAATGAACCGGAAAAAGCTATCTAAGACATTAATGATGATTATTTTAAATTAAAAAAACCCTTTGGTCTCCATGGTTTGTACAAAAATAATTTAGGGTTATGAGGGTTAAACATTCTGGGCGGGGGCCATAAGGTGGTGGTTAGCACCGCTGCCTTTGATGCTGGAGTTCGGGGTTCGTTGCCCGGTTTCGGCGGTTTGAAAGAAACAAAATATGTTTCTTTCCCATCCACCATAAGACTCAGTATTGTTGAGAGCTTCCGTGACCGAGAGGTGGAGTGCTCGCCTTCAGACCTCCATGGTTTGAATTTCGAATCCTGTATCTGGAGGGCAGTGTCATCTCACGCAACTTACCATCCTCAGGAGGTTATCTTGGCCCAATTTAGCCTATGTGTGCATAAAAGTGGCCTAAGGCCCGGTTCATTTCATTTCATGCAAACATTCTTAATTTCCAAAAAGCTGTGCTGGGTGGCTGGAAACGAGCATTGCGGCACTATCCATTGTGAGCAGTGTGTTGCAGATTGATGAAGACGTCGTCAGTGACCAGAGCTCGTCCACCGTCAACCTCTCCAATGACCAGTAATTCTCCTCTACACATCTTCCCCCATGACTTCCAATCGATTGACGACGCTTTCTTCCGTAAAAGTCTAGGAAATGGCGAGTCTGTCCTTGGCCTGTGCTCTTTACGTGTGGTGTTGCCTCCCTGTCGGACAAAAGCTGTTTAGAACCTTACCGTAGAATAAAAACACAAATCGTATTTTCTTATTAAATAATCCACCAGAAACATACACAAATGTTAGAAAAATACAAATATAATTTTTTAAATATCGGTCTACTATTTGATCAAGCAGCCAAATTAAACTGCATATTAAGCTATATGTTTCGATTGCGTATGTTGCATTTGATGTTATAATGTACATGTACATGTCTACAACAGAGTCTATTTTATAACTCGATATATTCACATACCTGATATTATAAACATCATGAAGGAAAAATATATTGTTTCATTTTTCAAAATCAGACAAATATGATTGTTTAGTTGTTCGCCACTGTTTTCAATTATTTACGAGCAGCTAATGTAGCATTTAAACGTAGGCTACGCCTACAGAAATTTAGCCTGTATGATATAAGTTTAACTAACTCTCGACCCCCGTGACCGAGAGTTAGCGTACTCGACCTCAGAACGCCAGGGCTCTTATCATGTGTCTTTTGATTTATTCCACCATCCTCAATAGTTTCTCCTACCGAAGTTTCGCCTTTATTGTCACAGAGATGGTCTTACTGTAATCAAATAAAGAGGAAAAGAATTATTTCGACGAACACATTGATCAAACATCGTGCTTTATCAGTGTTTATTGTTTCCACCGCATTTTCCATGTGTGCACACGGTAATAAGCCGAGGTGATATGGTGGAACTGATTATTTTAGGTATGTTAGGCTTGGCCTGGCCTCTGAGCAAATCTCCATGGATTGGTTATAGATTGTTGGAATACATAGTGCTACTGATTTATCTAACGTAATACTTTTGTAGTCCATAGAATACTTCATATGGCGAACCTGCGTCACAGGCGTTGATCCAGCATTGTGCCGCATTCACACCTTGAGCAATCCCCAATGTTGGCTGGGCCGGATCACCTGGCTGTCATATTAAGTAATATTAAAAATAAAACTTCGCACGTCTTTGTTTTTAATATTTATACCAACTTTGCATATGTTACTATTCAACATGATCGCTAATGTTATGTTCGCACCTGTTGACCGTATATTGGACCCGCATACAATGTTATTGATTGTGTATGCCGGCACATTTATACAGTGTCAGATACAGGTACTGCCTGTCTCTCATTCAATTACTAACGAGATGGGAGTACTCATCGCACCATTATCCATCGTATATTTTACTTTTACACCCCCCCCCCCTGACAGCCAGGTATCTAGTATCATTTTTATTCACCTTGAATAAAAATATTCAAAAGATAAATTAATTAAGTAGGCTATTAAAAACGGATGAAAATAATCCGGATCGGTGCGTGATGAATCATATATATAGCTGGCGCACTCTCCCTTTTAACTCTAAAAACCATGGAGAACAAAGGTTTATTTTTCAATTTTTTAAAAGTTAGTTAGTTGTTTCTTGTTGGTTTGAATACCTATGTTATGGGTCTACGGCCATTAGGGATATTTTAATTCTTTCACCGCGGGGACTGTCTTTATAATAATCTCAGATGTAACCCCATCGGACACCACAATGCTGCTCTGTATAGCAAAATAAACAGATAGTACTTTGTTTTTGCACGGCAAACTTGAAAACAGACTGTGGCTCTTTTTTCTCTCTCTTCCTTTCGTTTTGTTGCTTTTCTCTTTAAGTCCCGTGATTTACAGACACAAGATTAAAGATGTGTACGAGTACGAGCGTCGTACATATTTCCTTTTGCTCGGCGATACTCTACGACGCTGTTTTTGTCGATGCGATCATAGAAATCTTAAGAAATGTCAAGGAAAATTCTCTGTCTAGGCATATGATAATCATGTCTACAGCCGTTTTTAGCCCTTTATTTGACCTTCAAGCAAGATATATATGTGGTGGTTGTGGTGGTGGTGGCGGTGGTGATGGTGGTGGTGGTGGTGGTGATGGTGGTGGTGTTGGTGGTGGTGGTGGTGTTGGTGGTGGTGATGGTGTTGTTGGTAGTGTTAGTGGTGGTGTTGGTGGTGGTGGTGGTGGTTGTGGTTGTGGTGTAGTAGTATATAATTGTATATACTTGTACCGATATGCAAGATATTCTTCACTATCAGTATAAACATTCTCCAGAAACCTATAATTATATTGAACTATGGTAAGAATATTAATTCTATCAAACCCACTGTAGTAAATAGTTCAGCCATGTCAGGATGAAATGTAAAATATGTTTATGATTTTATTTCAAATGCCTGGTATAAAGGGCAGCATGCATTGTTTATCTGAACACACATTAGCCGTTTTGCTATATATTATTATTATTGTCAAACTTATATTGTACCTTTGTATATATTACATACATGTATTTATGGTGACTAATACTTTCTAGAGGACTGGATACTTCATAAAACAATATTTCATGTATTTGTTGTAAATGCACATGTCACTGAAATAAACAATATCTATCTATCTGTTATATGGACTATGTTATCATGGTTATATGTTCTGTTGAGCGTATACAGCCTACAATCTGATGGTGCTGTGTCATACAGACTGGTTACGTTCTTTACCTCTAGCACACTGCAGTACATGCCTTATTTATTTGATGTGGCAATAACCAGAGAGGCTGCATCTCAACCCAGACGTGGGAACTGGTGATTAATGAAAAGGTCAAGGATGGCCTTGGAGTTTAACGGCAATCTGATTAGCCCATTTAGGTGAAGATATGTGGCCTACACATGATACTCTGTCATTCGACCCTGCAATCCCGGTAAGAACGAGGCATCCGTCCAATGTCAGCCGACGGCGGACCAACATTAACCCTTATGCTGCCGAACTGCTTATGACTATTTTTCATTCATTTGTAGCTGAAATTGCTAACGCAATTTCCATCTCCAAATGACGAAAAATAATTATATCTATGCAAAAATATACTTCAAAATGTAATTATTAGATTTACTGATCATCTACCACGAAACATTTTAACAACTTCATTTGAATTTATTGGGTCTGAAATTTTCTTGAAAACGCATATATACGGTTCCGGCAGCATAGGGGTTATCACAACATTGGGTAAACGCCTCGTGTTTTCTGAAATACGCCCTGCCCTATTAGCTTCATTTACTGTAGCTTACACCATCTATGTCGGCTCAACTCCGCTTCAATTCTGTATACCAGCAGAGGTTAGATGACCATTGAGCTCACCTAGAGATTAGCTGAAAGAGAGGATCCACGAATGCACCAATCTTAATCACTGTTTGTATTTACTGAGCTATTAACCTCCAATATGACTACGACTGAAGAGCTAAACAATTTTAATGGCTAGATAAGTAGTCTAAACCCATATATGGTTGTCCTTTTCTCCCAGGGAATTGGTTTCACCTGGGAGCTATTGTAGTTGAAAATATTCACTCAACATTAGGCACCAGAATCATTTGAATGTAGATATATGGTCATATATGGTAAACTTTCGATAAACTATGCTTTGCTAAAAAACGATAGTTTCTTTACATGCCTTTTTATATTCTAGTCTGAATCGTACACATGTATATTGTAAAAAGAATAAATACTAATTTTCATATAATTATGTCTATCATAGAATGCTACTAGATTATGCTAAACACAATTAATAATTAATTAATTAATCGGTAAAAAGCAGAAATACATAGTATAATCAAGTGAAAGCTGAATAGTCTAGTGCTTATATCTTGCCTTTGAAAGCAGAGTTTTTATAATTTATTTTTTTGACAGAACAGCTTCATACGCACCATTGTGATAAATCAGAATATTATTTCTTGGAAGTGGCAATTAAGCCCCAGATATTACATTTACCTCTGCATTGGTTTGGTGGTGTATTTGAATTCACTATGTATCTAAAGTTTCTGATTTCAGTTTGGCAAACTGGCATGGTTGTTGTATCTGATATATGAACTGGTATGAATAAAATGAATTATACGCTAAACGAATTCTTAACATATAACTTCTTTCAAGATGTACTCGTCAGATCTATAATAATGATTTTTTTTTCAATATTATATTCGTACTTGGTAGCTCAAGTGTTCGTACGTAGAATCCAAGTGAAAGCGTCATGTAAACACATCAGTATTGTAATGTTAAATAAACATTAAACAAATGGTCACTAGCCTAATGTTCTGCTAACAATTCTTACATATTATATTTTACAAAATTTATCATCTTCTGTTATATAATGTTATTATTTATGTGTAGGTAGACCGTCTGCAGCTTGACAATGTTTTGAATATGAAAGGGTGTATCTGCCACTTTGTAAAGTGGCAGATACACCTTTTCATATCCAAGGAGACGACATAGTATAATATTATGGAGCACAGAGAACAAATGGTTTTCCAGGAAGATAATATTCATGCATAATTGACAAACGCATCCCCGGCTAACTGCATTACGTCAGCAAGCATTGACAGCGAACACGGTACGCTGAACCAATGCTGGCTTAATGATGGCCCAGCGTCGAAGACGGACGACAAGCATTAAGCCAGCATTGCGTCAACAATCTCAGCATGTACAGTAACGATGCGTACATCATAACTCTCCCACTGTAATGCAGACATTTAGTGCAATATGATGGCTGCCGCTTGAAAACCATTCTGCTTGGCACGAAAACAACCAAGCATCCTTGACAAGGTTAGTATTATCAAGAAAAGACACAGATTAAGCTGTGATATGCATGATCGAAAGCAACAAAATAAATTATGTATGACTTAGGAAGTGTTTCGTTATGATGTGCTGTATATAATCAGATAATTATGGGTGCTATTGCATGGGGTTCAACTTTCAAGACCAATTGTGGGAAAAAGTCTAAATTCCATCTGTAATTGAATTGATGTCAAGTCAAAGAATAATTAAGCAAATGCATTAGCCGTATAGTCGGGGGGCCTATGTAGCAAATCCAGCTCCCGTGGGAACCAAATGTTTATATTATGCCATGTGTAAAAATCAATTGTTGATAGTATAAGTGATCAAAAAAACATGGTACCAATTTTTTCAAGCATAAAAAAGTATTTTTTACCAAATATTAAAAAAAGGTCAATTTTGACTAAAAATGTGATATTTCTCGGGTTTGTTGGTTATAGCAAGCTTAATAGTACAGCAGTATGGAAAACAAAATATACTAAAGTGCATTATATACCAACTACAATGTGAGAATATCGGGAATATGAATTTAGCTGAGGCATTTGTGATATTTTCTCACAAATTTGACTGATGAACCCTTTGTGAACAAGGGGTCTGATAATATAGAAACATCCACAACATTAGCTTTATCACAAAATTTTTCAATAAATATATAGGATTGACATCCTATGGAGAAACTAATGACGAGATTTCCTCATGCTATATAAATATATATTTCTATATATAGGGCCTACGTTGTATATATATTGGTTTAACCCTTTAAGTACCAAACTCATATAAATATATACATTTGATGATCACTATGATACCCCATTCTAGTGCTATATAATCCAAAATTAGCAAAAGCAAAATAACTTATACACTGATGTCTTTGATTGATGTAATAGTTGTAGAAAAAACATTGTTGACCATTTAGGTCCCAAAATTATATAAATACAACAACTAATGGCCTGCATTGTTATGCTATGCACTGTAGCAAATAAAATAAAATGTGTTCAAGTCGATGTTAAAGAACACATTTAAATAAGTATGTACAGATAATTGTGTATTTTCCTTGGATTACTCAAGTAGCAATAATACCGCTAGTCAAGACTCTCATCTGCAAAACAAGATAAAACAATTAACTCTTTAGGTACCAAAGTCAAAAATAAAAGTAGTTCAATGGTACCTGTTCAACATGTTCAATATGGCCGAAATGCAAAAGTAAAAAATAACATGTATATTGTATGTGATACAGTTATTTGATCTAGTAAATATCTAACCCTTTAGCCATCATATAACCAAAGCATTGGATACAAGTGGAAACACATGGCTGACTTTATTTATCCATCATTCCAGTGGCGGATCTAGGAATTGACAAACGGTGGGTGCCGATGTTTTACAATAATTTTTACACACCACAGTTGGCACAGCCAGCCTGTTATTTGCTCTAGAGGAGTCGGGGCATGATCCCTCAGAAAAAAAATAATCCAAGGCTTCAAATGGTGCATTCTAGAGCAAAATTATGAATTCATGTTCAAATGTGGTCGTTTTTTGTTTGTGGGGACCTGAACGTGGGACCTCTGGATCCGCCACTGCATTCAGAGGCTCCGGGGCAAATATTGCCCTGTAATATTCATTTCCTGACCTATACATATCTTTAGCTGGTGTGATTCCATTAGACGGTGAATAAAAATAACGTTTCCCACGTAACCTTTGTGTGCTGTTTTATTTATTGTAAAATTAACGAATTCTGCTTGTAATAAAAATATATCTTTGATGACTAAACTCTGATAATATCATATCCTGACATTTTAATACATTATTTTAGGATTATAGAACAAATTATGGTAACATTATCAATCATATCCTTATATTTTATTGCCCTAGAATGCTACGTTAAACTTGTATATATCGTGACGATAAATCTATATTCTAGCGTTCTAGTATATTATTCTATCTCGCTCTTGATATGATAATGCGATATATACTGACCATAGATATATACTTAGTATATATCTGTGATACCGACACCATAATGTAATATACCGTAATCTAATATACATAATAATGTCACATAGTGTTAATAATATAATAATGCAATATACCGACATTATAGTATGACATAGCAATAAATTTAAATGGCATACACTCTCAATACAATGCCATATCTAGACGTGAAAATGATCTATCTTCAGAATATAATTCCATATACTGATATTTCGATGTCATATCTTTATAATAATAACTTCATATTAGCACACAGCTGGCTATCATAACATTATGATCTAATATAATAATTTCATAATTCATATCGAATCCTAACGTTCTAATGTCTTACGGTGACATTGTATCTTGACATTATAACTTGACATATTTACATTATAATGCAGCTCTTGCATCAATGATCGCTGATACGGCTGCGATAGCGCATCAAACTACCTGCAATATTTCAAAATCAGACATATGAGTGGAGTTACCCATCAGGTATTGTCACCCCGGGGACCATCCGACAAGAGGATAGAGGAGCCACCCATTTCAGAATTGAACTGCACAGCGAAACCCACGTTTAAACACACCACTACATTATTTACTTTGTCCGACAACTACATTCTGAACTGGAAATGGAGAGTTATAGTTGACCTTGTACAGACCAATTATCATGGTAAGCATATTATGGTGGTATAATCAGTCAGGTGTGACCGAACTGTAGATTATGAGAGATCCTCATCGCGTTCGGATGTGTTTTAAGTCAGTTAAAACCCTCGGAGTTCTACATTCTTAGCTGTGAAAAAGGCCTGGGCCGTCGGCCTCGACCCTTTTCACAGCTAAGAATGTAGAGCTCCTCGGGCTTTATCCTATACTGAATCTTGGGCAGGTAGGCATTCCCAAAACACTCAAAATACCACCATGCCCAGGCAACTTGCTTGTGAATTTTGGACCTAATTATACTATTTTTTTTTAACGTGATCCGTATTTGCAGATGAAACAGAGCAATTTGCACGATTTATATCCTCAAAACAAACTCCTAACTATGATGTGGCGCCTTCTATGCTACACGAACAAAATGTTAACAACCTACGATGCCCACATGAGCGTAATAAAAAGGTGTCATGCTAAACCCAAGGAAAAAAAGGAATTGTTTGATACATTCGTTCAAGAAAGATATATGGACATGTGCAGCTCACTAGTGAATTATCATCCAAAACTTATTCGTGTAGAAAACATGACCTGCGTTGTACTGATATGTGCAGTCTGTGTGATTAAACTTGTGAAATCGCAATTTAAATGTGATGACTGAGGACAATGGTGAAGAAGATGATGAGTCTTTAAATCTTTACAAATATTTAGTTACGGAGCTACCGGTGACATTGTATTTCACTGCTTGACAAACTTTAAAGCGGAACATACTCGTTTTTTCTAAGAATGACATGAATATTTTCTGTATTTATAAAATTATTAAAATATGTAATATATTTTTTGTGTGTCTCTTATTGATTTTTTAACTCGAAATACATATCTTCTCTCATTTGAAAAAAATATCAAACTTTGATGGCTTTCTTAGATCTTTTTTTACATTAGATTCCCCCTGTTGGATGAATTCAGCTACCCTTCAACTATTGCTACCGTCGGAAATTATCTGAACTAAAGATAGCGTAGCTAAGCAAAAAGGTCGAAGCGTTTAACTATTAAATTACACAGCGAAACCTAAGTTTCCAGCGCCCTCTAGATATGCTTGGTGGTTGCATGCCCAGAACCCTTTATGAATGAAGAAAAACATTCAATAACCTATTGTGTCCAACCATTCTCCCTCACGTCAGCATATGTATATCATTCAATATTCATTTGTGGATTGTACTGTTTGTACCATATTACAAAGTCACATAAATCACCAACCGCGACGACAAAAGATGTTAAGCCATCATTTTATTTAAGCCTACTTCTTGTTTTTTTATTTAAAGTAATATAATCTAACTGAACTGATATGTTTAAAAATAATGTGCACATATTTATTCCCATTTTAGAACTTTAATTCGCGAAAATATCTCTATGCAGTGCAGATATATTGCCAATATATGAATATTTGGCAGCCATTTTGGATTTATGCAAATAGCTATGAAAAATAGCCAGAAAAAATTGGTACCAAAGATAAATCGCTTCCTTGTACCCATATGAAGCCATCTATAAACCTTAGACAAAATAAACATTTGGATCCCACGGGATTACATAGGCCCCCGGACTAGTAATACGTAATGAGTTTAAATTGCTTACCTATATCCATTTAGAAAATAGTATGTTTTTCGTTTAAATAAACAAGTCTGAGTATGAATCTGATTCTGAGTTTGAGCCTTTACTTGATGCCATTATTAACATCAGCTAAATGTTAAATTGGCTGGCAATAAAATAAAGGAAGGCACAATTTTTCAGTCATGAAATGATAGTTTTTTAAATACAATTATTAGAAACTACGAAGTTGTTATGGTAGATTAATATTGAAATTTGCCAGTCTGTGCCATCACGGAGTGGAGTACCACAGACTGACATTTAAAAACGTTTTGACAAAAACAATTAGTCCATAATATGCTCTGTGTTTAAATTATCACAGCTATGGCCAGAATGCATTACCAGGTCTTATGCATTTCTGGCAATAATTTGCTGTCAGAGATCGTCAGTATTTCCAGTATATTACGAAACGCTGATCCAATGGTGTAATAATGTGCGTTCGTCAATAATCAAACATCAAATTAGATTCGTTTTCTCCATCTGGATATCAAGCAAACATGAGTCGTTGAACCAATGTTGTTTTAATGCTGGCAACAAAGATTCAATGTCTCGGGTTTGCCGAGTATTCATCAGGTGTGGTTAACATGTATTACATGGTGGTGTTACCATGGTTACATGTGATCTAGTCAATACATCTATAATTGTATATGGTTTGTAGCAGCAGCATATTCTACCATCTAACACAGGCGATGACAACATTTATGTCTGCCCAGTACTGAATGAGTACTGGACCAGTGGCAGATCCAGAGGGGTGTAGGATCAGCCCCCTCCAATTTTCGGCAAATACTTTAAAAAGTCCCCTAAATTGGCCAAAATTTGCAAAAAAAATCTTGGGGGCAAGCCCCCAAAACCCCGGGCGCCCCTCTTTTTTTCAGAACCTGGATCTGCTACTGCTGGACAGACATAAATCGTCCCTTTGGATATGAAAGGGTGTATCTGCCACTTTAAAAAGTGGCAGGTACACCCTTTCATATCCAAGGGGACGAGATGTTATCATTTCCTCAGTGGTTTTATAGGTTCACAAAGTGACCGGTCATTTTACCATCATTATATTGAGAATCACACAATCATAATACCTGCTATGACATGTACCGAAATGCCTGTATCATTCTTTTAATGCTGACTTTCACATTTATTATCGTCCTCACGTATATGTGGTAGTAGAACATGACCGAAGTAAAAAAAAACAATAGCTGTGATTATATCAGTAGCAGGCCATTGGAAACGAGAAAACGAAGAAGGATTTCATGCCATAGAAGATCATAGCACGATATTCTCACTTGATTTCGCAATATGTATGTAATTATAGCTTTCCTAATGCATTAGCAGAAAATACCAACCTAAATTTTGAACGAACTCACCAGCTAAAAATCCCCCAAATCATACTCCATGCCCCCTCCATGAAGAATACCTTAAAAACTGAGCGATTATACGCATATTAATTTTAAGTACAAATTAATTATCTTCGCACTTGGTGTATTTTCGGTCGTATAATATCTGGCAATCATATGTTTGCAATTACGTTATTCAATTTGTATCAGATATGCAGTCCAGGACGTTCCGGCTAAATTTTTGTTGAGTAATTTATTTTATTATTATATTAATAGTCGTATTTATTCACCTGTATACCTTCTAGTGGATCATCTCGGATATTGAACATGGAATTTGATGCACATAAATTATACCACACGCACGAAAAAGACCCATGTGGTTATCTTGTTATTAGCATTATTGATGCAATACTATTTATAATCAAGTCAACAAACAGGGAATCTGAACAAATATTGATACCCCATCCTCATCACAGTCCATGTCCTGGTGCCAGAGAGATCTGAAGGCATATTAGAAGCATGTAGTGACGAGGGATACAAAACGGGGAAAACAAATGGACTGATGTGCGGACAAAAATGATCTCACGGAGAGATCAACGCATGACTGCACTAATGAGTGACACTGCATAATCAGTCAGCACATGAGACGCAGAATCAATGTTGACTTAATGTTGGGTCAACAATAAATTAATATTCGTGTTTGCTGGGTTGGTTCAAAAATCAAGTGACGATGTTATAACTCTCTTTTTTTTATCTTGGGACTGAGATATTTTACAGGGTCAGCATGTTGTCCTTTTGTCGGTATGTGCTTGATATCCCAATCTGGCAGTCATCAGCAAATACAGCGGCTTGGGCTTTTTTAAACCATCTAATTGTCTAATTAACACCCATCTCTGCAGTTATCATGCGTCAATGCTAAACACAGGGTCGTCATGGCACCATTGTGTTTTCAGCCATCAACTTCATACCATCTAAAGTCTCTAACATGTTTGGAACTCTGAGCTCAGAGGCGCAGTAAGACCAATTCATGACCAAACTCAGATGGAGACTCTAAAAATATACGTCATGTAGTCACTGACTCATCAACAAACTGTAATCTGAATACATGAAAAATGTTATGTTTCAGCAGGACTGGTAAAAAGGAAAAAGCAAATGAGACGTCCCTTGATCAATTTCTCGTATAAAAAATCTATGCGACTAAATAGTTGTTTGGTGCCAGAGGAACTAAGATGCCTAGATGTAGCCGGCCACATGCAGTAGGCAATCAAGGCTTGATAATTAAAAATTGTGTATTTAGAACCTGTACCTTCTTCATTGTTTTATATGCGATCTTACCAAATATTAGCTAAAATGAATCAAATACATGTACGTCTACTTTGTTAATAATAAAAAAACACTTAAGCGACGAACATTAATATTTTATGCAAAGCAGCCAGCCATATTGGTTAGTAATCTTCACGCTTACGGTTTGATACCGTTGGCTAAACATACAACTAGAGACTCAAGCATATTTTGAGTATGCGTATATCCTGGCTTTACATATAAATAATTGTACACTCCTAGTGATATGTTCTGATCATGGCAATGAGATATTAAACATTACATTTAACTTACGTTAACTGAATGTTGCAACACCGTCCGCCAACGTTAGGTCAACATATGCTCACCGTTTTGTGCATGTGAATATTACAATTGGAACTTTCTTTTCAGAAGACGTATTGACAATACTGATATGGCATAAATCTACTGAACGTTTATTATAATTTACTCTACTATTTTTGATCCAGGGTTTTACATTAAGCTATACTACCGGTACTCTAATGAGAATAACATTTTATATTCTCATCTGTACTGGAAGTTATTGTTAGGGTTTCCTCGTATTATTTACAATATGCCAATTCATTAGAAACAAATTCCAGCTAAGGATATTAAACTATTGACACACAAATAAGTGTGGCTAATTCAGCCATTAGCGGTAACTAATGAAATGGAAGGCATAAATCACGAGTGGTGGAAATATAATCAGATCTATCACAATATGTCGCTGTACTTAATGTTATAATGGACCCGGCGCTCATTATCAGCCACTAATAACAGTCGGTATTTACTGGGAAGTGAACACGAGACGTTGACCAATGCTGTTTTAATGCTGGTCCAGCGTCGCAGACGCTGGTCCAGCATTAAAATTGCATGGGAACTGGCACACTGATGGTTTCACGCTGTGCCACAGTCGCAGACGTGAAACCCGCGCTGAAACTGTATTGGGCCGAAGAATGGGTCAGTGATGAATGTAAACAAATCATAAATAAGGCGTATTGTACTACTTAGTGGATGCCATGCTCCATTTATGGATGGCTTTATTAGTGCTGCAAGATTCTGTGCCAGCAGCAGACCAAATGGAGCCAAATGAATGCATACCATGACGTCTCTTCAACATTGCATTTTTCGTCACACCAAGAATAACTATTTAGCATGCTGGTTTTTTGCGTGTGTCAGGGGGGAATAAGATAATTTACTTCCATTGAAATAGCAGCAGAATGACTGGTTGATTCCGTCATGTCACGGACAGTTAAAATGTCCATAGTCCAGGGATAGATAGCTCTACTGAGTCACGTAATTGTGCAATAACATATTGAATTCGTGAGATGTTTTACCAAGCAAAGTAACAGCATATCATCTCCAACTATCAAGTGATGTCCACTAACAAATCTGCGTAGTAGTGGTCTAGAATTGACTGGACAAGATGCCACACATTTACTGTGCACTTCATCATTGAGGCTGTATCTAGGTAAACCAGTTACAAGTCCCTGCTTTCAAGCTTTATGTTCCACTAACGATCACTGCTCGGTTTTTATTGGAGTCAGTAGGCCTACCGAGTTGCTATGGTATCTGGGTGAGGTATCTGGCTGAAAGGGCTGGAATTATCAAACAACTGACACACATCTTAGGCATATCATTGGTCGAGATGACCATCTCGACCAATCACATGTCTAAGATTTGTGTCAGGGAATACCGAAACTGCTGAAATATGTTGGTTCAACTCTGGACCAACACTTTGAAATATCGCCATGATAATGACGTTGTCTTTGAGCGTGATTCCCTGCTGGCAGGCTGCCTGCAAACATGAGGCATTGACCCAATGTTGGCTTAGTGCTGGGCCAGCGTCGAAGACGCTGGGCCAGTACTCATCTAACATTGTGTGAATATCTCATTCTTGCTGGGCTGGCAAGCCACACTTTATCACATTACTTACGTTCTAAGTGGGCCAGCTGGATATTGATGTAGAAGTCAGGCGGAGCCCAGCAAACACGAGACGTTGACCCAACGCTGGCTCAGTGTTGTACCGCCGTCTACAACGCTGGTCTAATATAAAACCAACATTAGATGAACGTCTCGTGCTTGCTTGGTGGGCTCTAGGGTAGTGGTTAGCACCGCTGCCTTTCACGCCAGAGTTCGGGGTTCGGTTCCCGGTCTCGGCGGTTTGAAAGAAACAAAAATGTTTCTTCCCCATCCACGTGTGAAAGTTAGTATTGTGGGGAGCCTCCGTGACCGGGAGGTAGCGTGCTCGGCCTCAGACCGCCAGGGTTTGAATTTCGAATCCTATGTCTGGAGGAAAGTGTCACCTCAATCATCTCACCATCCTCAGGAGGTTCTCCTGGCCCAGTTTAGCCTATATGTGCACAAAGGTGGCCTAAAGCCCGATTTATTTTATTTTGCTAGGTGGGCTACTACATATTGCCCTTTGCTCGTATTCTAATATCACATTTTCTGTATGGAGTATAATTATATATCAGACTCTATTTTTCAATATTATACATGATAAATACAGAATTATCTAAGCCGAGGTATTATTCAGCTGAACACTCAACACTAAAAATGTGATAATAACGCGATCTATGAAAACAAGGAAGCCAAACACTTTCTCATTATCATCGCAATTCCACACTTGTCTATGTTAATCTTTTATCTTGTCTTTCTTTATTAATATTGTTTGGTATTTGAATGAATTGCTTGTTGAATTCGCGAAGCTCTATGGCATAGTATTCATTCGACTAAATATATGATAGGTGTGCAATAAATGAAACCAGGGAAGCTTTTCGATATTTTCATGTTGTTTCCATCAATGTTTCCACAACAAATTTAAAGGGAGGAGCTCTATTTACATAGTTGGTAACGTTTTTGTTTTCTCCATGTAATAGTAACTCTAACTGTAACTGTAAATGTAACTTCAAAAATCACAAATAAATCTGAAGACCAATGAAAACATTTATTTTCTTGCTTTTGCATTCAAAATGTATGCAAAACATAGGATAACGGTCACCTTGACAGTACGTAATGAAATCAATACACCACGCACAGATACATACACTTATGTGCCAACAACAGTATATATAGTGTACTATAGTATGTGCATAGAAGAAAGACAAACGTTGTTTTAAAAACAGAAAGCCCAGTGGATGCTTTGCCCGATTAAGTAAACACTAAAACGAAAAAAACATAACTCGCAAAAACATGTCCTAAACTATTTTCTCTGTGCATCTGCTCTGCTGCATTTTGAGTTGCATAGGGCTACTTCGTTGCTGCATGGACTTGGTGAAGATTGGTGTAGTTTATATAATAGTCGTCTTCAGGGAAAATACGGACGTTTTTTATTTTGTCTACAGTCAATGGAAGCAGTGCCAATGTAAACGCTTATCTACAACATCTAATGCAGCTTGGCCCAATCCCATTCAATCCCATTCAATATACATTTGTCATAGAATTATGTAAATTTCTTTTTTATTTATTTTACGATTGAACTCGAACATAACATATTTGAATGTTCATTTCTTCTCAAAGCTTTTGTTTGTTATCTGCTTAGGGAAAACTTTAGTAACACACACGTTTTATTCCATCAATTATTTTCAAGTGAATGCTAAATACTGCAGGGTTATACGATTTTGTTCCAGAAAGTTACTGTTCTTCTTGATATAACGTTAACGCTGTACGTCTCCATCATACATCAAATCCGACCTTACTGGCTCTTATGCGTGCACATCTCTACAAATCCTGTCATATGGTATTAGTGGAGTAGGCATCACTGTCATCGTCATCATAATCATCAAATGTTTCTCTCAGTCTATCCATATGGCGTCTCCTGGCTAGCAGTATAGACAGGGTGGGAGGCTGGGCCACACAGCGCTGAATGTCCTCTTCCAGAGAAGGCACTGTGTTCACGGAGTCAGAAGACTGTTCTTCTGTTTGTTCAGTCTGTTCCTCAGATGAAGTATTAGTTGCTGAACCTGACACGGCCTGTTCACGGTCCAGTAGTGTGCCCTGGGTGATGTACGTCTTGTACCTGTCACCATCATCTGATATGTTGTTCAGGAGGTGCATCAGGTTACCAGCTACCTCACCCAGGCGGCGACCAAGGTCTCTCACCTCCAGTAACTGCTGACGTCTTCGCCGCTCACGCTCCTCGTACATCTCCTGTATCTCAGCGCGCCTACGATGAAGATGGTCCCCAAACATGTCAAACAGAAAGTCCAGCCGCTGACGCCCGCGGGTTATCCGAGTGTTTAGCTGAGCGAAAGATTCCCGCGATCCAAAAGTTGTACCTGGATCCCTGGGAAGTCGTCCGGAGGAGGCCACGATTGGTGAAGAATCCTGAGTACGTGTTGAGATAGCACCTGTAGCAGTCAGATCACCTGCATCCCTCTCTCCCAGGAGGTCCTCTCTGCTTCCCACGTGGTGATGGACTGTCTTCAGGTGCTTACGGTGCTCACGGAGCGGCCCTGTCCATTCACATCCCGGACTGTGACCGCACCGCACCCTCTTCTTGGAGAGGGATCGATCCAGATGAAGATTAGATCTGTATTTGCCATCCTCCCTGCACACTGGACACGTGTGACGTCCATCACCACTGGTCATAGTCCACGTGAAGATACAGTTAGCACAGAAGAGGTGGGCATTGTTACACTGCTTGGCCTCACGTACTATCATAAAGCTGAAACACACAAAAAACATCAACATTATTTAGAAAATTGAAAAGATTAATGACTCGTTTAATTTTATTAAAACATAAGTATCATTCAATTTGGCGCCACATATACCTAATCTGGCGTAATGAATATCAGAGAATTATATATGACTGCCACCAAGATGACCAGCATAGTATGATGCTTATAGTTTATCACATAGAAGGACATCAAATTGATAAATTGCAATTGGTGCATGACTTCTGTATAGGATAAAGCTCGAGGAGCTCTAAGCTCTTAGCTTTGAAAGGGCCGAGGCCGAAGATCTGCCAATTAGGTATAGGATAAAGCCGGAGGAGCTCCACATTATTAGCAGTGAAAAGGGTCGAGGCCGAAGGCCTAGGCCTTTTTCACAGATAAGAATGTAGAACTCCGAGGGTTTTAACATATGAACATAATGAGGATCCATCATATTCAACAGTTCGGTCTCACCTGACTGATTTCAATACCATAGGCCTACCATGATAATTGGTCTGCACTAGATCAATAATAACTCTCCATTCCCGGCTTAGAATGTAGTGGTCGGACAAAGCAAATAATGTAGTGATGTGTTTTAAGTGCAATTAAACTCTCATATACATTCAATCACACGGTGTCGTTACCTTTATACCCCCCACCCCTGAAAACATTCTAGCATATAGTTCACAGTGAAATTTATATAGATGGCCTCTCGTGACAATACATTTATTCGTGCCATTTTTCATGTTGTGATAGCATAAAAATGTAGGCGTAGTATTACGTTTCTTTTATTCCTGACAGCTCATGTAGCCATTAACGTTATCATATAGCTTCTTATGTAATAATAAATCTAAAAATATTACGGAAATGTATAGATGTAGCCGGGTGTGTATTGATCCAAGGCTGGTTTAATGTTGGGCCAGCGTCGGATGTTTTTTTTTTTGCTGATATGCTGAGTGAGACCCTCCTTCAGCCCCATGTTGTACTTGGTCCACAATCACCTCCTGCACCCGTCATGCAGGACTTCGGCCCCGCCTCAGGTCGGTCACCCCCTGTCACATGATATTACCGGCATTGTCGCTCACCACAGAAAGAGCCGTGAGAGGAATTCAATGATAAAAAGCAAATAAGATTCACCGATCCCGGGAAGATATTTCTCCGGACTGATCACCACTAATCCCTCTCTCTAATTGTATTTTCATGCCCTGCGTTATTCATGCCCTGTCATACATCCATAATGCTAAAAGTCCTGCTGAAATCTAGTTGGTATTATTCATTCGTTTAAAGCTGGAATTGTTGTCGCAATTTCCAGCTTTAAACGAATGAAAAATATGTTATTTTAGGTAGAGAAGACATCTTACAAAGCGAATTATTTGATTAACTGAGCATTTACTACATACTATTTTATCAATTACAGTGTCATTTGTTCCTAGTTAGAAACTGTATATTTACGCGTGCTAAACCCTAGCTTGTTGCTAAGTACATGTATGATATAATTTTCAATCTACCACGACACACAGCTGCGAGACGGTAAAAATCAGGTTTACTTATATAATCAATTTGAAACAAAGCATATGTCAGTCTCGCTGCTTTTTGTTTACCAGCGACAAGTGATGTAGGGTATACATACAATGTCATATTACTTATACCCGTTTTAATGTGATTCGTGCGGGCTTCGAAGCTGAAATAATTGCATCAGGCTAAGGAGGTTCGTAACATTGACAGCGACGATAATATAACTTTCTGATTATTTGGAAATATGTATGTCTATTTAATTGAATATACAAATGCAGCACGTGCATCTTTTGCCTTACCATGCTTACCCAGACCTAGAATGACCATATATCATTTCTGATAGTTTGTTTGCAGTCTATTATGATATAAAGATCGCATGTATATTTGGAACCTCTCTATCATAGACTACCATATCGAAAAACCTTTATTAACACTTTTTTCATACAAACAGCTTGTAATATCCCTACGCGTGTAATGTAGCCAAGTCAGGGCTAGTATGTGATTTCAACATGCACATATATATATGCCTCTTATACATGTTACAGGCCTATACACCATGTTACGATCTAAAGTAGTATGATCCTGCACATGAACCATTTCAAGGAACACACGCATTTACTATTGAAAAAAAAACTTTTATTTTTATATTGTGTTGTGAAGATTATATGAAAATCAAGAAGATTTTTTTCAATTTCATCTTCAATTATATACATATACTATTTATATCAACCCTCGACTTAAAGTGGTCGATCAGGAGCTACATGTTTATCATTTAAACGTGTAGCTCTTGATAAACCACTTAAAGTCGGCGAAATGAATTATGACAATTTAATGCCAGATAATCGTAATAAACTGAAATGTCATATCTTAACTTTCCATCATCTCCATTAGAAAAGTTAGGACTGGTCTAACATTTAGCAATGAGGTGACTTCAAGTTTTAATCTGACGGTGACTGCTGATGAGCCCTGTATGATATGCGGACCCCGCTTGTCAATAATCATCACAGGCCATCATCCAGGGTAAAAGCTAAACATAGCTTCTCCATTTGGCGCCAGTGCAATGATTTTATGGCCATCACACGTCACCGGTGTTGGTAATCATATTACGGTCAATTGAAAGTAAATTACAATTTGCATGACGACAGAGGAATAATATACTTAGGGTGGTTTGCTTCCCTGACGTGCTCCCAAATTAGGGAAGAATGCAATATATATATAATGTATTTTATCTATCACGATGCTTATCTTCGTCAGGAAAAATAATAAAAATAACGTTACGGTATCATAATATATGATCACAGTAAGTTCATAAATATTAGTGATTACAGCGGCTACACACATTAAAGTCACGCCAAGACCAGCTTGTAAGACGAGCATCTTCCCATGCAAGGCTCGGCTTCTCCCGAGGACCTCGAGAGAAGCCGAGACTTGCGTGGGAAGATGAAGAAGAGTGGCTTGACGACAGAGGTGGCGACCCTGGTGGAGTGGTTAGCTCTGCATGTCGATCACGCCTGAGCTCGCGGACTGGTCCTCGCCCTGGCATTCAGGTTGCAATGAAACATAACGTTTTCCCACCCGCTCGTAAAGATTCAGGATGATGGGGAGCCTTCGTGGCCGACAGATAGCGTGCTCGGCCCCAGACGACAAGACAACTAATTTAGAAACACTGCAGGAGGGCAGTGGATTCTGATTAATCTCACCATCCTCAGGGCTTTTCACGCAGTTAAGCCTCTAAGCAAGCAAAAAAGGTATAAAGCCCCGTTCATCCAGTAATTTTTTAGCTCATTAATTTTTTATTAATTCATTCATTCATTCATTCATTCATTCATTCATTCATTCATTCATTCATTCATGCACTCATTCATTCATTCATTCATGCATTCGTTTGTTCACTCATTCATTCATTCATTCATTCTTTTATTCATTCATTCATTCATTCATTCATTCATTTATTCATTCATTCACTTATTCATTCATTAATTCATTTATTAATTCATTTATTCATTCATTCATTCATTCATTCATTCATTCATTTATTCATCCATTCATTTATTCATTCATTTATTTATTTATTTATGTATTTATTCATCCATTCATTCATTCATTTATTCATTCATTCACTCATTCATTTATACATTTACTCATTTAATCATTTATTCATTTATTCATTTATTCATTCATTTATTCATTCATTTAGTCATTCATTCATTCATTTATTCATTCATTCATTCATTCATTCATTCATTCATTCATTCATTCATTCATTCATTCATTCATTCATTCATTCATTCATTTATTCATTCATTCATTCATTCATTCATTCATTCATTCATTCATTTATTCATTCATTCATTCATTCATTCATTCATTCATTCATTCATTCATTCATTCATTCATTCATTCATTCATTCATTCATTCATTCATCCATTCATATATGCATACATACATTCATTCATTCATTCATTCATTCATTCATTCATTCATTCATTCATTCATTCATTCATTCATTCATTCATTCATTCATTCATTATCATCAGTATTTTTGAGAGTTTCATTGTGTGTTACAGGGCGAGATGTGCCTATGAGCAACACACCAGGGAGACTCTCTTCTTTTCAGGAGAGTCCCTGCTGATTTATTATTCAGCACATCATGCAGTCAGGCAATGAAATTACCGAGGCCTCCTGCGTGAAATATAAAGACCCTCCACCTCGTGCAGGCTCTAGTCCACTTGGCAAATGAAAAAAATATGTGAATACACCTCCCAGTCCACGAACTCTATTTAGATTAATTGATTTTTTTAAGTATGTGACTTGTGATCTTATACCTAGTATTGTTTTGATGTATAGACGATGGTAGTGTTAAGATGTGAGTATGAATTATCTTCAAACTATAAAAGGATGCAATCGTCTTATGAGGGATGGAAAAATTTATTTAGACATTATTGAAAATACCGTAAAAATAATTGCATAGAACATAGTTGTTGGAAATTTTTGTGAACACTGGTTCATTTTTAATTACAGTTTTTGAAAATTTAATAGAGACTTAATCTAAACTAATTACATTTGCATTTTTTTTTAAATAATTGTGCGATTTTATTTGTGAAAAATGCACATGCAATGCGTGCATGTTACTATGGCTAATTTATGATACAACGTTAATTCTTGTTCTGATGGAAACTCACCAGATACAGCACTCATATTTGTGTCTTTCCTCAGGAGATATATCCAAGAAGAGATCCTCGGGGAAGCCTCCAGGCCGGTAAGGCACTGGTTGGGCCATGGCTGAGAACAGGGAGCCAATGATGCCCTGGAAATCTAACGATGAGGACGTAGCCGGTACTGGATTGCTTACTGTCCTGCGCACAGCCTCTCTTCCTGCGTCTGCCCTAGCCATGCTGCAGCCTTACAATCCCGAGCGTCAGCTTGACACTCCTGACACCAATATTTGCTCTAGGTTGCTAGAGAAATAAGCTTGAGTACCCCCACTGCTACTGCTCTCCTAGGCGCTGACGCACTGCTTATAATCAGAGGCAGCAGCTGAAATAAGCTCTAGCTACACTATGTGGTGACAGCTGCTCTCTGGGCCAGCCATGCATGCCCACTGACAACTTGCTCTGTAGGCTCTACATGTAGCGGGGCTATCTGTTTGTTGATGCTGCGTTTAGCAGGCTGCAGCTAGGACCTGACAGGACAACTTGTTGAAGGTCTGACACAGCTGGCAGCCATGTAGCACACAGTGCAGAGTGTGGCCCTGGTGCCAGGCTGCAGGCCAACATGCTAACAATCTACGGCTGTCCACAGAGTAGCTGGTGGTGTGGCGCGTCCAGTGCTAGCTGTAATCAATAGTACTAGTAGCATCCAAACCTGGTCATTAGGATCTCACAGGCTACAAACACACCTCACCAGCATCAGAACTTTGTGCTACTGGGGTCAATGTTTTTAGGTTTTCAAGTTTAAAACCAATCAAAATGTCACTTAAATTGGTGTGGTAGATACTCAGTCAAGCAAATAATTCAATTTAGCAGGTGTCGATTTTTTCACAAATAAACATATTTTTTGTCATTTGAAGCTGGAATTAGCAATTTCAGCTTCAAATGGGTGAAAAACAGAAACAAACAATTCTTGTGTACGAGTCTTAAGACCTCACAGACTAGATGCACACCTAACCATGACACATAATCTGGTCCTATCGTCACCTATATCGATATGGCCTTCTCTCTGGTAGGACGTTCACCTTCCCGCCATTAACTTAAGCTGATTTATAAACACTACCAGGCCTGCTCGTGGTTTTATGTGCTGTTTTTTTCCGGCGCCCTGGCATGTACCTGGACTTTATATGCCGCTGACCGCTTGACCAGTAAAGACGTGAAGGCCGAACAAAACGTGGCCTAAAAGATAACACCACACAGCTCGAAGAAGAGAGCTGGAAATCGCCCGTTACTACCTCTTCGTTCTATGATACAACCTGGCGTGTCCTGGCATAAAATAAAGTACAGGGGGCGGACGCTCTCTTTGCAGGATTTGGCATGAGGCGTCTCGTCTTTGCCTCGGTGGCGCACGGCTTGTCAGGGCCATCGTACAGTCGCCATTATTTGTAGATATCCAACATCAGCGTGTTGTTGAGACAACCTCTTTCATAATGGCCCAGTAGTAAGATGATGATGGTCCATACAACAACATGGATGATGCTGATGGTAAAATAGCGAAAAAATATATCAGTCAACTGTTCATCTATTTGGACTGGGATGTGACTCATAACTAGAGCATTAGCTGACGATCCAATTACTGAATGCAGAAGGCGAATATCAATCACTATAGATTGACGATCTATCGATCTAATTAAAGAATCATTTTTTCGTGTTGGTCTAGGCCTACATAATGGTCTATAGATTATATACAGTTTACTATGTTGATGTATTTTTAGCAATGCTGACATCCATTAACTTGAATTTCACTCTCTCAAACGCACTCACTCACTCACTCACTCACTCACTCACTCACTCACTCACTCACTCACTCACTCACTCACTCACTCACTCACTCACTCACTCACTCACTCACTCACTCACTCACTCACTCACTCACTCACTCACTCATTCACTCACTCACTTACTCACTCATTCACTCACTCACTTACTCACTCACTCACTCATTCATTCACTCATTCACTCATTCACTCATTCATTCACTCACTCACCTTTTGACCGTTTACATATCAGTAGTGACAATGCAATGCTAAGTAACAAACTTATGGTACAGGTAATGTCCCACAGGAACATACAATGATCAATCTCCCAAGCTATTGTGGAGGTAGGCCTACATGGCTCAGACAGCTGCTGGTATAAATTAGATCATTGTTTTGTCTGGATCGAAGCTCTATTTAGAGAGCACTTCACACGTTGAGACAAAATAAATCCGGAGAAGGGAAAATATACTTTTTCATTCGTGTATTCAGTCAGCCAATCGTCATGAAGAAAAAAGACCACTTTGAGGAATATTATTTTGTTCTTGTATTCGCGTAGCATGTATGCTTGTCGAGTGTTACATGCAAATAAAAAAAACTTAAGAAAGGATTTACATACAATGAATATAAAAGGTCGGCTCAGTGTTTCCATTTAATTCCCCCAGATCTCACTCAGTGTGCTGATTACCTAATACCTGGGCCTTATTGCTGAATGCTGACCATGTTTGTTTTTTCAGCAACGCCAGGTATATGTTGTCCCAACACGCACCAGACATCACACCGTCTGTAACACTGGTCTATCAATAAGGCTTAATGCTGATCTAATGTTGGCCCACCGTCTGTGCGGGCTGAGCATTAAACCATCATTGGTTTAACCCTTATCCCAGATGCTGAATTGCTTTTTCTTCTATTTTCCGTCATTTGAAGCTGGGAATTGCGCTAGCTTCAAATGACGAAAAATATTTCTAGTCAGTTACGGGAAATAGACATCTCCAAAAGTTTTCGATTTGATTAACCCTTTAACCGCCGGTGTCGCATATATTCCGGTTTTATTTTTTTATTAGCACATTAAGTACCAACTTTTAAACATGTTAAAAGTAAAATGTGACATCAATCAGCAATATTTGAAAACAGTTGACCTCCATTTTGTCAAATCTAAAGAATTTTCAATCACTTGAAGTTGTGGATCGCGTCAGCGAGACACAGCTTCAAGTGGGTGAAAATTCGGATTGAATAATTTGGCGGTTAAAGGGTTAACTGATTATCTGCCAAACAATATTTTATCATTTACAGTGTCATTTTATGTGGTTATAAATTGGCTAGAAATCGTTTATATATACGGTCCTAGCAGCACTAGGGTTTGCTGGAGCCCGGTTCCAGCTATAGCGCACACCTGTCGTGGACTACATGTACATCTGACGCTCACTGTCATCACTTACCTCAGACCACTACTTTACCTGTACCTGTACCTGACTGACTTCTACATATCGATCGCAAACACTAGGCCAATGTTGTTGTTATGTTGTTGTATTGTTGGTTCAACGTCGTAGACGGTGGCCCAACAATAAAACGACATTGGGTCAGTATTTTGTGTTTGTCGAGAACTATCATCGCCAGATCTGTGTGAGATTCGAGAAGTATCAGTATTTGTAAAAATAACTATGATTGTGTAGAAACAGGCAGTTCGTTAGTACTAGATTGTTAACAAGTAATATGCTTATGCATTTACCCATATCTTAGTCATAATTATGGTGTTATTGTTGCCCCAAGTTCGCTACACTAAAAAAAAAAATATTTTTGCGTGAGGAAACAACGTTATCGTTATCATAAAATGTGCCCTAAAAAATCACCAAAGAATATTTTGACGCATTTGTATTGCTATCTATATCGGTAATAAATCACAGTGATGTATTTTGATAACGCCCGATCTGACTTGCATTCTAATGATTGACTGATATACATTGCAGGGTAGGCCTAATACTGTAGATCTGGTAATTTTCGGTGATTTTGGGACTTTACACAAACTCTAGAATTCGCGAAATATCAATCTCGCTTATAGATAGCACTATTATAATAATAACTTCGCGAGATTCCTACATTCGCGAATTTGTCTTCTTCGCAAAATTCGCGAAAATTAAAACCTCGCAAATATGAAGAGATCTACAGTATAATGATTGGAGTAGCTTTTACCGATAGAGCGGATGCGGCTGATGAAAAACAACAAACGATTATTGTTGTGTCACACTGTCTCTCACGATACGATAAATACGATACATGGCATGAGGTGGGTATGTCTTGTCATTATGCCACGAAACTTGACATATGAATTCTACATGACACCACACAATGTTTAAAAAAAAATTAATATAAATATAATGAACAGTGTGAGCAAAAATAACTTATAAGCTCAGAACACTCAATTTATTATTATGAATATTTTTGTTACGTCTGGATTTTGTAGCAATATCACATGAGCATCTCATCGAGCGAAACAGTCGCGCCTGAACAGAAACTAAGACATTGAGATATCACCTCCATTAAATCCTTGATAGTCAACTTGCCATCCCTGTGCATCCCTGGTAGACCCAGCAATGTTCGGAAATGTCGAATATTTCGATTGAGATGAGACCGTCAGAAAGCCCTGTCATATGAAACTCGAATAAATAAATCAATGTATGGAAACATAGTTAATATAACACGCATTGGTGAGCTAAGTTGGAGTTGCAGTAGTGTAGATCACAATTGTAGTAGTGTAAATTGTATTTACAGTAGTGTAAATTGGAGTTGCAGTAGTGTAAATTGGTGTTGCAGTAGTGTAAATTATAGTTGCAGTCTTGTTTATTCCAGATACCATACTAGACTAGGGGAGATGTGGGTTAAACGAAATGCAGGTCCCTGCCGCCGGAGTATGAGTAATAACTGTTTTCCCCCAATCTCATTAGAAAGACATGTTAACGCTTTCGTGCCTGAGGGTGCTTACAATTCCCCTCTGAGTACAGATTTTGTCCGCTACGGCGGTCACAATCTCAGAATGAAATTTCAACGTTCGGGAGGATTTTAAATGACTGTGTTTTGGTCATCATTATCCTGTGTTTCATTTGTTTAATTAGAAAAAGAACTCTTATATATAAGAAAAACGTCGGTATGGAAGAACAAACCCTTTCTCCACAGAAACCATCTGTAAACTTTACAAAAACAGGTAAGAGTTATAGCTGCTTCAAATCACACCAGTCTGCCATCAGCTGAATGTAATATCTGCCTCAAATTATCTGGTTTTGAGAGATCACCTGGTGAATGGTTTATATATCAGCTGCTTTCTTTGAAGCTCTATCAAATTAATGAAAAACCTCTGTACTCGGCAGGTTTTACGAGCGATCATACCGCTATTTCCCAGTGGATTCTGTTGAATGGTCCTCAGTCATTAAAAATACGTTTCATCACAAAAGATTGCCAGAAATCCAATCAAATATAAATTGTGAGCGCTTGATCTGAAAGGGTGGCCATATTAGTTGGCGAGATATTGATCGAGTGGGTCTTGAGGGCTACTGTTGCAAGATTAACACTTCATAAGCTTACCTGGCACCCAACGAAATGGCGCTGGCCATGGGTTGCCTGATGGCTGGGCCAACGTATCTGAGGCTGATCAAGAGGCGAGGCAACGCTCGGATTACATTTAATAGTGCTTGTTATTCTGGGTAAAGATTTGCTATAGTTCTGGGCAAGAAACCGTTTTTGTTACTCGCGTTTGGGCGTGGCCAAGATGGTTCTTACGCCAGGCAATCCAAGGAAGCGAACGAGTGATATGATGCTATATTGAATGCAGCAGTTATAAATCTTACAAAAATTACTACATAAATAATAATAACCTGCATGTAAAAAACCCGACACACGTTGTTACTGGCGTCGACATTTTGAGGAGCTTATTTATTTCTTAACCCCCTGCAACGCTGATATATTTTTATATAAACCATGGACACCAAAGGGTTTTTTAATTCGATATCATCATAAATGTCTTAGTTAGCTATTTCCGCTTCGTTTGGATAACCATGTTATGGGTCTACGGCCATTATACATTGTTTATTCTTTCTGCGCTAGGATCGATTTTAGACGTCAGAATCTGACGTCTATAGTGAAGTCGGTCCCCGTGCTAAAAGGGTTAACATTTTCTCTTTGCCTTAGGTTTTAATAGCTGCCGCAATTCCATCTAAAGAAAATGTATGATTTTGTTAGATATCCAAGTAAAATATATCAACTATATCCTCAGAGTAGTATTTTATCTCGATCTATAGTATTCCAAATATGTTACATTTTTTGTATGAGACATGGGTGTTTATTTGGTTAAAGTTGCTAATAATGACATTATGAACGAACCATACTGAAATATTCTTACATAAAGTCAGCCTAAATTCGGTAAATCGTCGACTCGGAGCTAAATGATCCTATCTGACACTCGTTAGAGTGGCAGATAGGATCATTTAGCTCTGAGGCGACGAAATGCCGAATCATTGGCGCATTGCTATCACGTTATCGTCAGCTATATGTTCATAAATAATCAGACAATTATAGTTGCCCTACATAAAACACAAATTATGTGTGTATATTATAATGTGTTTAATTTGAATGTCGTGTGATGCCAATTTTGTTATTCGGTGGTAATCATAATATTGATATAAGAATAACATGATTGCTATACTATTTCTCGGACACAAAAAATGAGAAATATATCGTCATCAGCCACCGCCGTATGTGTCGGTATAAATAGCTCTTTATTAATTCCGCTATGTCTTAGTAAATATCAGCATTGAGTGAATGTATCAATGAATGGATAAATAAATGAATGAATAAATAAATGGCAGTCTGAGGCCTTCCGTGCTACCCCTTGATCATGGAGGCTTCTCACAATATGGAATTTAAAAAGATCGCTAGGCATTATTGACAGACCTGGTTGTCTTCGCTTACTCAATCCAATTCGACATAAAAATATGATCTGAGATTGCTTCATATAGCGATCAGGACAAGCTAAATTGTCGAGTTCAGAGGAACAGGATGTTTTACGTAGGACATCAATACCCATTTCCATGTTCGCATACCAAAGAATGGGGATAACTTGGAAAAAAGACACTGGTTCAATGCTGGGCCAACGTCTTGTGACGTTGGCCCAGCATTGAATCAGTGTCTGGGCCGAGGTCGTTATACATCTGATAAAATAGGAAGCTTACATCACGCTCCCACCTCTCCCCAAGGAAAAGGGCCCACAAGTGACGTCAGTGCTCGTCTGGCAGTGAACAATAAATATAAATGTGTATGTCCAGGCATGCGTGCAGTCTACTCTAATCCACTCGTTCATCACGACGAGCTGGGGGGAGGTGGTTATGGGTGGGGGTGTTTTTAAAAAAAAATCAAAACGTTATGATCATTGCAGTGATTGAAATCACATTGATTATTTTCAAATCAAATTGATAATACTTTATCATGAATATAATTTACATTTGTCACTATGTATGTCTATGTATAATTGTATTACACATTGAATACCGGTCATCATATTTTATTATTCACACTGAGAAAAAAAGGAAATAACTAATGATCAAACTGTGTTTAGATGGGATTCCATCTTGGCATATTCTCATTACATTCTCCCTTTATGGGGGATGTGGAATGGCCTCAGAATGATGGGATGATCATAAATATGTCAACCAGACAGCATGTTGATGGTGATATGGAATACTCAAGGTTTTTATGGTCTGTCTAGAAAAACAAGATGTCTAATCAATCTACTTTCCAAGGTTAAGCCAACTGTACCAGAAAATAACTTTACAACACTTCAGTGGACAAACTCTATGAACAATTAAATAATTCTGGCCGAACATTTTAACTAAATTAATTTACCAACTAAATTGCTTAGCAGCTGATTGATATGACGAGGATGTACATCTCCTATAGTTTGTATGGGTAAAAGTAATGGGGTTTTAGGCCGCCTTTGTGTACATATAGGCTAAACTGGGGATGTAGGTGAGATTAATGAGATGACACTGCTCTCCAGACACAGGAATCCAAATTCGGGCTCTGACGGTCTGAAGCCGACCACGCTACCTCTCGGTCACGGATGTTCCCCACAATATTGAATCATTATGAGTGAGCGGGGAAGAAACATTTTGTTTCTTTGAAACGTGTAGGCCAGAGTGGGGCTCGAACCCGCTTTCTTCGACTTACCTTTACTCGTGTCACCAGTGTCTCTCTCTACTTTACACTGTTACACTCACTGATCACTCAGTGAACGATTTTCCAAGCAGGCAGTTTACCATCTGCACCAGAGACCCCTCCCAGTTTGTATGGATAATACATGTAGTTAAATTCTGTAAAAACGTAATTATATAACTATTTATGCAATTAATACCTCATTAAATATGTATTGAAAAATTGGAAGATATGTGAACGTTGAAGTAAATATGTATATCATTTATATATTTAAATCTTAACATGTCATATCGCTCAAAATTTCAATGAAAATACATTTGACATTTTTGTAAACTATTTATATGTTGAGTATCATTCTGAATATTAATCTCGCACATGCTCTGAGATTTGGAGGATTCGTAAAATACATAGGTAGTCAGAGAGGAGACTACATTTTTGTCAGAGATGTCTTGGTGAAAGCCATGCTTTATGGCGAGTAAGGTGACCGACTCCTCTGTTATCGACTAGCACCAAAACCCACGATCATTCAGTCATGAAGTGATTCTCTTGTCGATAGGCTTTGACGTCATTGGTACGTAGGGAAACCCCAGAAAAAGACGTTGGTCCTCCTTTGTTCAGTGTCGGGCCAGAGTCACAGCAGATAGCAACGTTTGTCAGTCTGACAATGTCTTTATTTCGGGATAAAGCGTTTTTCATTCTCACTGTCATCCAGCAAGTGTGGTACTTTACAGGGCTAAAAATAGTTCTCGGTATTTCCTTCACAGAATAGTACTTCAAGCAGTCTGCATTAGTTTTATAATTCTTTTTTAAACATACTCATTTTATTTTTTCAGGCCTGGACTTACCAATGGAAATTTCATCTACAACAAGCCGCTATCGCAATTCCAGAATTGTAACGCATGTAGATGTTTTGACACATTGTGTGTGCAAATCAAAGAAATTTGTCATATACATATTTTCAAAACATGGTAATGTTTTAGTGTTCTTCGAAACGCCTTATAGCTATGTTGTATGTGCACTAGAAAAATGTAAACTTGTATATAATTCCTAGTTTTCCACTCCTTTCAGAGTATCTTTTTTGCTACTATGAAGAATAATATATAGTTGCTATTTTTGTCTCTGGTTTTGGTGCGGGTGATATATATGCCTCCCCCCCCCCCAATGTACATAATATCATGACAATGCTGTTTCCCTTTAGTTTAACCCTTTAACTGCCGGTGCCGCATATATTCGGTTTTTCATTTTTTATTAGCACATCAAGTACCACATTTTAAATTTGTTAAAGATAAAATGTGACATCAGCCAGCAAGATTTGAAAATAAGTGACCTCCATTTTGTCAAATCTAAATAATTTTCACTCACTTGAAGTTGTGGATCGCGTCAGCGAGACACAACTTCAAGTGGGTGAAAATTCGAATTGAATAATTTGGCGATTAAAGGGTTAAGTATTTTAATTATCCTGTGCTTGTTAAAATATATCAATGGCAAGCCTGATTTTAGGTGTACATCGATTCCCATGTGATTTTACTGATTACTGATTTTATATATTCTGTATATACCTATATAATTCTATGACAAATCTAGCTCTGTCAATAAAACATCTATCTGTCATTAAAATACTCATTCTAAAACTATTAGATATGGGGAGCTATGTTGGTTTTCAAACATGAAAAATTATGCTTTGGGGCATCGTAAGTGTTTAAATAGTTAATGGTGTCACAATGTATCTGGTTACACCAACTCTGATAATCATCCGCATGGTTTGACTCATTTGGGGATATTGTTGTCAAAAGGTTCTGCAGAGGCGCTCTAACAACTATACAATTAAAAAAGAATCATACTAAAATTAATCTTTATCATTATACAGCGTGTTAATTGGTATTTTGTCAGCGCCACTGTATTTTTGTCCACAGTTCTCTTTGTTGTTGGTGATATACCAGGAAGTCGTCTGATAACACTGAGTGTGCCATATGTCACAGTTCACGTACTCTCTTATGTCTGACTCGTCTTATCTGAACTATGACATGTGATCTGTTCTCAAACTATCACATCCAACACGACGGTCACCTAAAATGTTGGGCCAGCGTGGTAGAAACTCGTTCAATATTTAACCAGCATTTGGTTGATGTATCGTGTTTTCTGTGTTATAAGTGTTCCCTGAACCTGACACTAATTTAAATAGACCCCCAGATCACAAAAAACAGTTTTTCTCCATTTGATATATTATTTTTTTCATCTTGATCTTTGTTTATACAGTGCTCAATAGTATTGTATCACAGCTTAACATGCTTATGTAACTGGGTCATCTTGCAGAAAATTAAATATACCCAATTAGACTTTGCAGGAGCACTTACGTGAATGCAGATTAATGTTGGTGGTCTGTGGATAATTTATATAAAAATATATCTCTGAAATATTTTTATTTTGTCGCCGGGTGTCCATTCTTTTTGAACATAGGTCCAAATACATTAATTTATAATATTTGAGAAGAATATGGCATCTTAGCACACGCTCATGTAGTGTTGAAAACAATATTATCCGACTTGTAGTCCGATGATTGTGGTATCGAACTATTGGAGACCCCATCAAACACATGGAAATGATGGCTTAAATTTGGGCAACCGTCCACGACATATGAAATTAACGTCTGGATTTTGTAGGGGCCAGCATTGAACCAATGTCTAACCAAGCTTTTTGTTTATTGAGACGATATCATGTTTACTTCGTCTCAATGGAGTAATCTTAATCCTCTAAATTGGGGTTTTCTTGTGTGGTGATTCAATTATACTGCACCACCATATGGACTGAGTACATTACGCCGATAATTGTATTCCAGAAAGTATTTGTTGATCATGAGAAAAACAGGAAACCTGCGGGAATCCTAGTTCAGCTTTAACAGACCGAACCAGCGAACCAGTTAGCCGGCTAACGATCCGGTCAGTAAGTCAGCTTTCAGCAGACCGCCAGCCCACCATCCAAAACGATAACTAACAAGATAAGTAAATCAACCAACTAACCAACCAATCAATCAAGCAAACAAACAAACAAACAAACAAACCAGCAAACAAACCAACAAACCAGCAAACAAACAAACAAACAAACAAACAAACAAACAAACAAACAAACAAACAAACAAACAAACAAACAAACAAACAAACAAACAAACAAACAAACAAACAAACAAACAAACAAACAAACAAACAAACAAACAAACAAACAAACAAACAAACAAACAAACAAACAAACAAACAAACAAACAAACAAACAAACAAACAAACAAACAAACAATCAACCAACCAACCAACCAATCAACCAACCAACCAACCAACCAACCAACCAAACCAATAAAAACAAAAATCAACCAACAAAGATGCACTACTAGGAACTGTAAATTATGTTCGACACAAGTAGTTGTAGAGAGTGGTAAGACCATGGGGGGCATACTGGATGCTGGGTATCAAATTCAAATTCCTACCGCACAAAATTGTGATTCAATTAACGGTATTTACTGTATAGTTTGTTCGAAATGCGAAAAATTATGTGTTGGAGAAACTGGGCTCTCCTTCAGGAAAGGTATAAACAAACATCGTTCGGATGTACGGCTTAAGAAGGACACAGCAGTTGCCACACACTTCAATTCCGGGAGCTGCAGGGCGACCCATCTGAGAGTGTTGTATCTTGAAGTATTGAAGAATACAGGAGACATAACTCTAAATAAGATTGGGCGACTTGAAGCGGAAAAGAAGTGACAATTAGCCCTGAAAACGTATTCTCCATTCGGCTTAAATACGGTACCTTCCCCTAAGGATGGTGGCGTCACCCCCCAACGGTTACTGGATCCGACTCAAGTCAGGTTCTTACTACATTAATAAATGCATTAGATGAGGTATAATTTATATCAATTAGTATGATTGTTTTCCTTTTTATAAATCAGACTATACTTCTCCTCGGTCAGTGCACTAGGTTGGGAACATGGAAAGGCATGCCCTTGAAGGGGTGACGAAAGTCAGACCCTTTAGGGTATGATGAGAGTACGGTTGACAGGTCGATACCGGATTTTATGGGGATAGTGGCGTCACCCCCTTTGTTATTACCTACTCTGCAACTGCGGTGGAGGCAGCTAAATTAGTGAAGACTTCCTGCAATAAACTTAAAGCGAAACATAAACGGTGTGTAACAGCATTTGAAAAGGGATAAAATCTACGTGATCTCTTGATGAGAAGTAGACAACCCAACGGTTACCGGATTCGACTCAAGTCAGGATCTGACTACATTAGTAAATGCATTAGATGAGGTATAATTTATATCAATTAGTATGATTGTTTTCCTTTTTATAAATCAGGCTATACTTCTCCTCGGTCAGTGCACTAGGTTGGGAACATGGAAAGGCATGCCCTTGAAGGGGGTATGATGAGAGTACGGTTGACAGGTTGATACCGGGTTTTATGGGGAACCAGTTACTGGAACCCTTACCCGTCCCAAACCATGGACCCTAACTCTCACCTTGACCACAAAACCAACCAACCAAACAACCAACCAACCAACCAACCAACCAATCAATAAAAACAAAAATCAACAAACTAACCAATCACGTACAACCACCTAACCATCCAACCAACCATCAAAACATGGACCCTAACTAAAAGTACGGTTGACAGGTTGATACCGGGTTTTATGGGGAACCAGGTACTGGAACCCTTACCCGTTCCAAACTATGGACCCTAACTCTCACCCTGACCAAAAAATCAACCAACCAACCAGCCAATCCAACACAACCCAACCCAACCAAACCAAACCAAACCAAACCAAACAACCAGCAAACAAACCAGTCCACCATCCGACCAACCAGCCCGACGATGGACTCTTATTGATGGCCACTGAATACCCTCACCTACATAAATAAAAACTGATGTCGGGTCAGCATGTTGAATGATGTACCAGTGTGATGGACATGAAAATAACGTGTGGCCAACGTTCGTTGCATCGAGTCTTACTTGATGAGTACTTAGTAACATGTCATGGTAAAGCATGTTATCCATGTCTCAAAGGAATGAGCAGCCTTTTCTGGATATCACCCACTGTTTAATAATTCGTGAGTAGGCTACATTTTGGGGAAAAAAATGTCGTAGCCTTGCCGTAAGCCGTATTGTATAATGACATTAATGATTCCTAAGGTCAGTGATCACAATATATTAAACACAGATCCATTGAAGCTGTTTGGCTACATTGAGAGCTAAACTATTAGAGACCTTGATCTCTATGCACCGGTACACAGCAGCACACGGGTGTGCTGGTTGTCATACAAGATAAGGCTGTCACGTCAAGGGCATGCACGCAAATGCTGGACACAGAACATTGCCAATTCTCTGAAGTTACACAGTAAGACAGCAATACACAAAATAGCAGAGTTAAATAAAATGAAATGAATCGGGCTTTAGGCCACCCTTGTGTACATATAGGCTAAACTGGGCCAGGAGATGAGGATGGTGAGATGATTGAGATGACACTGCCCTCCAGACACAGGATTCGAAATTTGAGCCCTGGCGGTCTGAGGCCGAGCACGCTACCTCTCGGTCACGGAGGCTCCCCACAATGCTGACTTTCACACGTGGATGGGGAAGAAACATTTTCGTTTCTTTCAAACCGCCGAAACCGGGAACCGAACCCCGAACTCTAGCGTGAAAGGCGGCGGTGCTAACCACTACCGAAGCAATGTTCGTGAGTAAATGAACACGTTTTCTTACGCAAACACACCCTGGTTCATGTTTCAATTTGTGCGACTCGCAATAAGATGATGAAATATACATCATACTATGTATCCCACCTAGCATTGAGAAGCATATCTCAGATCGCTGGGTACTTTACTTATTTCCTTTATAGATAATCTGTCCCATCTGTCATTCGCGTGTCTTCCCTCAGAGCTAACCTGTCCCATCTGTCACTCACATGTCTCTCCTCAGAGCTAATCTGTCCCATCTGTCATTCGCATGTCTTCCCTCAAAGCTAATCTGTCTCCTCTTTCATTCGCGTGTCTCCCCTCAAACCTAACCTGTCACATCTGTCACCCACGTGTCTCTCTTCAGAGCTAATCTGTCCCATCTGTCATTCGCGTGTCTTCCCTCAAAGCTAATCTGTCTCCTCTTTCATTCGCGTGTCTCCCCTCAAACCTAACATGTCACATCTGTCACTAACGTGTCTCTCCTCAAAGCTAATCTGTCCCATCTCTCATTCACGTGTCTTCCCTCAAAGCTAATCTGTCTCCTCTTTCATTCGCGTGTCTCCCCTCAAACCTAACCTGTCCCGTCTGTCATTCGCGTGTCTCTCCTCAAAGCTAATCTATCCCATCTCTCATTCACGTGTCTTCCCTCGGACCTAACCTGTCACATCTGTCACTCACGTGTCTCCTCTCAAAGCTAATCTGTCTCCTCTGTCATTCGCGTGTCTCTCCTCAGACCTAACCTGTCACATCTGTCACTCACGTGTCTCTCCTCAAAGCTAATCTGTCCCATCTGTCATTCACGTGTCTTCCCTCAGACCTAATCTGTCCCATCTGTCATTCGCATGTCTCACGTCAGAGCTAATCTGTCCCATCTCTCATTCACGTGTCTTCCCTCAGATCTAACCTGTCACATCTGTCACTCACGTGTCTCCCCTCAAAGCTAATCTGTCCCATCTGTCATTCGCATGTCTCCCCTCAGAGCTAATCTATCCCATCTGTCATTCACGTGTCTTCCCTCAGACCTAACCTGTCCCATCTGTCATTCGCATGTCTCCCCTCAGAGCTAATCTGTCCCATCTGTCATTCGCGTGTCTTCCCTCTGAGCTAACCTGTCCCATCTGTCATGTGCTTGTCTCCCCTTAGAGTTAATCTGTCCCGTCTGTCATTCGCGTGTCTCCCCTCAGAGCTAATATGTCCCATCTGTCATTCGCGTGTCTTCCCTCAGAGCTAACCTGTCCCATCAGTCATCCGTGTGTCTCCAATCAGAGCAAACCTGTCCCAGCTGTCACTCACGTGTCTCCCTTCAGAGCTAACCTGTCCAATCTATCACTCAAGTGTCTCCCCTCGAAGCAAATATGTCCCATCTGACATTCACGTGTCTCCCCTCAGATATAAACTGTCAAATTTATCACTCGCGTGTCTCCCCTCAGAGCGTATCTGTCCCATTTGGGACTCAAGTTTCTCACCCCAGAGCTAATCTGTCCCATCTGTCATTCGCGTGTCTCCCCTCAAACGGTCCTATCTGACACTCATTATCGGTCCTGAATAATATTCATGTATAGGCCTATTCTTCTGATGTGTCGCCTTATCTGAACTATTATCCTGTTGCTCATGTATTTCATCAGAACTGTGTGTAACCTGTCCCAGCTGCGACTCATGTTTCGCCGTTGTGCATCTGCCACTCAGGTGGCACTCAAATGCAAGAGTAATGGCATGTATAATTTAATATAACACTGGTACATATATCATATGACCGATAATTTAGTAGGAACCAACGTTACACACAGTTGTTATTGCAGCGACAGAAGGCTAATGTTTCGGTAGGCTAACGCTTAACTAATATCACAGGGAAAACGTGTGAAGAGGTAGTTTTAAAGATTTAACAAAACAAAGTATTTTGGCTCTCTGTGTATATAGTATACCTAAGTAAAATACCAAAAAGTCTTTTAAAAAATGGTTGGATTTAAGAGTCAACCAAGTCTAGGGAAACAACATCGTTGCAGAAGAGGTGTGAACTCACAATGACATATGTATCTACAAAATTAAAGTTATCGTATTTTTTATTAATACTTAATATCACCCTAAAAGTTATAATTTTTAAATACCATGCATGTATATTTATTGGTAACCAACCTCCAAAGCGCTAATCTATATTTGCATAGCCACGTGAAGTTATTTTCGCTAACGCGAGACACAACTTCAAGTGTGTAAAAAAACTTAAACATGTATACCATTGTATACTGTTTTATCCAGATCCAATCTGACAAATTAAAATAAATTACTCATGCTTATTGTCTTGCTTAAAGGACAAAGCAAGGAAAAGGCTGACACCTATAAACTACAATATACGTGCTTAGCACTTGAATGGATAATATTCCCAGCTCACCCAGTAATATGTACCATGCGTGTCATCAAGATGATCCCCGTCCTTAGCAATGCTGTCACGTAACCATGCGTTCTGGGAAATCCCAGCTGATGGTTATATTTAGAGCGTGGACGTGCTAATTATAGGACGGACCATCAGGACCACCAGTACCACGCCTGGCAAAACACGAGACCTCAATGTCTCGTGTTTGCTGGGCCAGCACGCCCACGTCTCGGGTCAAAGGCTTCAATGAATGTCATAATTATGATATCTATATGTTATCAATGATAATTATACGCGAGTAATTCATCTACGACAAAATGTCTTGTTCCATTTACGTAGCGATTCCGTACAAATGATTTGTCTTGAAATTAAATTTGTCAGTCGCTTGTGTGTTTCTCATATGAGTAAAAGTTGTTTATTTTTAGATGTAGAGGCCTAAGTAATACAGAGATAGTTTAAAAAGGCTACTGACCTATACACCGATACCATTTCATTGGTTAGGATAGAGATACAATCACTCATTAAAATAAGAACAAATTGACACATTTTTCAGCCTGATTCTTAGCTTTCCGAAGATGCCAATCAGTATATTATGTTTATATGACCATGATGACCGCACAATTTCATTAATATAAATGGACACAATTTTGAAAAAATGTTTTTTTTTATAAAGATAAAAAGTCTAGAGCAACGCCATGGAACAGCTACCGGGAAACCGGGAGATGTAGCGTTGTCATGATCCAGATAGATCAAGGACTACTGTGTACAGAACACTTGTATTAAGTCCTGCTGCAGTACCCATCCATGCCGCCCAGACAGCTCCCATTCAATGCCGATCCACCGTCCCCGACGGTGGGCCGGCATTGAATGGACGTTGGCTGAGCCACCGTGTCTGTGGATCGGCTGACGTCAATGTTACCGGGTGACCTATTGATCCATAGATAGAACTGTCCCGGTATACTGACACTGGATGGGCTGCCTGGATAGCCAGGGATCAGCGGGAAAACACAGCCAGTCGAGATCACATTTAATTATAACTTACAGATAGTACGTGATGCTAACAAGTAGGATATATATTAATCCATCCAGGTGTTTACGTGCCGCAGCGCATGGTTCCCACGGATATACGTGGTGGAGCACATTATGTGCTGCACTTTATGTGCCGTAAAACTTTCACGTAATTCACTTTTTTTCATAATATAACAAGGTCAAATATAGAACATTTCCAAGATGTTTTATTATTGTATGAAATGACAATCGTATACAAGTCAAATAATACTGATTATGTCATTTCAGTGATCAATATAATGTGCAGGCCTATAACCTGATAACCATCTATACTATTAACATTCAATATAAAAATTTAGAAGTTCGATTTTCTGGTCAATAAAGTTGATAATAAAAAAATAAAGAAAATAATAATAAAAATATATGTATTTTCAAAGGGAAGGTAATATTAAAAGTAAAATAGTGTGAGTTCAATAAGGCACATTTATGTGTTTTACAAACTAATTGTTTTCCAAACTATATCGGTTTACAGCCGCAGGACCAATATTGTCTGGTCTGTTATTCCAAGGAATGAATTAACGAATTCATGGGGTTTTAGGCCATATATATGCTAAACTGGGCCAGGTGAACCTCCTGAGGATGGTGAGATGAATGAAATTACACTGTCATCTAGACACATAAATTCGAAATTCGACCCTGGCAGTCTGAGGCCGAGCAACCTAACTCTCGGTCACGGCGGCTCCCCACATCGTTACGAGTGAGCGGGGAAAAAACCTTTGTTTCTTTGAAACCAGAATGCCAGAGCGGCGGACGAGCCCTCGATCTCCGATTTTCCAGGCAGACCGCTTAACCACTGCACCAGGGCTCCGCCAGTTATTCCGAAGAATATGCAATTAGAATCTCTACATATTCCTTTGATTAACAAACGTCCACTTGTTACAGACACAAAAGAATATTAGTGACAATAGTTGAAAATCCTGGATTTAGAGGGTCTTCCAAGAAGAAAGGAGTGAAGTGACCGGATCTGAATGCTCTGAATATAGCATGAAGATATATCCCTGCTCAATGTTGTGCTGATATCTCTGATATAGACCGGGATCTGGCCACCTCTGGTACACCATTGAATGGTGCTGGTGTTTCCATGGTAGCTGGATCTTGATCGTCTTCTGATCCAATGTGGCACACCTAGACACTGAAGACTCAATCACTCATCCTGCCGTCCGTCTACTCGTCAGGATTTAACGCAATCCATGGTATTCTTTACCCAATGTGGCTTCAGTGCTGGTCCAACGTCAAAGACGTTGGTCAGCACTGAAACCACATTGTTATAGCGTTGGTATTTGGTGTTCGAGGAAGTACTTTGGCCTGATACCTCCGTCATCGTCGTGTTTTCACGGGTCGCTCTCTTTCTCAAACACCTAACGTTAACTCATTGTTGTTTTAATGGTGGGTTTAAATGTCCTAAAAAGGCTCAATTCTTAGTTTCTAGTCTCATGGTGCTAGAGTCAACTAGAATGTTTGGGAATTTTTATTCTTGCTCTCTCGCAATGATTTTTTTCTTTTTGAAGAAAAAAGTAATTGTTTTTTTATGAACCCTCAATATATCACCAATACTGATCTCAGATATAATATATCTGAAATTATGTTCATCATATTATTTACGAGTTATGTCTCACTCTAGACTAGTCACTCTTATTCCTGCACAGTGTGCTCGACAGGTAGTCCTACACTCATTTTATCACCGTAGTCCACAAACCCTACAGAAGTCCACATAAAGTGCAATACCATGTTTAGAGAGACCAATAGCGCTGATCTGCTGCTGATATGGCAGGCTAATTTCCGGAGCAAAAAATATTCTACTTTTTTTATAGACAATAGCACCTCCCTGTCTGGATCGGCGAGAATATGGCAGGATTTAATGTCTGCAGAATCCTGGGCTAGCAACTTCATACGTTGGCTAGGCATTCCGACAGGTCTTCTGCTTTCCGGTCTCGGACCAGACACATTTGTCATAAACAGAGCGAACCTTTGATGTCAAAATATGCTCAAATTATATACATTTGTACAGAGGTATAATTTTGTAGATTACCTTATACACGTACTGATAATAGCTATAACGTTCTACAAAATAGGGGATTTAGCTCCTCAACTTTTTAGATTAGTTGGCAATGAAAACGCACCAATCCTGGTATTTGCATAGGAGAATATACTAGATAATGAGCCAATGCCGACTTAATGCTGGTCCACTGTCTATGATGTTGGGCCAATGTCGTAGACGATGTGCCAATATCAAATCAACATTGATCCAAGGCCTTGTGATTGCTGGTATTACATCTCGTTGTGATTGTGTAAGGAGACAAGAGTGGCATATTTTTCTCCGGTTTGAAATCGCCCACCTCTTTGTATTTACAGCGATCGATTTTTGTCTCGTAACTCAGATTACTTTGGAGACCGACTCTATGTGGTACGACTTGGTGGTTCGCCATTATATTTGGGGATTTTCTGCAAATTAATATATTATTGAAGTACACTGCTGACGTTTATCGTCAATATAAAAAAAGTATCTTGTTCTTTTCCGACACCGAGGGAGTGAATTGGTTTGGATGACAGGCATAATACAGGCGTAATGAACGCACAGATTTCCCTTTCATCCTCAATATAATAATTTCAAGATCGATGACCATCATATTAAATACAGAGAACTACATAGTCGTCTTGGTTTTGAAATGATGTATCTACTTCTTTGTAAAGTGGCATATACAGCCTTTCATCTCCAAGGTGACGAAATGTAGAGTTTATTTCTATTGTCTGCACCTAATCATTAGGATGTAGTGCTGATTTTATTGCTTCTTCAGCTATTCACTGTTCTTAAAGCTTATAATTGCATAATATATTTTTCTATAGAACATGAAATCAGATCAAATGAAATCAAATTGATTACTACATTACATCCGAAAAGAACTCAATGTATACATTAAAATAAGTACATAATTATAATACGTTGATGTACAGTGATGATGTTTAAAATTGTTCATGCTTACATCAGAAGAATGTAATGTAAATATTATACACATGTACATACATAGAAATACTAATATAGTAATCAATTGAGCATCTAGCATCGTGATTTTCTTGAAATAAAAGCATTATCTACAAATCTAGCGACATGCACAGCCACTGGGACATGTTGATTAAACAAGATTATAAATTGTGTCATCATGTTGGCATCTTCAATATATGGCAAATACGTTTAAGATATAATCAAACAATATCTCACGTAGATTATAACAAGACAGTGTACTTTAAGAGGAAATGATTTTCGTCTTTAATATCTACATTACATAATTTACATATACGCGCAATTAAATGTAATTGAATATTTCTGACAATCCCAATGGTCGTTTGCTCTTGATCTTCAGAGAGCTTTTGTGTTCACCATAGTCGTGTAATTAAGTGTATTTCGTGTACGTGAGCAAACTTATTTTCAGTACCTATTTGCCATTATCGTCTAATAGTGTGTTATGTATGCGTTGATTCGGGTCAGTCCCGATCTAAATTGATCAATATTTAGCAAATCTGAATTTAAATGGCAAACTTCCCCCCAGCCATTACTTTCTAATGTGAGTTTAATGCAGGTAGATCCCGCTCTTTTATTACATCGACTCAACTCTATACTATCCATGTAAGCCTGTTCTAATAATTATGGTATTATTTGAAATTGTATATAATACGCTGCCAATATTTACCGATTTGCATTTGTCTATTTCCATTGTAGATATTCCTAGTTCTAAACGAGCGTCAATAGTACTACAGTTAAAATATGTGGATCACTAGATCACTATAATTTCTCCATCCAACCGGAGCACAAACTTCGCAATTATATAATTAAATGGGCTTGATGTAAGCGTCGAAAAGTTTTTCGAGCTAGCTGTTGGGGGTCTAATTGAGAAATAGATCTCGATTTGTTAGAAGTTCCTTCTCAATCATAAAACATCATAATCTCACAAATCAACATTTCACGTCCTCTCGAGACGGACATATTCCGGGTTGATGTATTAGATAGGATTTGACCAATTTATTGTCCAACCGTGTGGAATTTCATTTGATTCAGAATATTAAATTTCTGTCCAAGGGGAGTCTCGGGAACATTTAAAATAAGATACAGCATCTCAACTTGAAACTTCGAGTTATTGTAGAATTTTACACGCTGATATCAGTGATGATGACAACGTTAGTATATAGATAGATACATAGTTTATTGACATAACTAAACTATCTTTACAGATTTATTTTACAGATTTATTATTTTGTTAGGCGTCGTTTCAGTATTAAACCATAATCTTGATAAGTAATAACGTATTATATGTGTTTTATATAATCAGACTATTTGGTAGGCCTGCTAATGTATATTTTCGGTCACACCCCCTACCATGGACAAATCAAATGATCTGATACGAAATCGCTGGATTATCATGGGGCTAGCGACGTATACGGTACAATAACATTAAAACAAGGTGGGCTCAACGCTAAATATGTGATGGCTTCCTAGAATAAATAACACACTGACTCTGTGTTGGTTTAACGTTAGTCCAGCGTATGCGACACTGGCAAACATTAAACCAGCACAAAGTCAATGTGTTGTGTTTTTTTCCGGTATAAGTTATAAGCTACTTGCCAAGCGGCATCAGTCCAGAGATAACCCTATATCCATCCGTCATCCGCCATATTAGTCTCATTGTTCTCGGCGTGAGTGATGATGGATGCATGTGGTCATGAACACTACCCGTTTTAACGATCTCTTATCACGACTACTGCTGGGTTTGCCCCTCATATGATTATACCACACCATATTGTATAGGAAACACTTTCATGTGACAAAATATCGATTAGTGAAGATATAATTATCGTTTTTCAAACTGTACACTTGTATCTAGAAATTGTAGAATATATGCTGGCTTGCCATGCATGTATGTATATTATTACATCAGCTTCTGACAAACTAAAATTAGAAATCATTCATTTCAGGATCTCTCTTCAGCAAATGCTCTTTTAACTGCTCTTTGCAGTATACTGGTCCTACTATGTGGAATAATTTACCAGACAGTGTCAGAAATATGGATACGCTTAATGCTTTTAAACAAACATGAAAACAGTTTTATAGTTAACTCAGATTATATTTTCTGCAATGTTTTACTTTTACTTTTACAATTATACACCGTTTTGTATGTTGCAAACATGCCAAGTCAGATAAATTATGTAAAATAGTGTTTTACTAGTAATTCTACCCTGAATAAATATATATTATTTTTATTCGATATATGATTGAAACATGCTGCTCATAGACACATGTCTTATATGTAAGACATTATAAATACAAAGTGTATGTTTAACCCTTTCAGCGCGGGGATCGTCTTTAGACGTCAGATTTTAACGTCTAAAGACGGTTCCCGTGCTGAAAGAATTACATATTTATAATGGCCGTAGACCCACAAAATAGGTATGAAGCAGAAAGAGCTAACTTGGACATTTATGATGATTTCAAATTGAAGTAAAAGCTATTGGTCTCCAAGGTTTACACATAAATATTTCAGCGTTGTGAGGGTTAATGAGAAAAGGTGGTCCATATTTATATGGAATTGTCAGTTGGGCTAACGAGGCGTTGACCGAATGTTGTTTTAATGTTGGCCCGCCGTCTTCGACATCGGCTCAACATGAGAACAACATTGGGCCAACGCCTCGTTTTGCTGGGAAGTTAATCTCACCACGTTATTATTATTATCACTAACCTGCGCCACTCGCTAATTGATTGATTCCGATTTGATAATACTGTCTTTACTGCCAAGCTATTTATGATTTTGAGCATTGGCCATATAACCCTATATAAGAAGAATCTGGAAGAAACATCAATACACTTGCAAGACAAAATAACTCGTTTGAATAGTCGTTATACTAGGATTTGTAATGCTTCTTTTTTAATGTTTTCGACACTGATATATGAGTAACTAAAAAGTAGCGGGTGACACCGGCTAGCGACTGTGTTGTCAAATTCAGGTTTTTGTGACATCCACCCAGACATTTACCTAAATAAACTTTTATGGCTGCCACAATACGTAGAGACAACGGCTCATTGTTGTATCAAGATCCTTTGTGTCAAGCAGGTTTTTTTCAGTTTTTTGTTCACATTCCATCATGTGAATTAGGTATGCTGACTGGGGCACTCTGTAGGATCAAGTGTGAATGTGGGTGCATAGAGCAGACAATGTCATTATGTAGAGGGGTGTTGGGTGGCGTGGAATGAGGCGAAAAAGGGGAACAACAACTGAAACGAAATATATATATTTCTCAGAATCGTTATTATCCCGCAGTGAATTTTCCTAATTTCTCTTCTAGACTGAGGTGCGATGTCCAGATTATTTAATCATAGGAATCGTAACCTCAATAAAAACCCAGTGTCACATACACCCTTTCAGCATGAGGGATCGACTCAGATTCTGACGTCTAAAGTCGATCTCCGCACTAAAAGACTAAAATCTAAAATATTTCTAATGGCCCAAGACTATGGTGTCCGGTAGGGCTATCTCGCCCTTTCGCAGTTTCGTTGTTTAGCAGTTTTGTTGTTTCGCATCGCCCTTTCGGTGTTTCGCATCGCTCTTTCGTCGTTTCACGGTTTCGTTGTTTCGTAGTCTTGTTGTTTCGCATTGCCCTTTCGTAGTTTCGCATCGCCCTTTCGCTGTTTCGCAGTCTCGTTGGTACACAGTCACGTTGTTTCTCAGCGCCTTTTCGTTGTTTCGCACTTTCATTGTTTCGTACTTTTGTTGTTTCGTACTTTCGTTGTTTCGCACTTTCGTTGTTTCGTACTTTCGTTTTTTCGTTCTTTCGTTGTTTTGTTGTTTCGTACTTTCGTTGTTTCGTACTTTCATTGTTTCGTACTTTCGTTGTTTTGTACTTTCGTTGTTCCGTTCGCTGGTGTGATCGTCTGTCACGCCGGGATTGACTGTTGTTTCGTACTTTCGTTATTTCGCACTTTCGTTGTTTCGTACTTTCGTTGTTTCGTAGTTTCGTTGTTTCGTACTTTCGTTCTTTCACACTTTCATTGTTTCGTACCTGATGAAGAGGTTAACGCTGCCGTCCATCAAGCCGGGGCCTTGGAGAAGAGTTTAACGCTGCCGTCCATCACGCCGGAGCCCTGGTGAAAAGGTTAACGCTGTCGTCCATCACGCCGGATCCATGGTGAAGAGGTTAACGCTGCGTCCATCACGCCGGATCCCTGGGGAAGAGGTTAACGCTGCGTCCATCACGCCGGAGCCCTGGTGAAGAGGTTAACGCTGCGTCCATCACGCCGGAGCCCTGGTGAAAAGGTTAACGCTGCTGTTCATCACGCCGGAGCCCTGGTGAAAAGGTTAACGCTGCTGTTCATCACGTCGGAGCCCTGGTGAACAGGTTAACGCTGCCGTTCATCACGCCGGAGCCCTGGTGAAGAGGTTAACGCTGCGTCCATCACGCCGGAGCCGTGGTGAAAAGGTTAACGCTGCCGTTCATCACGCCGGAGCCCTGGTGAAGAGGCTAACGCTGCGTCCATCACGCCGGAGCCCTGGTGAAAAGGTTAGCGCTGCCGTTCATCACGCCTTAGTCCTGGTGAAAAGGTTAACGCTGCCGTTCATCACGCCGGAGTCCTGGTGAAAAGGTTAACGCTGCCGCTCATCACGCCGGAGTCCTGGTGAAAAGGTTAACGCTGCCGTTCATCACGCCGGATCCCTGGTGAAGAGGGTGACGCTGCCGTCCATCACACCGATGTAACAGGTTAAGATTACCCCCCCTGTTCAAGTTACCCCCGGGAGTAATTTGAAACTAGTTTAAAGTTACCCCCTCTAGTTTTAAATTACCCCCTCAATTTTATCGGTTGGGTTTCAGTCATAGCAATAATTTTTTTTTTTATCACATGCCATTGGGACATGTTGAGATACACTTTAATCTCCATAATTATAACCCTTCGGTCTCTGGGGCAACTAACGAAAACAAATAATTTATTATGTTAACAAGAGGTTTAAAATGCCTTTAATCTTCATGTAACCCTTTAATCTCCATGAAACACAGGTCTCGAAACACTTAAATCTCTATATAACCATTTGATCACTGTGGAAACTAACATAAAAACTGTCTCCATGTAACAATATTTTTGGGGGGCAACTAGCGAAAAAATGCTATTAGCACGATGTCTGAAAACACTTTAATCTCCAAATAATCTTATGCTATCAGGGGTCAACTGACGAAAAGATATACTCGCGCTGTCATTGTCGTTATAATCTATCGATTTATCCATGCTGATGTAACGTTTGCCATGTTTCCGCTTGTTTTAAAGACTGATACCGAGCTATCTATTTTCGTAGGACTGTATAAGTATTTTCAGAGATAAAATAACAGCAAATTAAGCTTAGGTCGTTAACACTGAATAATGCAGATAAATAGGGAGCTTAATGGGTTAGGGGGCCTTGCTACGGTTTTCCAATTTTCTATTTTCTATCCAAAATGGCCCTAGACCCACCCACCCACTTCCAAATGTTATTTGGATGTTTGGAATTTTTTTAACTTTGCAACATCCCTTAATGCAGATGACCAGGGAGCTCTTGCCCGTATACTTACAACCATAGACCTCTAGTCATGGACAACCAAAATGAAATGAATCGGGCTTTAGGCCACCTTTGTGCCCATATAGGCTAAACTGAGCCAGGAGAGCCTCCTGGGGATGGTGAGATGATTGAGATGACACAGTCCCCCAGACACAGGATTCGAAATTCGAGCCCTGGCGGTCTGAGGACGAGCACGCTACCTCTCGGTCACAGAGGCTTCCCACAATACTGACTATGGACAACCAACAGGCGCGGGATCGTCGTGAACTAACGGCGCGCATGGGCGGCTAAGAAAAGGGATAACTGATTTCCGGTCTACCTTCCATGCTCTCTATTTATGTTTTTCATCGGCTCGATAGGCGAGTAATTTGGGCTATTTTGTCACTATAATTTAAATTACTGAACCAACTAATTGTTCAAAATAATGTATTTTTTTATGTTTATGCTAAATATATAAATTAAAAACAGTGACAATTGAGGTTTACAATTTAAATTAGTCGCCAAAGTGAAGCTGTTTCAAACTTGACTGTAGATCACTAAGCCAGCATGTCAGTAGACCTTAATTCGGACAATTGTCATATTGAATTGAATACATGTATAGACGTCTAATTATAGGTGTATTGGACATGGTGTGTATACGTTTAGGATCTATGTCCACATATCTTCACGAGAGAAGGATACTTTATGGGCTTGGATGTTTTATTCTTGTTGTAATATTTAAATACTTTTGATAATGAAGCAGACGGAACTATTATAATGTATTCATTTATCGAATACATTTGTGTCGATTTGAAAGATATTAATGTTAATAATTAATTTGACTATGATTGAAATTGTGATCAACACAGTGTTTACATACCCATGAAAAAACGATTAAAAAGCACATGGTTGACAGTTTACCTGTTTACAGCGGAAGTAAACTATCCCTTTTCTCGTCAATTCTCGCAGACGGAAGCTCATACACATTAATCAGTGTCTTGAGATTTGAAATCGGTTGTCCATTCCCTCGATGTCCAATGTTGCAACATACGCAATGCCAGTCATCTATGACATCTCAACCACATTTCCTGTGCATAAAAAAAATAAACTCACAGAATCGATAACGTTAGACCCTGAGCTAGACCCATAATCTGACAAATTCATTTAAAATATTTATAATATTATTTATATGCATAGACTATAATAAATGATAAATACACCGCAGTCTGCCAGATTTTTGTCGTTTTGTTTCACTGAACCATAATATATACATGGCGGTGACTCAGTCTTGTGAACGTTCAAAATACCGGGCTAAAACTAGTTGCAACGTACCCCCGGTATGCTGAAACTAGTTGCAACATAACCCCGGTATGCTGAAAGGGGGGTAAGCTGAAACGGCTACACCGGAGCTCTGGTGAAGCGGTTAACGCTGCGTCCATCACGCCGGAGCCCTGGTGAAGCGGTTAACGCTGCCGTCCATCACGCAGGAGCCCTGGTGGTTAACGCTAACGTCCATCACGCCGGCGCGCTGATGAAGAGATTAACGCTGCCGTCCATCACGCATGAGCCCTAGAGGTTAACGCTGCCGTCCATCACAATAAAACAACGAAAGTACGAAACAATGAAAATACGAAACTGCGAAAAAACGAAAGCCCAGTAAGCACAAAACATTTGTATAACATTTGTACAATGTTGGCGTTGGGCTGACGTTGTACAAATGTTATGCAAATGTTTTGTGTTTGTTGGGAGTACGAAATGTATGAAACAACGAAAGTACAAAACAACAAAAGTACGAAACTACGAAAGTACGAAACAAAGAAAGTACGAAACTGCAAAGTACGAAACAGCGAAAGTACGAAACTGCGAAAGTACGAAACTGCGAAAGTACGAAACAACAAAAACATAAAACAACGAAAGTGCGAAAGAAAGAAACTGCGAAACAACGAAAGAGCGAGACTGCGAAACAACGAAAGGGCGATGCGAAGCTGCGAAAGAGCGTTGCGAAACAACGAAAGTGAAAAGTACGAGACTAGGAAACAGCGAAAGGGCGATGCGAAACTACGAAAGGGCGATGAAAACGAGGGAGATTTTAAACAGCGAAAGTGCGAGATGGCCCTATCCGGACACCTTGTGAAAGAGCTAACAAATTGAAAAAAAACGCTTGGTCTCCATGGTTTATACAAAAATATTTCAGCGCTGTTAGGGTTAGATATAAATAAAGAAAATAATACTGGGCTAACGAGATACATGAGTGATACTGGTCGTCATTGAGTCCTCTCGTCAATGGAGTGGGGGGAACATATTATCACATTTGTCTGGATGAGTATTTATCCAGTATGACTGTGTAAGGCAGTACACCTTTCGCTTACGACCACTTACATGTTGGAGGGGCGGGGGCCCTAGGGTAGTGGTTAGTACCGCTGCCTTTCACGCCAGAGTTCGGGGTTCGGTTCCCGGTCTCGGCGGTTTGAAAGAAACACAAATTTTTCTTCCCCATCCACGTGTGAAAGTCAGTATTGTGGGGAGCCTCCGTGACCGAGAGGTAGCGTGCTCGGCCTCAGACCACCGGGGCTCGAATTTAGAATCCTGTGTCTGGAGGGCAGTGTCATCTTAATCATCTCACCATCCTCAGGAGGTTCTCCTGGCCCAGTTTAGCCTATATGTGCACAAAGGTGGCCTAAAGCCCGATTCATTTCATTTTTACATGTTGGAGCCGCCACACAAACACGTGAAAGTGATGCGCTTAAATGCCACTAAAATGTCACCAATGATACATTCGCCAACAAATCCAACTGCCAGATCTGCGCCATTGGCGTGATTGTTGTTTGGCGGATTGATTGAAACTCAAAACAGTTTTTCAGCCCATTGATGGGAGATTTTCAGCATATTGACGGGTGCAGGGACGGGTTTTGTTACGACAAAGTGAGTTCATCACCAGTGCATACACTGTGTTTATAATAGTTATATTACATTATTAGCAATACATATGACCTTTTAAAATATTCAATGCGCTATGTTTTATAATTATTTCTTCAGGTTATCACATCAGCTTTCGATCTCTGAGTCGTAACTTTTTTTGAGCTGACAAACAAGGTTTACCTATCGGCCATACTGGTCGCAGATTCCCCTGGCATTAATGGCGTCCTCCACTTGTTTTGTGATGAGGTCTATCCATACAGCCCGTAAGTTATGATGTCATTTTATCGTCCGGTGTGAGAGCCTGACTCTCAACAAGACCGAGCGATAATTGGGGAATATCATCCAGCACCAGTCTCTGTGCCACTGTTTGCTCAGCCTTGGCTTATTGTCACACTGAGCCAACATTCAGCCAGATATGAAGGAAATCTCTGAATAATTACAGACCCGACAAACACAAAACATTTACATAACGGACCAACGTCGAAGACGTTGGGCAGACGTTGTATAAATGTTATGCGAATGTTTTGTGTTTGCTGGCGAGAAGAAGAAATCATGCTCGGGACAGTGATATGGACATATCGCCCTCTTGGATATGAAAAAGTGTATCTGCCACTATACAAAGTGACAGATACACCCTTTCATATCAATGGATTAATTTGGCAGACATGAGCGACCCCAGCGAACACGAGACATAGTCATATTGTTGGTTGAGTTTTGGAAAAGGGACGTAGACTGTAACAACCATCGTACCAATAATGGGCCAATGACTCGTGTTTGGTGGGATGATAGGGAAAGTACGTCAAAATGAGAGAGCAGGAACAGTACAATATGATATATTATCAGGATTACAACATTGAAACAATTGATATAAGTGCTGTATAAATATTAAGATAATATTTTATTCCATCGAGAATATTCAAACAATTTATATGAGTTATTAATAAACGCAGCGAATGTCATAGAGGCAAAGCAAAATACGAATAAAACAAATTTAAATAAAATAAATGGTCGTGATGACGCATTGATATGGTTGATAATAATAGATTTGCTGACTATAGATACATATTATAGATGATGGCTTGTTGCGCAGTTAACTGGGATCAATACACAAATGAATCATACTGTTTAGCGGTGTCTTCCAATATATTACTACACGGCATTTAATTAGCAGTTTCTAGAATAGAGCTGTGATATCACAATAGCAAATCACAATAGCAAAGTATTTTTCGAGCCAGTGTACATACATTTATTCACTTTCAGACAAACAATGATAGACATACAGTAGGACCTTCCTCTTATCGATAGAGAAACTACACGCGCAGAATAAGTCATCAACTGACGTTTTCGCCTACATGTATTCCGGAACAGGAATACATCTGACTGGATTGGATTCCACAGCCCTCGCTTCCAAATGTAGATATGAGGGGGAATAAGGAGCTGAGAGCAGCGGTAGAGCCAGGGACATGCTTCTCAGTTAATCATATTAACGTGCCGGTCTATTTACGAGGGGGGCATTCAATCTGAGTGGTTTACATGGACCGCACCAGAAATAATTCCCAACCCTGACCTCCAGGGATCGCTCCCCGTTTAGGACACCCGCTTCTGGCTGAATCCGTTCTATGCTGAGCGCGATATCTGGTGACAAAAACGGGCGGCCGGTCTCCGTGACCGGCCGTCCGTTTTTGTCACCAGATATTGATCCGTATAGCGGGTTGACGGATGGCATCCGCGAGGGATCAAGTCCACATGTGGATTGTCACCAGGATCAGAGAGGGTCACAAATAAACATTATTCAGATAATGCACTTTGCTTGTCCACAGCATATAGCCACAAACAATGATTTGCTCAGTTCATGTTTATTGAAGCGCTGTTTCTCAGTATACGTCTATGAATATTTTTAGTGGAAGATTCATCACCCGTAGTTCAGGTTTCAAGGAAACATATGTTCTTTACCGATCACTCGTGAATATGCAGTATTGTGGGGAGCTTCAGTGACCGAGAGGTAGCGCGCTCCGCCTCGGACCGCCAGGACGTGAATTGCGTAGTGCGTACTAGTATCCTCTCTCTGGAGGGCAGTGTCATCTGATTCATCATATTATCCACAGGGCTCTCCTCACCCAATTTAAACACAAAAATGGCCTAGCTCCCTTTCATTCATTCATTTATTCATTCATTCATTCATTCATTTATTCATTCATTCATTCTTTCATTCATTTATTTGTTCGTTCGGTAGGTCGTTCTTTCATTCGTTCGTTCGTTCGTTCGCTCGTTCGTTCGCTCGTTCGTTCGCTCGTTCGTTCGCTCGTTCGTTCGCTCGTTCGCTCATTCATTCATTCATTCATTCATTCATTCATTCATTCATTCATTCATTCATCCATTCATCCATTCATCCATTCATCCGTTCATCCATCCATCCATCCATCCATCCATCCATCCATCCATCCATCCATCCATCCATCCATCCATCCATCCATCCATCCATCCATCCATCCATCCATCCATCCATCCATCCATCCATCCATCCATCCATCCATCCATCCATCCATCCATCCATCCATTCATTCATTCATTCATTCATTCATTCATTCATTCATTCATTCATTCATTCATTCATTCATTCATTGCTTAGATAATTCCACAACATAGCCATACATAACTATAAATAATATGTTCAATTCATAATTATGAGAACGCAGTTTATCGACAATCTCTGAATATTTTTTGGTCAGAGAACCGTCTTCTGCAGCGAGTGAAAAATATCAATCCGATCATCGCAGCATGCGGAGTGTCGTTAATCAAACAGTGGGTTATTATCCTGATAAGATCCAGATTTATTGCGTCAAGGTCATTCCAAGGACGTGTGTGGTATCCAGGGGCCGGCCACAACCAATCACAGCTCAGTATGGACTGTGCGGGATTCAAGATGACAGTATTGTCCGGGATCTAAGGATCACCCGTCTACTGTGACCAGCAATCCCAGCAAACACAAAACGGTCAGCCAATGCTGGTTTAATGTTGGGCCACCGTCGTAACACGACGGTGGCCCAACATTAAACCAGCATTGGGATAACATAACGTTTTTTGCCGGACTGGGTATTATAGTGGACAACTGTGCTTTCATCTTTGCTTAACTCCTGTAATGCTAGACCCGTATATTGTTTTGAACCAAGATTTGAACCAAATATGGAAAAACACCACCGAACAAAATTCACATATTTTGTGTGTATCCTACATGCTCAGTTTTAAAAAAATTCATGTTTTTTTTATTCAAATCTATATATTTTAGTTAAAGCTAGAAATTGTGCATGAAACCCTTAATGACAATTCAAGCAGACTGGGATGATACCAATTCTATTCCTACGATGTTTTCAACTTTATATAAAATGATGTATTTCAGGGAATTTTTTATGTTAAAATATTTTGTTGTTGACGATATTAGCGAAACTGTTGAATCATGGCTAGCTTGGTATTAAAATGGCTGTTACTTTATTTATCCTTTACGCCATAAGCTATATATTCATACAGCCTGTATGCATGGCATTGATATTTCCAGGTGATGTAATTATCAGCTGCTTGATTATTATATCTATCATTATATAATATGGCAGCATGTAAGAAAAGCTATAGCATGTCCAGGGTGTCTGGTTATTTACTAGCCATCTCAGCTGTAAGGCTTTGTGTAAATATCAATTCTACTGAGGACGGAGATAACCAGATAGCGGTTAATCATGTCTTCATATCATGGCAGGCAGCACGCACAACTGATATGGTCAGGCCAAACACACAACACGGTAATCCAAAGCTAGGTCAATGCTGGACCAGCGTTGCGACGTTGGGCCAACCTTAAACCAAGATTGGCTCAACGTCAGTAAACACAATACATTCAGCCAACTTAAAGTTGGGTCAACGTCGTAGGTTTCGTCTACACAGAACGTGATGGTATCTATAAAGAAATAACGAACGAACCGTTAGATTAAAATATCAAATCTATATGTGTTAGTAATTTATTGCTTTATAAATTCATATAATTATGTTATAAAATATAATTATAAATGCTCTATCTCACAAATAGAGAGATATAACATATCCAGATTACATTTTTTTTATTGTTCATCCAAATATCAATCATAAGAGTGAAATTGTGTTTGTGCCAGTAATACATATATATTTGTACTTTTTTATTATAAAAATTCTCACTGACGAATAGATATCACTAACATATAAGCTTAAGAAGTTATTTTGTATTACATCACGTGAACTGATCAATATTACCCCAGTCTTTGATGTAGGACCTGAATTGTCATTCCATACATGTTGCTAGGCAGCCTTGGCACTTTGAGTACCGCCTTTCATCCTCTAGTTCTGTGAATAAGAACCAAACAGATAGAAAAATCTGGCTTAGTGAGTGCCTAATGTTGGCCAAGGTCAATGTTGTTTGGCCAACACTGATTTAATGTTCAACCGATTGGCTACGACTAGATTTTCAATAGACTTTCTCCCTTCCAAAAATAGGAGGCATTGAACCAACGTTGGCTGCATGTTGGGCCAGCGACTGCGACGCTGGCTCAACACGAAGCCAACATTGGTTCAGCCTATCGAGTTTGTTTGCCGCATGGAACAAGTTTAGTGGCACTACATCACATAATCCCACTGACGTCAGTGTCATAAATAAGTCACGTATGTAAGGCCAGAACTGTATACGCGATTATTATTCTGATTCTATTTACACCAGGCTCGTGTGAATGATGAATCTTTTACACTTTTGTTTAAATGACGCTATTGGCAGAGCATAGAAGTCCATGGATAAATAGCTGTCCAGCTTTATGAACTCTTTATATGCAGTCATTATGATAAATCTTTATTAATTTTGTTTTGTATTTCTGACCAAAGGCGGGGAGCTGTACAAGTTTTGTGCCATGAGACGACTGATTTGATTTGGAGAAAATATGACTCCCCACGATCAACTACTATAAGCGGATAAATATATGAATGAATGAATGAATGAATGAATGAATGAATGAATGAATGAATGAATGAATGAATGAATGAATGAATGAATGAATGAATGTTTGACACACACACGCTACCATTCCAAGTCCAAGAAAACATCCTAAGGATGCCGAAATGAATTAGATGACTGCGCTCTCCAGACACAGGACTCTCGCTCTCCACATTATTGAATTGCCGTGAAAGGCCTGTGTGACGTAACACACAAAGATTCATGCTGACAGACTCTGATATCAATGTGGGCGGATCAAGGCGACCGTAAAAACAGCCAGAGATAATAAGGCCCCTAACCCTTACAACGCTGAAATATTTGTGCATAAACAAAGAAGACCAAAAGTTTTACTTCAATTTGAAATCATCATAAATGTCACAGTTAGCTCTTTCCGCTTCATTTGTTATATATATAATACATATGCTATGGGTCAACGATCATCATATATTTTGTTTTTTCTTTCAGTGCAGGGACCGTCCTTAGACGTCAGAGTCTGACGTCTAAAGACGGTCACCGCGCTGAAAGGGTTAAAATATTATAGTAAAACCTTATGACTTTGTGACACTTGGTCTGCCATTTATCCAAATAAATCCCCATACACATTATTTTCATTTTAAAAGTAATTACTATATTTGACATTGTTATCATTAAATTTGTAAAATAATGTGTGTCATTATCATGATTATTTAATTAACCCGGTGGACCCAGCTCATATTCTTAGTTTTCATATAATAAAAAATAGTTATTTGTTTACCAGATCATCAACGTTAAATGTATCCTTTGCCATTGTTTTGGATGTCATATTATGTATTATTATGCGCAATATGCTAATGGATATATAAAAATTGTAGGCCTACGTGTTGACATACCGATCTCTAAAATCTGAAATGATAGCTTTGCGTGGTCAGGTGGTAGTTAATTGATTTAAACCCATTTTAATTTGTGTCTCGCTTCCGCGACCTATGCCATTAAATAGGCAAATATGGCTTGAATTTGTACAATTTGAATTGAAATATCTAACAATTTTAATTCTCATTTATCCGTAAAACTATCTAAAAAGGTTAAATAATAAAGGCTAAAATAGGTTATAGACGTGATTAGCAATTTAATGGGTTAACCCTTTACGCCCTCGCGATGCATTAAAGCATCATTTTACATCCCTGAAAACAGACTTAATTGTCCTACAACCAAGGGTATTGGAATGGATATTTTTATGAAACTGGTTTACCAACACATGTCAATTTTCCACATCAAATCATCTTTATCCACTACAAGTCGCTCCCGCAATTCTCGGCTTGTAGAGGATGAGGATGACAGTGTAAAGTCAGGCTTGAAAGGGTTCAAGGTGAATGATTACTTTGTTAATAAACGAGATACTGTAATCATCGCTGTATATTTTTAGTGTGACTTTTACACTGAAATATAAAACATGGAAACCATTATGTACCACCTTTTGAACATGTTAAAGATAAAATGTGACACCAATCAGCAATATTTGAAAACAGTTGACCTCCATTTTGTCAAATCTGAATAATTTTCACTCACTTGAAGTTGTGAATCGCGTCAGCGAGACACAACTTTAAGTGAGTGAAAATTCAGTTTGAATAATTTGGCGGTTAAAGGGTTAAAATCATCATAAACGACTTAGTTAGCTCTTTCCATATCATTTAAATACATATGTGATGGGCCTTTATGGCCATATAAAATAGCTTACTCTTACAGTGCGGGGATCGAATTAAGACGTCACAATTGGACGTCCTTAGACGTCAGACTCTGACGTTTAAAATCGGTCACAGCTTTGAAAGCGATGAGAAAGGCAGAAAACTGCACCTATAGACACCAGAGATGGTGGCTGGTATAAGTGGTGAGAACAGCCATTTAGAGAGAGACGATTTATTCGGGGCTGAATATAGAAACAGACGAGACCCCAGGGAGTGATAACTCTGATTTAGGAATTAACTCCGTCACACATCACGGCCACCGTGTATGGTGCCGTTCTTCTACAGTAGTCAATCTATCTTCTCATTTAGCTCAAATTACAGTGATTGTGTTCGTGAGATAATCCAGAAATCGGTGATTAAATGTTTAGTCAATGCGTGTACTTAAAGGTTAGACATTAAGGACAGTCTGTATAAGCACATAACACAAAAAAGAATACACCCACGACACCAGACAAGCCATCGCATTGCTCGTCGGTGCGATGTGGACTGTCCTATGACCACGATGTTATCACAATTCGGCACGTCCTAATGAGTCTTCACGATTGCACATATTCAGTGCTAGTCGGGTGTAATCCGTACGTGATACGAGCAATACATTTTATATATCATTAAGCAATAATTATTGGGGAGCAGTTAAAGGTATTTAACACCACAGACACGTGGCCTGTTGTCAGTTAAGAAAAAATGTTTTGTTTCGGCTCAAAACTAATCTCTTAAGGCTCCCGCACACTACAAAGAGTCCCGACGATTGCTTAAAGTGCGACCGTTGAGGCAGGTTTTAGAAAATCGCAGACAAGCTGGTTCTACGATGGTAGCATGCCACACCAGCAAGATTGTTACCGACTTTGCGTCGTAAGCTATTGCAGCGATCCCAGTGGTGACCGTGTAGGCCCTCTAGTGGGTGTTTTGGGAGCAACAATAATACATTGCGATCGCGTCGCAGGACATCAGTGATGCCTCACCGCAACGACGTTCTACGACGCCTAAGACGGGTCACGACCACGATTGAACATGTTCAGTCTTGACGACAGCCTCCGACGCGACGGAAATCAACAAAATCGTAGTGGTGGGAGTGGCCACACCTCACCGATTGTTTTAATACGACCTTCGTATTTCAAGCAATCGGGCAGGAGCCTTGACCCGTCTAAACTGGATCATCACAGCAAAAGACGATCTTTTCAACAAGTCGCGTCGTATAGTAGTCTTTTTGGTGTAGATTGGCTATTACCACTGATCAACGTTACTTTAATCTAAATAGCCCAACATTTGTATTACACTGGATAACACCTTGTGCAAGCTGGAAATCCATTATAACATACGTTTAAAAGGAGATTAGCAACAAGGTTGCATGTGATAATGTTACTTTATAGATTATTACGACATTTTGTAAGGTGTAGGATTAATAACTGTAGAATACCAGATATAAAAAACTTTCTGCGTCACAGAAAATCGGCGTAATTGCAAATACCGCATATCGTCAAACGTTTACATTCCAATGCACTACAGGGAATATGTGTTTATCGAAGAAACGAAAAACATTTGATTACATTCTGTATGGTTGTCGGTGATTTGGTTTTTGGGCACATTCCCTTTACAAGATTGATACATGAATGTATATGGGAATTGTTTCCATAACATGGATTACATGAACTTATGGGATGCTCTCTGATCATATGGCACACTCCCAATGTGGGGAGTTATGTCATAAATCATGTGAGCTTACATGACTAAATCAACAAGTACCTGGAAAAAAATCTGTATTCATCGAAATCCTATATATCAAGAGCAGATAATTGTTCCTCAACGCTGCAAGTTGCAACAAGGAAAATATAATCTCCAATCAAAAGAAGAGACATATAACCAATGCTGATTTGACGTTGAGCCACCGTCTGCGACACTGGCCCAACATCAAATCAGCATTGGTTCAGTGTCTCGTTGCTGCTGGGATATAGTTGGTAGATACTGTAATGCTGTTCCGACGATGGGCCGCCGTCTCCTACACTGGGCCATCACCAAAACAGCTTTGTGTAAAGATAGAGTGTTTGATGTGCTTCGGACAGCGTCACATAACGTCGTCCCCTTTGATATGAAAGGGTGTATATGCCACTTCGCAAAGTGGTAGATACACCCTTTCATATACAAGGGGACGACGTTAGCCCCACACTGAGCCAGCTTCTTGGTCTCTCACAGATTATAGTGTCAGGTTGGTGAACATATAACACTCTTTAGGAGCTGTGAGGTGACTTCCACCCACAAACAGCAATTACACGGCAATGATAACATGCCAGTTTTCATCAGTCAACATCTTTATATTCTAACATCCTGAGCTGTGTGGATCTGATAGTGTGAGCATCAAAATCAACATGATATGCTGCCCTAATGAATGCTCAATGTTGGTCCAAATTGCACCACGCAGACCCAGCATTGCGCAATCATCTTAGTGTGTGCTCGTTGTGAGTGAATATTGCATTACGTCACTTCTGCGCAGCATGGCAATATCACGACAGAAGGAAGCCCAAAGTCGGGATTATTCCCGACTCTTATCGAATGACTTCAGGGTTCTACTAGTGCACAGTAGATAGACATCAGTGCACTCTCCATGCCCATGAACAGTGAGACATTGACCCGGTGATGGTTTGATGTTGGGCCAACATCTCGTGTTTGCTGGATAAGAACGTATCAGTACTGTGTATTAGCCCCGTGATGAGATCATTCTCTAAAAAGAGCAGTTGGATTGTCATATTTTTAGCAATGCATTAGTGTAAATGCCAATTTGTTCTTGTTTTGATGTGTCATGACTTTGTGAGTGGTAACTATGAAAATGTAATTTCCACGGAATATTTGCACATTTGTTATACCATTATTCACGCCGACCTTTTTGCCATGATTGGTGTCGATTCGTACTTAGTGCACCGGAGACTAGAGGCGGTATATCAGAATACGTGTACAGTATTTATCTTTTATTGAAAGCCAATGTCCCCGCCGACGGGGTTCACATGTCAAATGGTCGCCCTCCCCATCTGATTGGATCATGCCAAAAAAAAAGAACAAACTAGATGGATGACTGGGCTATTTTTGACAATGCATTAGTGTAAATTGCCTATATTGATCTTCTCTTGATTTTTCATGAATTTATGAGTGAAGAACATGAACAGGCGCAAATTAAAATTGACTTGTTTTCTCGTGATGTCGGGTTATAAAAGATGACTCACGCAACCATGGGGTAACCCGCGAAACACGGACAACATAGGACGACGACACAATGCTATTTTGATGTTGGGCCAGCGTCGCAGACGGTGGCCTAACATCAAAAAAGCATTGGGTCAACATTGGGCTACTTCTCACATCACTACTAGTCTTGTCCCTGCCATAAAGACCCGCTTACAACTCCCATAATACGGCATGTCTCAGCTGATTTTGATAAAATAATGCCTTCCCAATAAAAATGCCGAGGGTAGACATTTCAAAGCCGGGGCGAGTAGCTCTGGGACGCCATTTTGAAAAATGGTCCCTAACGGCCATATTAAAAACACTGTTGGTAATATCTGCGGAACCCTTTTGTCTATTTTAAAGATTAATATACCTAATTATATGTTTTTTAATATTCTGAAACGAATAAAATAACTTTCAAAGCCGGGTCGAGTAGCTCTGGGACGCCATCTTGAAAAATGGCCGCCAACGAACGTATTGAACACACTAATACTAATATCTGAGGAACCTCTTTGTCTATTTTAATGAGTAATATGTCTAACTATATGTTTTTCGGTATTCTGAATTAAATAAAGTAACTTTCAAAGCCGGGGCCAGTAGTTCTGGATCGCCATCTTGAAAAATAGCCGCCACCGGCCATATTGAAAACACTAATATCACTATCTCCTGAACCCCGTTGTCTATTTGTCTAACTATATGTTTTCCGGTATTCTGTATCGAATAAAATAACTTGGAACCCAATTCAGATGGTCTTTATCTTCGCAGAACACAATTTAATTACTCATATCATGTAGCTGATTAACTAATAATACCTTATGTCTTACTGTTATGGCCCACATGCATGTCCACCTTTGTGACAAAATAGTACACAATTCAGTCCACCACCCTTACAACCACGTGCACATCATTCGTCACACTTGCCAGAACACTGACACAATCTGAGAATGTTTGGTGACATCTCATTATACATTTAAAAGGGTTTAGTTTGGACTCTCATTTCGGTTTTCTTCTAGAAGATCATAGACATTCTGACAAAGACATACGCACAACGTATGGGGTAAGGTACCAATACCCTTGGTTGTTGAAGAGTTTGTATAAGTCTCTTTTTGAAGATCGTAAACTTTAATGTAGTTACAGTTGTGTTTATCCCTGCACGTTCTCTATTGATGCCCAAAATGTGTCTACTTGCAAGGGTGTGGGAACAGTTTCGGTCATAGATAGAGAAGGTCAATGGGAGTAATATTTGATCCCCGTAACTGGTTACCCTCCTTCAGTGACATCTCAGAGTAGGAGCAAAGTATGACATGCAGCAGCTCATTTTCACAAGCGTGCTTTGCTGAGGCAATTACTTGGCGAGTGAGTAGTTGGATAATTGCATTTGTCTTAGTTTTGACATAAAGTCCAAAATGACGTGAGTTTTTAAATTTTTCACCGATGACCAACTATTTTGACTCAGATGCTGTTCTATCTTTGCCAACAGCCTATATTTGTCTGATTTGGCAGGTAGATCAAAATCAAAAATAGGAGAAGACTGCAAGAGGTAATGTGAAAGAATCTCAAAAAGTCAAAAAAACTTATTGTTTGGCAATAAGTTGCAGCGTATTCTAAACTGTTTCTAAACATGTTTACAATGTACCGGTATGTCGCTAGAAATGTCGTGACAGTGAATGATCCAACACGCACAAGAGGAACCCTCAGAGTGGTGAATATCATTTAAGTATGGTGCCCACTTCATGGGACAAAGTACATGGTAGAACACTGGTAGAGCACTTGGTACAAAAATCACCATCAGTTCAACGTCCATTATCAACACCATCGGTTCAATTTCCATTATAAATATCAGCATATTCATTTTTTTCCAGTAGCCCGTAAACTAGCACTAGTTGCGACTTTGTGAAGTAAATTTATGTGTCTACATTCTTTATAATACGAAATCACCATCTTCATCATCTGTATTTGATACACTTGTATCATTGGTATTTTATATTTATCCAAATTTATTTCGATTCCGTACCATCACAAAATTTATCCCAGAGCTTAAGCTCACAGAACCAAATTGTTTCTTCATAATTGATCCTGCATGTATCCGCATCTTTGTAAAATAAATATACACTGACTCCTTATTGATAAGTTATTTACAAATAATTATATTATAATAATACCACCAATGAAGAAATATACATAGCGTTTATACATAACCCACTTGATATATAATTACCGATTATTTGATCCAATGATGTGGTTTGTTAACCCATAAACAAACAAATAACATAAAAGATAATACATATTTATGTGTAATAAGTGCATTTATCTGTTTATATTAGAAATAAAATCATTCTTGAAGACATATAGCGTCTCCTTGTATTACTTTCTAATCCAATGTCACACTACACAAATTATGAAGAAGATGGGCATATAATTTAGTAATTTAATCACTAACTACCCAGTCACAAATTTCAGATACTCCAGTCACGGAATCAAAGACATATGATTTAGTAATTTAACCATTAACTAGTCACAAATTTCAGATACTCCAGTCACGGAATCAAATAATCAGACACTGAATATTTCTCCACAAAAATCTATAAAGAGAACCTAGCATATAAGATTGTAAGTGGCCCATTTTCTTGCGGCAAAAACCTCCATCTTTTGATAGAAAGAAGATCTAAAATTTAATCCAGCTGAGATATTCACTTCGCAAGAGAAAATCATAATATTAGAGTTATAAATACGCATATCTAAGGTAAATGTGCGCTATAACTGATGGCGGTCATCTTGGTTTTCGTGCTCCAACAACCCAAAGCCACAGACCAATCAGCCTAAGCGGTTTTACGCCGACAATTTCGAGCAATTAATAACCTCTTGAAATGTCTCTATCTAGGAGTCCATAAATAATCAAAAAAGAAACTCGGTGTAGGCTACATACAAGTAACATGTGGGGTATGTAGAGCTCACCTGAAATAAAAAAAGGATATAAGGCCTACTTTACATGTTCCAAGTCAATCCGATCAAAACTACAATATGATTGATGGAGATCTGATTGATGTCGATTTCTTATTCCACTATATATTAACATGTAGAACTCAATGTAATAAACATGGTAAAAGAGCTTTTGACAGAAGTATGTCAATATTATTGATTTTTATATGTGTTTAATCGATATAAAACCTGTTAATTGGCTGTTTTAATTTTGAAAATGGCTGATAATCCATTAAATTTAACACAAAAAACTGTTTAAAATATATCTAGACACCACTGAATGCATTCTGCGTCAATACAAATGTTGATGATAAGGTATTTCCAAGTCAATTGCTTCAGAACTAGCCTACAACATGGCAGTTGGCGGCCATCTTGGATTTTTTACTTCAGCGACTATACACCACCGCGTATTCAGGCACAAATAGAAGATAACACATCAGTAGAATTAAACAATGATCAGATGATCTAGGCGAAGTATCAATCAGAATCTGTGATGGACAATCAGTGGAGAAGGTGATTTTAAGATTAGCAGTAGTAAAATGTCATTTCTAAATTGATAATATCCGCCATCTTGGATTTTAACAATGGGAAAACCTCCAAATTGTAATTTGACCATAAAAATGAGTTTGGAAGGACAAAATCATATGGGAAGTAGGTATTACAAATGTTTCTAAGTTAATTAGTTCAAAAGTTAATTAAACACTAAGGTCGTTGGCGGCCATTTTGGATTCTATGCTCTGCGGTTATACCACCGATTTTGCAAAATCACCGCCTGAAATATTAATGTCCAGTGTTAGTGTATCACGAATCAAACGAGAAACTCACTACACTCAAACAAATTTACGGGCCTGTAGGGCAGTTTCTGGTCTACGTGTGCTTACTGGATATTATGGAGTCTATCATTCTATACTTGAGCCTACTGCAGGTCAAATATTATTTATTTTTTATTAAAAAAGTTTATTTTTTCTCTGATCGTTATAAAACCTTGCCCAATCGATATTTGAATAATAAAAACATACTACTGGATATATTGGTCGCCTGAATATGAGAATTGGTTCAAGAGATAATAATAATTGTATTCCTACTATGGGCTCTGGTGGCCTTTTTGAAAATTGTTTGTGGTGACTTCTCGCCCCGGCTTTGAGATGTCTACCCTGGTCATTTTTCATTGGAAGGGATCTACCTACAAGAATCCGAAGTGAACTTCTCTATTATGAGAGTTTTATGCGGCTTTACATGGCAGGGCTATGACCATACATAGAATAGCGTAAGGTGTGATTGGTTCATGCACGTCCATTCACATCGGTCATTGTTGTAAGGTATCGAGCATCTTCTAAATTATTTTACTGTTGGTATTTTAATATTTGTAATAGGCCTACCCGTAAGGTGACATTTTTTTAGTCGAGAGAGTGCTATTACGTATCTTCTAAAAAAGCTCCATTGCCCATCTGAAGGCTTGACGCATCGGGGACTGCTACAGTTATTAATAGTTATCAAATATATAGTTGGATGGTCTACACAATTCACATGTATCGCACAACATATACTTTAATATGGTTGCTTCAACATGCCCTTGTAAAATACAAAGATGACTTACATGTTTAGACAGCTCGGACTAAGTATAAACATAAATTAAGACAACATCCATGAATTTATCTTGTGATGTTAGCAGAACTAATAAATGAATGTTGCATGATACCATATTGTGCAATTTGTCCGCGCGTGTTATTATATTAATGCTATTAATATGCAGATCATTCAATATGAACAAGGTCAAGCTGGTAAGGTTTCGGACTAATATATCATACGGGATGTTTGTAAATGGGCTATCATCACATTTAGATAATGGTCTTATCTAGTGACTGGTCAACATTATACATCATGCAACTATTAATCAGTTGAAATTGTCGATATGTCATGTATGTATATTATTTTGATAAGGTTATGTAGTAAAATTTAAGGAGTCTCTTAAGTTTTTTAACTAATGAGATACCAGTATTTTAAGTTTTTCAATTGATGAGATACATGCATTTATCTGCATTATTTAAATGTAAACATTTGTTAATTTAGGCATATTATATATCCCCTGGCTCAACAAATCACATTTTGAAATATACATGTAGGCCTACGTCGCTGTGTTTATATTAGCTGTATTGCCATGCCATCAAGTATATGTATCACACTTATTATTGAAATGTATAATTGTTTATTCTGCTGAGCCACTACCTCATCCGATTTTCTATTCCAGGTTCATCCCTATCTTTATAGATTCTGTGACAAAAGAGGCGATGAAGCTGATATGTAATACAGTAGACTCCCGCCAATACGGTCAAGTACGGGGCCGAATTTTTTTACCGTAATGGCGCATTAGTGATCGGGCAATAAACACCACGTGGCGTCCTGCTATTTGATATCAAATCAATTATGTCTATATGCTCCAAATAATAAAACGAATAATAACAATAGGGAATTTATTAAGTTTATTGCAGCTGTTTAGAAAAAACATTATTTAGTGCAAAGTTAAAAGTGATTATATAATTATGCACAATTAAATCAAAAAAGTATTTTAATAAAAACATTTTTTTCTAAATAAATGTCACAAAACAGCTTACTGCAGTTTGAAAAATGAATTGATGGATAATTGTTGACCGGTGGATTCTATTTTCACATGAGAGTCTTGTAATTTATCCACGATATTGAACATAGAATGTAGAATGCCATCTAGGCCACGGTTTGCTGTAAAGTCTTCGAGGACAGAAACCGCTGCCATAATCTTATGAATTGAGTATTTTTTAATCACTGACAGACTGTCACTTGTTGACGATGCGATTTGCCGGCCCTAGCTTTGATAAATCTCACTTTATCCCTTAGGGTAAGTTATGCACGCTTACGCGCAGACATGATTATGGTTACTTGCAGCATAAAACTTAATGATTGAATGACTTCTCACTTTCAAAAGCGTATTCTTATATCGGCCTGTGAGCCCTGTTTATGGCTTCTCAATGTTTATTAGTCACCGTGATGGAGTAACAACTCCGAGTTGAGATGCCATGTTCGAGGAGTTACAATTTACTCCATGTTATGGAGCTAATCATTAAGCCTACATGATGCATTAAAGCATTATTTTGCGTCCCTGAAAACAAACTTAATTTTCCCACAACTAAGGGTTTTAGAACGAAAATTTCCATGAAACTGGTTCACCAATACATGACAATTTTCTTTACTTTTTCACCCACTTTAAATCATCTTCATCCACCACAAGCCGAGAATTGCGACAGCAATTCGCGGCTTGTAGTGGATGAAGATGACAATGATCAATTCAGGCTTGAAAGGGTTAACCATGTGCGTCTCGATATAAAATAATCTACGTCTATTATTTGTAATAAAACTTAACATGTAATGATCATTACATAAAATTTGTTGAATTGTAAAATCTATATAGACACTATCTTAAATGATCAGTTTTGAGTTGTGTAATTACGACATTCCCACGTTACGTCTTTAATTATTATTATCACGGGCGTTTGAACCAACGCTGTTTTAACCCTTTTAGAGCCAAATTCCTCGCACCACTCCTACCCTCAACCGCCAAATTCCTGGGGGGGGATAAAAAAATGCTGGGTATTTTGTACTGCCGATGTATCTAGACACGTCAGCAGGATCCCAGAAAAGGAGCAAATAATGACATGTGATGATGTTGTGGTTTAACGGGGTACAACTCCAAGGTCACATCCAGGTCAAATTAAGGTCATCTCGAGGTCATTTCAAGGTAAAATTGACATAAAAAGGTGTTTTTTAAATACTTTTACCGATTTTAAACTCATGTGTGGTGCAGGAAAATATTAAAAATGACTTCTGTTCACACATTCTTTGTCGGATACCATTTCAACACGCACCTCAATGAGTTTTGGGGCATTTTCAGCTTGGTGGGGATAAGTACCCCTTGGTATTCCTCTTTATCACACCTCAACGCTGTAATGAATAAAAACAATACTAAAATGTGGCAGTGTGAAACTTTAGCTTGTGCTCCCATGACAAGAGATGGATACAGAATCGGGTAAGAAAGTTGCCATAGGCTGGTGTTGTGTTTACTGGGGTACTATCCAAGGCCACTTTAAGATTATTCCAAGGTCACTGCAAGGTCAAACTGGCAAAAAACATAACTTTTTAGATTTTTTATCTTTTCTAAACCCATTTTGGGGGGGGGGATGAATATTACAAATGACCGCTGTCGACACATTATTGGTCGGATTCCATTTCACCACGCATCACAAGGGGTTTTTATGCAATTTCAGCCTTGGGGGTGATTACCCCCTTGGTATTCCCCTCATCACACCCCTTTCCCAAAGCTGGAGTGAATCAACAAAATTACTGAAATGTAGCAGTGTGGAACCACAGCTTGAGCCCCCATAACAACATATGGATACCGAATTGGATATGAAAGTTGCAATGAGCTGGTGTTGTGCTTTACTTGGGGTATCACCCCAAGGTCACCTCAAGGTCATCTCAAGGTCATTGCAAGGTCAAACCGGAAAAAACATGATTTTTGTTTTTGTATATATTCCAAACCTATTTGGGGTGCGAGTGAGTATTACAAATGACTGCTGTTGACACATTATTGGTCGGGTACCATTTCACCACGAATCGAAAGTGGTTTGTATGACATTTCAGCCTTAGGGGGTGATTACCCCCTTGGTATTCCCCTTATCACACCCCTTTCCCAACGCGGTAGTGAATCAACAAAATTACTAAAATGTAGCAGTGTGGAACATCAGCTTCGGCCCTCATGACAACATTAAGATACAGAATTGGGTATGAAAGATGTCATGGGCTGGTACTGTGCTTTGAGTACCACCACCACTTGAGTACCATCCCAAGGTCACCTCAAGGTCATATCAAGGTCGCTGCAAGGTCAAACTGAAAAAAACATGATTTTTGTTTTTATCTATTCCAAACCCATTTGGGGTGCAGGTGAGTATTATAAAAGTCAGCTGTTGACACATTATCGATCGGGTACCATTTCACCAGGAATCGCAAGTATGCAATTTTACCCTTGGGGTGATTAACCCATTGGTATTTCTCTGATCCCATTCCCAAAGCTGGAGTGAATCAACACAATTACTAAAATGTTGCAGTGTGGCAGAAATTGACATTGAAGATGACCTTGAATCACCAAAATAGTACTATGATTTGATTTTCAGTCAAAATCCCATGAAAAAGAGGTATTACACACGCTTCTAACTGTATTTGCGGAAAATTATATTTTCTTATACCTGACCTTGAAATAAACCTTGAAGATGAACTTAAATAATAAAAATAATTTCATAGAGGCATTGCTCTATCAAAATTACATAAAAAGGAGGTATTACACATGTTCCCAGTTTTATTTGTTAAAAAAAATGTATTTTTGCTTACTTGACCTTGAAATAGACTTTTTGACCTTGAAGATAACATTCCGTCATGAAAATATCACAAGAAATGGATTGCCTAGTCAAAATCACATGAAAATGAGGTATTACACATGTTCCTAGCTGTATTTGTTGAAAAAGGTATTTTTGCTCATTTGACTTTTTGACAGTGAAGATGGCCGCTAAACGGACCACATGGGACAATATTTCGAAATGGGAACATCAACATTCCAGGGACCCTAAGGGCTACAAAAATATAAGGTAAACACGGTGGTCGGGAGACCCTCATTCCTGCCCTACTAGTAAGATGACACATTCAGTAGGCCTATAGACAGCCTTCATGATATCAAGGATTTTACTAAAATCTTAGTACACAATTATGAGGGACATCTCCTATATGAGTCAATCGCCACCACACTGTATTCGGCGGGCTGGTGACCATCAGTTTTTTTTTTTTGGGGGGGGGGGGTTGTCTGAATTTAAAAACAAATAAGTGCTGGGAAATAAATAACGAATTCATTGTTATTTCGTATCTATAAGCCTACCCCCACACGCAAATATGAAAAATGGACCACACACATTTTCTTTTTCACTCAGTGTAATTTTCTTTTTGTAATAAATATTTCCATGCCAACCAAAACCCAACTAGCCCCCCCCCCCCAACATTCTCCCATCTCCACCCTCATAGATAAGTAATGTTATACACGTATGCACCACTACATTGATCAATTTGCTTGCATAATCACCCCAATGAGGCTGGTGCCCTCTGTATGCGACACTGGCGGTATAGGGTAGAGCTGTGGGTGTCGCATATATGCGACACCGGCGGTTAAAGGGTTAATGTTGGCCAACCGTCTGCGATGATGGTCCACCATTACCTCAGCACTACATGAACACTAGTTGCTGTAGCGAGACGGTTTATCAAGAAATAATCTGCTATACACCTAACCCACTCAGCTTCTTAAAATAACATATAATTTAAAAAATCTTCACTATTGCATTATTGTCGGTTAATAACTCCTTGTCATAAATTTATTTTTGAAATTGTGTACACGTAATTGGTTTATACATATAACTGATATTAGGACGACGCGATTTAACCCTTGAAGCGCTGAAATATTGTTGTACAAACCTAGAAAGGTTTTGTCAATTTTAAAGTATCATAACTATCTTAATTAGCTCTTTCTGCTTCATTTGAATACCTATATTATCGGTCTCAGCCATTATAAATATTTTATTCTTTCAGTGCGGAGATTGACTTTAGACGTCAGAATCTGACGTCGACAGACGTCAGAATTTGACGTCTAAACGCTATCCCCGCACTGTAAAAGGGTTAAGTCACCACCCAGCTAACACTTGACCTTCACCGAATGCGTTTTAATGTTGGTCCAGCGTCTTGGACGGCGGACCAGCACTAAAACAACATTTGAATGAATGTGTCGTGTTTTTGGGCTCCGCCTATCGCGTAGGCTTAATAAAGGTCATTGATTGCTTATTAATTCCAAAACATAATTTATTACGGCCGTCCAGTCACAAAGAATAATATGTTTCTGATACAGTAAAGCAAAAAATAGTAAATACGTTTTCTATTTGCAAAAGTACGGTAATTTACAGCAGATTGTTATGGCACTTGATTTGACTCTTGTCTGAACAAGGATTCAGTAATAGAGTTGGCGTCATCCCGCTCTCTAGATTTCCCTGTGGTGGTCGTCATCAGGGAGTGAGGGCCGGACTTGAAATACCAACAAACACAAAACATTTGTATAACATTTATGCAATGTTGGGCCAACGTCGCAGACGTTGGGCCGACCTTGTATAAATGTTATACAAATGTTTTGTGTTTGCTGGGCATATAATCGCTGAGGCGACCCGCTAATCGCTGTGCGGTGCCATGTCACACGTATTTTGTAAATTGTCATTTCATTGTTAATTGAATTTTTGGCAATACGTTATTTTTTGAATTTTTTTTTATCAATACAAAATATATATATATATATATGATACAAAATATAACTATGCACATCGCGCCCTGGGAATGAAGGGGTTATCTCCTACTCTGCAGATATAACCCTTTCATTCCCAAGACGATACGTTTCATATCCGTCAGATAGTAAGCTGTGTTGGCATTCATATCATTAGAGTGGAAGTTAATAATCTGGATCACTTGCAATAACCCTTGTGGTGCTGGAGCCGTATATGGCTTTAAAGATGTTTTAGATCTATAGAAATATTAGTAAATTTAATAAAACAGTTTTTGGTAAATGCTCAGTTGATCCAATAATTCAATTGGGGAGATTTCCATTTTTCATACATAATACTATTTTTCATTCATTTGAAGCTGGAAATTGCGTTAGCAATTTCAGCTTCAAAAGAATGAAAAATACTCACAAACAGTATAGCAGTACAATGGTTAAAACTTTGAATGATGAAAGTCCTGCCTTGGTACATGTACATATTATTGTTGGTTCGTCAGCAGTCATTTGATGTTTGATCATGGATGACAGGGAGGACGTCGCAAATGTAGCCTTTGGGAATGTTCTGGATGATCAACATCAGTGAATTTGGTCTGGCATCGCATCTGAATCACATGCTGGCTGACTGCTGAATAAATGCTGGGCCATCATCTATGACATTAGTCCAACATTCATTCAAAACCGGGGACAGTCACTGTTCAATTCCTGGCCCAGGACAACTCTCTGCAGTAATAAGTGCCTTTGACTCAGACAATGACCGTATTGATAAGAAGAGCCGTCATGTTTTCTGGCGACGCAGTGCGTGTTATTTTTGTGGATTGTTTTTACTGCATTTGCTCTCTGTCATAATGGCATAAACCCAAAATCAGAAAATGTTCTACGGCGACTTAAATTCAAGGACTCTTCTTTATTCACCTTATGATAATTTTCCTTTAACTACCGTTCAATTATTAGTCGATTATTTTGGTTTCTGTTCAAAATAATCGCAATAAATAAATTTAAATTCCGGAAGTACACTTTTTTAAAACGAATGATATGTATGTATTTCCAGTGGAACCTATCTTTATGCAGGAACAAATTAAATGCGTGTGCTGTTTCAAAAAAACTAAATTAAAGATAAAGCAATTACTGACATTCTTTCCTACTACATACACATGGTTCTTCAACAGTTATTAAAAGTTTATCATGGATGATACTATGATATATATCTTTATTCATCTTATTCTTTTTGAATCCACTTTCATCATGCCCATTTCCGGTTGTTTATCTAATTATGGTGCTTTCATTCGATTTAGTGCATGCGAATATTTTGTAAACTAGGGGTGATTGCGAAATCCACAATGTCATCATGCTTTCTATAGCTTTCCAAAACTTCACAGAAAAGTTGCTTTGATGATTAAGACCAAAACCAGTGTTGTTTATGCCATGTACATGTACTTAAACACCTTTAAAGGTAACATCTGCTCATTCATCATTGTTCTATTCCATAATATATTGAAGTGTCAGGCTGATGAATAAAAAACACTCTTTAGGAGCTGTGAGCTGTCAGATGACTTCCACCCACAAACAAAAATTAAACGCCAATGGTATCATGCCAGTTTTCATGAGTGAACATCTTTATATTCTAACATCTTGTGGCTCGTTTAAAAATAATCATATTTTAGCAGTCATTTATCGTTAAAAAGAAAGTTAAGATAATCTTAGCGTTTTAATGATAAATGACTGAAATTTAATATAAGATTTTCTTAGTGAAACGAGCCCCTGATCTGTGTTGATCTATTATTGATTAATATATTAGCTCATGTCATCATGGACGTCTAAGCCGGTGATGTTGAGCTCGCACATAGGCCCTATGCTCAACATAGAGTGCGCTTTGTTTTCTTGTGACCTATACATTGGGTAATCAAGCATTTATACCCATCGGACGAGAACTTGCTGACAAGGTGAGTGAGTAAAATTGAGGTTCAAAGTCATTTTTTTCGTGGAGGCTTCGGCTTCTTTTGGATGATTGTTGTAGATTAGTTGATTATGTGCTATCAGAAATACAGAAGCTTATGTTTTTCTGGTACTTTGCTATGCATTATACAGCCAAAGGAATAATTCCCTAATGAGTGGTTCACTGATTCATCGGTGCACGCCTCCAGGGAGGGGGGGGGGGGGCAGGTTTCTGTGAGTGAGCGAGCGGCACTAGCTGCGCTACACTCTAAACAATATAGGTTTTTTTTAAAAAGAACCCTTCAGTACTATTACCATGCAACCCCTGGAAAACCCTGCAAGGGTTCTCCAGGGGTTGCATGGTAATAGTACTGAAGGGTTCCTTCTAAAGAACCTATATTGTTTAGAGTGTAGGAGTGAACCAAGTGGGTGAAAAAGTACTACAGCTAGCAACCATCCCAATAACCTTTTTTACTGACAAGGTAGACTTCGCGACTCTCGGGGCTGATTGAATGCTAGCCAGCTGGGCAAGCATCTGAATGAGAAATAATGAACGATTTAATAATTTATTTCTTTGCTTTGGATAGTTAGCTTATCGGAGGTCGGCGGTCGGCGCTTTACGTTGCTTAATGCACAGTATGGGCGATAATATGTGGGTCGTTGGTATCCATATACACGTAGTTAACCGAATGACGGGATACGCCGGCCACGGAATCACTCCACTAGACACTAGTGATATGTCTTTTGAAATATTGTGCATGTTGGTAAACTTTCAATTTTTTCATGGAAATGTCAATTGTTTTTTTTACTTCACAATTACATACAATGTGTAATGCATATAGTTGATAATTACCGTGTTGTCATAGCTTCAGTTTTCAAAGAAATACCCAGAAATATTAGGAATGGAATGTGTACTGAGATTCAACCCACTATATAATGACTTGTAAATTTTATTTGTATCTCCAACCAGCCGCGGAATAATTGTGTTTCATGAAAATCTTAGCCAAATAGAGATAGGATTTTTCACAACAGACCAACATTGATGAATAGAGTCAATACCCAGAACAGCAATGAATTCGGACTTTTTTGTGTAGTCGATATTATTGATAGCTATTGAATGTGCCTGCCTTTCATCATACATGCGCATAATACAAATGGCCTTCTGAAAACAGTCATCCTCATTTTCCATTGTCATTCGATTCATCTTTATGTAGTCAATGTGGGAAAAATATTTTTGTGTTTATCTTTCACATATTTGGACATTTCACACGAAAGTACAATATCACAATAATTGATAGATCTAAGTGTGCATAGTCGTCAATGATGATCTGCAGATTTGTATGTGTCACGGTTTTTTATATACCTTCGGCTATTAAATCCATATCGCTTAGATGCACCTGACTAAAAATACAATAGTTGCGGCATTCTTGAGGAGGTCGTCCAGAACAAACTGATTTTCTACAGGCAAAAACGTCACTTCACATGCCTGGAGTTGATACATAGAATCCGTATCGTTTTAATTATAGCCGTGGCCCCAGGGTGGTTCATAGAAGTACACGGATTCTAAAGCTTGATCCAGAAACACAAGGCATTGATCCAATGTTGATTTTATGTTGGGCCAGCGTCTACGACGCTGGCCCAACATAAATTCAGCATTGGGTTAAAATCTTGTCTTTGCTTAGAGTCCCTGACTCATAGATATCCTACATCATCGGCATTATTCATAACAGCCTTGTTCTGGACAGATATTAAGTCATACTTGGATCTGACTTCTGCTGGGATTGACTCGATGTTATTTGACACGGCATTATTCTGGCATTAGTGTTTGTTGAGCAAGTGATGGAGAAATTATTAGGACATTAGTGCCTATTTGTATGTGAGGTGTTGGAAAAACGTATTCTCAAGAGTTACTATAGACATTTTCTCATGAACATTTATTTACTATGCAGGAAATGACGACCATTGAGACAAATGACGATTGGAGAATGTTTGCATTTACATTGCTTCTCAGACAGGGACGAATCCAGGGGAGGGGTCACAGGGGTCACGTGGCCCCCTCTCAATTTTAAAATGCCTCTTTCGAAATTTGGAAAATATAATTTTATATAGGCCCTATATTACAATGTTTAAAATAGATGATAATTCTTAGATAGTTTGCCTAGAAATGGTGTATTTGGTATTTTATAAGCCAAAACATTAAGCCAAAACATTTTCTCTGGGTGACAGAGCATCTAAAGTGTTCACAGTCGGGGTGGGGCTGGTGTGCATTGACAGGCAGATCGTGTTTCTGGGTTTTTTATTGCTGACCGTCCATATCACCCCCTAACAATGATGCAGATTCTAAGTAATCCCTGGCTGACGCGGGCGACAGGGCAACCGGCTTTTCAGATTGACTAGCCCGAGCGCCGCCATCCAAGTGAACACATTATTTCAGCCAATGTTTTTTTAATGTTGGACCACCGTCTGCGACGCTGGGTCAACATTAGAACAACATTAGCTTTAAATTTCGTGCTTGACGCCGTGTTATTCAGATGGGTAAAACCGGCCCTGCTAAGTAAACAATGGTGATGATAGAAAAGCTCTGCTCTGCCATGTAAAATACCGTACATTTTATATTTTGTAGCCTTCTTGGTTTGTTATTATACGCTGTTTTTTAAACAATCACAAGCATGACAGGTACGTCATTGGTAGACATCTAAACCCCACATTTAGTTTTATGCGTCTCATATATATTATTCAATTCGCGACTTTTTACCTTTGCTAACTTTACTATATGTGCTGTATTCTATAGGTTTATGGTGCGGGGTGGCTGTTATGGCCGACCTGACCAGAATGCTCAGTGTACCTGGTCCCAGGGGAGTGGCTTTCCTGTGGATAAAAAAGTCACAACTAGTGTAAGTTAAGAAAAGTAATAAACTGCGGGATGGCACTTTTCACATTTGAAATTAGGTTTGACAAATAAGAAAACAAGAACTAAAAATGGAAAGGAAATGCAGTTTCTCAATTCGACTGTTCCTCTAAAGTTTATAGTAGGACATAAAATAGAAGTGAATACAAAACATCGTCCCTATATTGTTCCAATTTGGGCCTGGGCTCTGCAGGCAGCATGGAAACACAATTGCGTAAATGTTCCATAACATGTTTATTAGGATATATTTATGTTTGCAATGAGCATAAATTCTGCAGCGATCGGCAATTGACTATCCATGTTTTACCCGAGTATCTGACTGCGGAAATTACCATTTTCGGCGAACGATAGCTATTACGCTTAGTGACATGTTCAATTAAGAAAGCAAATTAACTTTGTCTTCAGTAAATCAGTGCCCGGTTGTCTTCTACAAGTATAATTTTATAGACCATCGAATATTATCAGATTATGCAATGATGCCTGCTTGTCATCTCCACAAAGACGATTTCATCAGGTGTATAATCACTGACAGATATATCGCACTGATTGGTAACAAACAGTCTTGATACAAATATCAGGAATGTGGCTGAGTGGCATAGAAATCTAGAAAATAGGAAAACATAGCGCCTAAATCCTCGGTTTTCCAAGCTCAGAAAAGTAACAAAAAGAAATTGTCGCCGCGTTGATAGAAGCAAACTCTAGAAAAAATAATAATGTAAGCTGATGGTTAAATGCCTAAAAGCCAGGACCGGTATGCTCCTAAAAGCTACTATATATCGTTTGCTTCGGATTGGTCGAGATGGCCATCTCGACCAATCCGAATCCAAAGATATGTCGTATTTTGTACCAGAATACGGACCATCACACAGCCGCGATAACCGTAAATAGCGCTATGTAAAATATCGATAATCAAGAGTCGATATTACTTATTTTAGTCATGCAATTTACGAGAGCGATAATTTGAGATTGAAACAGAAGCGATTTTTATTGAATCATCACACCATAAAATGTACCTTATCGAATAAAAAAATTGGTGACGCTGGCCCAACAATAAACCATGCGAGAGCTTGTTCGTCGATAGTGTAAATGTGGTGTATATCGCGCGATATGTCTCATCGCGGACTCTGTGAAATGACCTTTACAGAGGGGGGGGGGGGTGGGGATTCAAGTATACTCGCCTAAACATCCATGGTAGTTGTTAAGAAAGCGTAATTAGTGCTTTAATTATACTGCAAATGATGAATCTTTGATAGCATCCATGAATGGCCGGCAAATAATATTACAAGCCAAGCTCCAAAATATCGTACTCAGAGTACTTAGACTGTTAGATAGTAAAAAATTATAGTTCTGTATACCAGTATGACCTGTTAACTATTAAACTATTAAACGATGTTGCTTGTCATATTTGTTTCAACAGAAAGAGGTGTAAATATGCCCATAACTATTGACTACTACGCATGTAATAACCAGACAGGAAGGGTTCGTAATAGCCATGGCTTATTGTCTTCTGCGCGCCTGGCAATAAGAGCGCTCACTGCATGCTTAATATTCTCTACACTTTCTGGTGAAAAGAAATGAGATATTGATGCAGGCCACTAAGTCTGCCGCCTGCAGCTGTCACCTGTGTATGTGCTAACGACAGTAGTGGTCGTCTATCTACAGGTGCCGCTATATGTTTGGGTATTACTTAAAGGTGATCTATCACCCCTTATATAGTATGAATAATTATGTCCATATATGGGGTGATTGGCTATCATGTGACCCTCTGAGAGGGTCACATGATAGCCAATCACCCCACGGAGATGATTGGCTATCATGTGACCCTCTCAGAGGGTCACATGCTAGACAATCACCCCATATAAGGAAACACTTGTGCTCCATCTTGTGGCAACTTTTATTTATTTGTCACAAAATTATTCATACTATACAAGGGGTGATAGATCACCTTTAAGAAAAAAATTCAGCAGAAACTATGCAAAATAGGATATATAGTGCGCAAATAGTGATTTTACTACGGTTCTGTCTGCACAGTGATGCAATATCGCCACAAAAGGAAGCCCGAAGACGGAACTATCCCCTACTTTTATTTCGAATGACTTCAAGAGTTCTTTTTAGTACACAGCACCATAGACAGCACAGTACACTCCATGCCATTGGGACAGTTTGGAGCATTCTATATGCACAACCACGATGACAAATATCCGGCCCAACCAAGATACCTCCAGGTTACAAGCCCCAGTCGATACGAATGAGCCATCGGGGCCAGCCGGATGACTGAGTGAGTGAGTGAGTGAGTGAGTGAGTGAGTGAGTGAGTGAGTGAGTGAGTGAGTGAGTGAGTGAGTGAGTGAGTGAGTGAGTGAGTGAGTGAGTGAGTGAGTGAGTGAGTGTTGTTTTATGTCGTGTCCTGTACACATGGTACGTCATGACAATATCCCGACAAATGGAAGCCAGAAGTCGGAACCATGCCCTATTCTTATCGACTTCACGACTTCTTTATAGTACACAGTGTACCATAAACACGAGGTTTCGGATTAGTGTTGGGGTAACGTTGAAGTCGGTTGTTCAACATAGTTCCAACAAAAGCTCAACATCTCAACTTAGTGACCATCTCGATATAAACCACACATTTTATTTACTTGGACCTACATGTACAATAAGTGGACGTTGTTAAACACAAGGGAACTAACCCACATGACCATAAAAAATGAGATTTTTGTTTTATGACGTCGCCAGTACACCAGTCGTCATTAAAACAAATTGACCCAGACGATTGAACGAAATTTCACGCCGCCTAGCGAGTTGGGACCAAACCACAAACGACAAATGGGCCATTCTGAGTTTTGCACAACAGAACCAACCCACACATTAAAATGCGAAAAGCTGTATAAGCTGTTCAGATTGTTCTAAAAAGTAGCAGTGTAATATCTTGTTATCAATTATGCAACATATGTTCATCAAATTATTTGTACGTAACAGGTAATGCGATACATCTTTTCTGATGAATCATTTTGCTATTTGTGTACGCTGTTTCTTTTTACCGAAATTAGCAATGGAAATTTTTTCAGTTATTTGAATAGTATTTTATTTTACAAAAAGTAGCATCAACCATAATTTGAGTGATCCTCGTCTATTTTATTATTACATTGTTTTATTTTAAACATGATATATTCCATTACAACACGTAGTTCTAGATAAATAACTATCATTTGCCACCTTATGTGGGTTGGTTCCCCTGTGTAAAACGATATTTTTGCTCCAGGTTCCAGTGATTTAGATTCTGATGTTAACCTTATATTATGTTAACCACAATTATATTTATAATGTTCATGACTGTGATCTTTATTGCAATGTGTGTTTTAACAGTAGGACATCACATAATGGTTCGCGGGCTTAAAAAGAGTTTGCAACAGTGTTTATTAATTTGAGAATTGAATATTCGTGTTTTAATCACGTTCGCCTGACAATGAAATAGGAAGGATGAAGTGTTCTGAATAGCCCACATTTTAGCATTAACTATGGTGTGTTTGATCGCATTCTTCTGACAGAGAAATATGGAAGACAGAATGTTTAATATCTTAGCATAAGTATATTCGTGATTTTATTAACTATTCCAACAGTGACATAACAGTGACAAGCGCAGTTTCCTATGAAGTATATTTATATAACATGCAAATGTTATCAATGATAGCCTTAGGCCTATTATAATAAAATATCTTCAATAACTTACATGACATGCAGATTCATATATAGGGTATATTATGAACGAAGGCGAATAAGGTGCATTGTATTGTTGTAAAAGATAAGCGACTTGTCAAATAGTTGGGGAAGGGCGGGCAAAGGGGGCCACTAAACGTTTCTATGGTATTTAAGGAAAATATTCGAACTATTTTAAAACCAATGACTGTTCCATGTAAGGTACATGCAATGTAGATACATATAACAGACTCACATAGTGTTTCAATTATACCTTATTTTAATTGTGGGCCAAATAGATTTGCTTTCAAAGTGGGCCCCTTTGCGCAATAGCTTGGGCAAAGGGGTCCAGCGCATTGAGCAAAGGGGGCCACGCCCACCTTGGTACTTTTTATTATTTTGATACACAAGTGTGTACATTGAAGTGAGCCTAATAAAACAGATATGAAAAAAAACCCTTTCATTTGATGTATATGATGACATGTGTTGTTGGACATAATACTAAGTAATATATTAAATACTTTCGTTCACTGGGATTAGTGTGTGAAATATGTACCCATTGAAAGTTAGCGGACAAAGGGGGCCATGCTGTATGGTCTTTGTATTGAAATGGCCTGGCCCCCTTCGCCCTGGCTCCCATTGCCCAAGGGGTTGAGGTGGGGAATTTAGCATAGTATCTTTCCCCAAAGGGATCTCCTGACTAAAGTAATGACTATAAAACAAAGCAATATAATGTACCACACAAAACAATAGATTTTCAGAAGAAATCACATAAATTGATCAAGAGATTCATACAATTATATAAGCTTATATTCATAAAATTAAAAGCTTAAAATATGTATGAGATGTCTATTTATGTTTTTTGTATACACATGTTCATAATTCATAACAATGACGTCATTAATATTTCATACAACATGTCACAATTAAAATATCACTGATGGCCCCCTTTGCCCACCGGCCCCCTTTGCCCGTCTCTCCCCTATACATAATTTTGCGATTTTAGTTGTCACTTGTCATAGTTCACCATGTTACTACACATATAGCGCCAGGGACAGATGCCCGCATCACTTCTTATAAGTCCTATGTCACAATGTGTGAATGAATGATTGGAGGTTTAGGCCACCTTTGTACATATTTAAGCAAAACTCGGCGGTGAGAACCTCCTAAAATGGTGAGATTACACTGCCCTCCAGACACAGGATTCGAAATTCCATCCCTGGCTGCGTGAGGCCGATCACGCTACGTTTCGGTCAAATACGCAAAATTCCGTCATATAATATATACGTTCGCGTTAGATCTAAGCTAAAAAATATTCCATTTTCAATGTTTTCATCATAATGCAGAGACAGATGTATATTGTCCTAAAATGAGAGTCTCATTGAAGAATAGACATTGATGTCTTAGATCGACGCGGGCTCAATATAGAAATGTGGATTGGTTCCATTGTCCGAAATTGGAATACGCGATTCATCATTTTTAACAAGAGAGCCACGACCATTTGAACGCCTGCACCTTATACGCTATCATCAACACAATCACCAAAATGCTCCTTAGAGTACATGTTCAAACCAATATTCTAATAATTCCATGCAAACAACTCTCATTATTTTTCCCGAATTAACACAGCTCATCAAGCTTAAAGTTCATTTTACAGAAAATTACTTCCTTGTGGGTTGGTTCCCTTGTGCTTAATAACGTCCAAGTGTTCTTGCGATAATTCTAAATATTATAATTGTGTGGCCTGAGATATATTTCAGTTATTTTGTTTTGATGCGATTGATTTTCACGATCCCGACAAGTTAATTTGTTCTTCAGCTCAAATAGAACATTTTGCCATCACTATTATTTTATGGTGCGCTATTATGCATGGCGCAGATACATTCGACAGAAATTGATGCTGTTGTTGGAACGTGATTATGTAAATCTTTTTGAAGAAAAATGCTAACCACGACATATGCTTTGGCCTTATCGTGTTTATAGCAATCGTTTCCAGTTGTCAAGTCTCCGTGAAGACTCTCAATACATGAGAGACAGAGTTAGGCATATTATTTATCATAATTATGCACCGGAAAATATAAGTAATGGGTCTAGATTGTGGTTTGATTCACAAAAGCAGTCATTTATTCATAAAAATATAAGTATCTATGTATGTATGTATGTATGTATGTATGTATGTATATATAAAGACATGACGCTGATCAACTTCACATCACTATTATTTCAATAATGCATACGGCACCACAGTCAATAGTGAGGGAGACAAACGCGATTCTCATACTTTTCGTATGCGCGCAGTATATATTTACATATTTTGTATCACTAGAAAGGTAAAAGGTAGATTATAAGTCATGTTGTAGAATCCTGTCGTAAACAGGTCAGGGCCGGATCCAGGGGGGGGGGGGGGGAAGAGAGGCACTATAAGGTTAATACTCTCCTCTACTATGTCACCTAATGCATCACAGCCAAGAATGTAGAGCTCCGAGGGCTTTAACTGACTTAAAACACATCCGAACATAATGAGGATCCCTTATTTATATTCAACAGCTCGGTCACACCTGACTGATTTTATTATCATAGGCCTACCAGGCTAATTGGTCTGTAGGCTAATAGCCCTACGATAACTCTCTATTCCCGGCTTAGAATCTGTAGTGGTCGGACAGGGAAAATAATGTAGTGGTGTGTTTTAATCTCAACATTTGACTCAGCATTGCCCAGCTAAACGACAATCACAGGTACATGGCCGATGAACCAATATTACCTCGCCATCTACGACGCTGGCCCAACATTAAAACAACATTGGGGTCAATGTATGTATTGTGTTGCGGACATCAATGAAGCAGGAATATTTAACTACAATGAGCATTAAATCAGATATACTGCGTGAGTTGTATTTCAGTGGCATTATCAGTGACTTTGCTATACAAAAATCGACAAAAGTGTCTATATTGTAATTGACCACCTCTGTTATCGTGCTAGTACCATAGTTTTTCATGAAACAAGTTTAACCGATTTTCTCTTTGTATATAGGCCTACATGTGTAAGATTTACAGCTTAATTGTGCTTCTTTTAGTTTCTTTTTGTATATTCGAAGAAAATTATCTGTTCAATTTTTCATATTTATTTTCGGTATTATGGTTTAGCCTAGGCTACTAGTATATGGTATTTTATGCAATATGGATAATTGCAAAAGGGGGGCTCTCTCTCAAGGGGGCCCTGGGCCTCCCACATGCTTGATCCGGCCCTGGTCGTAAATGTTTTAAAATGCGAGATTTTTCCATAAATATAACTTATCAACTATACATGATTAGGGCATTATATATTGCTAACGTTATTTTTACTGTTCACAATATTCAACAGTCGCCAACACTAGTTTCTTGTCGAAATAACTGAAATCATTCCCCTTTTATATCAGTAACATAGCCAATTGCACTAGATCCGATTTCTGAAACGGATAAATGAAAATATAATTATCGTTAAAAGAAGAAAACTGCTAAACTATAGATGACAATGATGCTGATGAAACACGTTGAACATTAACGACACACGGACATTTTCATCTGGAGTTTAGAGGTAATCAATACAGGCAATCACAGTTAATTAAACAGATAATCAGGCAGATAATTAATATCTCAGTCAGTTTTGTAATCAATCAATATTATTGACAGCTATTGAAATTGCTTGCCTCGTTTTCATGTCCATCCATTGGAATGTTCATAACACAAATAGGCGAGAAAGTGCAATTATTCTCTTACGCTAGCCATCTTGTGTTTCATTGCCATGATTACAGTAAATTCAAATGTTTTGATACCAATCGTAAAAATCGTAATTTTGACAAACAAATGTATTTTTTCTCTGTATATGACTTCCACTATTTTTACTTATGTTCATTGCACTGCATAGGTTACCTCGTTTGTTAGTCGCTCGACATGTTGGGGCGACCAGGCGACGTGTGAAAATAAACAAAACACATCAGGAAAGACGAGACATGGATCTGCGTTTAATTGTTTTAACTAGAGGGTCGTGCTTGTACAATGGAAAACATTTCTGTAGCATAATTAGGAAAAAACAATTTGTTAAATAACATTTAAATGCTCAATGGAACACCCTCTGGGTGATGACATAGCGTGTGCAAAATATGAAATTGATCCATCAACGGCAAAGTGGCTACATAACATTGCCATACATGTTCGGGTATTTTAGTATTATAGATGTTTTTACAAAGTCGCATATAGTAAAAAAACAATAAAAAAATATCGGGATTATTTCATAAACATGAGTAATGGACTGCACCCACACACCTTGCACATAGAAGACATAGATTATCATATAGCTGTTATCACATTGCCGGCTTATAATCCAAGACATATCAACCTACTATGTGGACGGAGGTTTTCTTTCTTGTACATACCAGATCCATTGATGCTGATTTCGCTCTCGCCTTGTCTCCTGTCATCTGCAGTGTTCTGACGTGTCCTGTCATTGTTACTCTTAGTGTCTGACTCTATTGATCGCTGTGTTATGTGCCATTATCTACCTGATTTAAACATGTATGGGTCAGGTATATGGTCAGATGAGCCCTGATTACAGATCACAGCTAACGATCACAGGACAAATTTGTGAGCCCCACAAAATGACGCCAGTCAATATATTGGCATCCCAGCAAACACGAAAGATTGACCAGTGTTGTTGTTCTAATGTTCTAACGCTGGGCGGGGGCCGCGAGGTAGTGGTTAGCACCGCTGCCTTTCACGCCAGAGTTCGGGGTTTGGTTCCCGGTCTCGGCGGTTTAAAAGAAACAAAAAATGTTTCTTCCCCATCCACGTGTGAAAGTCAGTATTGTGGGGAGCATCCGTGACCAAGAGGTAGCGTGCTCGGCCTCAGACCGCCAGGGCTCGAATTTCGAATCCTGTGTCTGGGATCTCACTATCCTCACTATCCTCAGGATGTTCTCTTTGCCCAGTTTAGCCTATATGTGCACAAAGGTGGCCGATTCAATTTTTTTATTTCTTCTAACGCTGGGTCACCATCTACGACGATGTCCCAACTGTTAGAGGGGAAGTACACAGACAGCCCTAAATGAGATTACTGACTACGTACGCAAAAGCACTGTTGTCACAGATCGACATCAACGACGGAATTATTTTTTCGCGACATTTCAGTAAATCAGTAGACCTAAATCACGCAAATATTTTGACTCCTGCTTCTATATCGAAAAGCTGTCTTAAACAAACGAAATATGTTGTCCTCAACTTAACCCTCCTTTCATTTTGAGATTGTCATCAATGTCTTGGTAAGTTCTTCCTGATTTATTTGAACACCTATGTTATCGGTAAACGGGTCATTACAAATATTTTCATTTTTCTAGTGCGGAGAGCGTTTTATACGTCAGAATCTGGCGTCCACAAACGTTAAATTCTGACGTATAAACACGATCACCGCGCTGAAAGGGTTAAATTCAACCTTTTCATGATTGTATCCGGGGGCTGTTTGAATAAAACAAACAATAGGACAACATCACCACAACGTCTATTAGATCGGCCAAGCTACATCAACAATCTGGAAATTTGTCATTGCCACGTTTAATAAAGATGCGTAGAGAGACTACGCAGAGTTTGCAGGAGGCAAAATCTTTCTTTGCCGTCTTTCTATCACAGCAGACTGCCTTCCTTGTGCTACAAACGAAACAATCGGCAGAATAAATATTGTCAGTAATGATCAATGTAAATGTGTTTCTTGTTTCCCACACACTCTTGTATCTTGGCGACATCTGTCTCCTGTGGGAGACGACCTCAAAGTCTGACATTACATAGACCTTCTGGTTTAAAACACAAACGAAGCTATGTCTGGGGGGACTCGATAGTTGTAGGTGAATGTCAAAGGATACGTAGGTTGCTGTGCAAAAGTGACTTTACTTGGAACCTCAATTAACGCTAGTCAATTGGGGTTTTCCGCTAGTCAATTGGGGTTTTCCAGCGCCAAGATGAGATAAGATAAATTTTATTTTTTTAGCTCGGTTTATTTCACAGAAAAAATTAGCCGATCGTTATTTAAAAATCAACAATATGACAAACATAACACATAATACATCACAGATAATTGCACATATAAAACATTTAACATTACTTAAGATTCAGATTATAAGTCTTAAAAATACACATCAGATTAATTTGAAAATACTTGTCATTTCACAGTTGCATTTTATCACAGATAACCTAATTTCCATCTTTATGGTTATATTATATTAATTTAAAATACATTTGTATTATTTATATATAAAGTTACTTGTTTACATTTAAAAATGGTTATTTCATACAAATTAACCTACTTACATTTTTATATTTTAGTTAAATTAAATTAAAGGTACATTATAATACATTAGATGTTAAATTTTAGGACCCATATGGTGTACCCATTCCATTTTTCAATAAGGACATTGAAACCTAGTAGAGATGAAGCTGTTCTGGTTTTTATGGGGAGTGTATTCCAAATCCTCGGTGCTTTGTACATAAATGAATTTAGACCATGACGTGTAGACTTAAAGAAGGCAAAATAATTTTGAATTACTGGTTGGGGTGATTAGATCTTTTAAATAAGAGGGTGCAAGGTTGTGCATAATTTTATAAGTACGAGTTACAATGCTTCTTTCTCTACCAAGTTTCAAAGAGGGCAACTTAGATATGGACAGGAGACCATTATAATCACTAGTGTAGGCCCCATGTACAAATCTAAGAGCCCGTTCCTGTATTTTTTCCTTCTTTGTTATACTGCCCAATCCACAGAAGTGCCAGACTCCACTACAGAACTGAAAGTGGCATAGAATAAATTCCCTAAATATCGCCATTCTATAATTTTTGTTTATGAATTTAGAAAGTCGTTTTAGAACATTAAGATGATTTCTAGTTTTTTTGCAAATGTGTGATATGTGGTTTTCAAAATTTAATTTAGAGTCTAAGTGTACACCAAGACGTTTCACAACATCGTCTGGAATTATAGTAACATTATCAAGATCAAATGTAAAATTTTCCTCTTTACAGTTCAAGAATAAAGCCTGGAATTTCTGTGGATTAGCAAGCATTAGATTGTGGGTGAACCATTCTATTGCAAGATTTGATTCAGCCCGCTAAACTTCAACCACCTGTTGTTTTGTTGGTTGTTCAGAGCATATGGTATTATCGTCAGCATAGTTAACTAGATCAGCCCTGGTGATGAAGTGGAACATGTCATTGATAAATATATTAAAAAGTATCGGGCCAAGAATAGAGCCTTGCGGTACCCCCTTGTAATTTTAGGCTATTTGTGGTTATCCCATATGCATCAAGCTTTGCTATCAACAAATCATGATGCATACAATCAAACGAGAGACCAGTACCATTCAATTGAGGTTGGCCAGCACCAAGAGAGACGGGTACCATTCAATTGAGGTTTGCCGGTGCCAAGAGAGTCGAGTACTATTCAATTGAGGTTAGCCAACGCCAAAAGAAACGAGTAACATTCAATTGAGGTTGGCCAGCACCAAGAGAGACGGGTACCATTCAATTGAGGTTGGCCAGCACCAAGAGAGGCGAGTACCATTCAATTGAGGTTGGTCAGCACCAGGAGAGACGGGTACCATTCAATTGAGGTCGGCCAGCACCAGGAGAGACGGGTACCATTCAATTGAGGTTGGCCAGCGCCAAAAGAGACGAGTTCTATTCAATTGAGGCTGGCCAACGCCAAAAGAGACGAGTAGCATTCAATTGAGGCTGGCCAGCGCCAAGAGAGACGGGTACCATTCAATTGAGGTTTGCCAGTGCCAAGAGAGTCGAGTACTATTCAATTGAGGTTGGCCAACACCAAAAGAGACAAGTAACATTCAATTGAGGTTGGCCAGCACCAAGAGAGACGGGTACCATTCAACTGAGGTTGGCCAGCACCAAAAGAGACGGGTACCATTCAATTGAGGTTGACCAGCACCAAGAGAGGCGAGTACCATTCAATTAAGGTTGGCCAGCGCCAAGAGAGCCGGATACCATTTAATTGAGGTTGGCCAGCACCAAGAGATACAAGTATCATTCAATTGAGGTTGGCCAGCGCCATGAGATACGAGTATCATTCAATTGAGGTTAGCGAGCGCCAAGAGAGATGAGTACCATTCAATTGAGGTTGGCCAGCGCCATGAGATACGAGTATCATTCAATTGAGGTTAGCCAGCGCCAAGAGAGATGAGTACCATTTAATTGAGGTTGGCCAGCGCCATGAAATACGAGTACCATTCAATTGAGGTTGGCCAGCGCCATGAGATACGAGTATCATTCAATTGAGGTTGGCCAGCGCCATGAGATTCGAGTACAATTCAATTGAGGTTGGCCAGCGCCATGAGATACGAGTATCATTCAATTGAGGTTGGCCAGCGCCATGAGATACGAGTATCATTCAATTGAGGTTGGCCAGCGCCAAGAGAGATGAGTAACATACAATTGAGGTTGGCCAGCTCCAAGAGAGACAAGTAACATTCAATTGAGGTTGGACAGCACCAAGAGACACGAGTACCATTCAATTGAGGTTGTACAGCACCAAGAGAGACGAGTACCATTTAATTGAGGTTGGACAGCACCAAGAGAGACGAATAACATTCAGTTTAAGCTGGGCAGCTCCAAGACAGACAAGTAACATTCAATTGAGGTTGGACAGCACCAAGAGACACGATTACTATTCAATTGAGGTTGGACAGCACCAAGAGAGACGAGTACCATTTAATTGAGGTTGGACAGCACCAAGAGAGACGAGTAACATTCAGTTTTAGCTGGCCAGTTCCAAGAGAGACACGTAACATTCAATTGAGGTTGGACAGCACCAAGAGACACGAGTACCATTCAATTGAGGTTGGACAGCACCAAGAGATACGAGTAACATTCAGTTTAAGCTGGCCAGCACCAAGAGAGACGAGTACCATTCAATTGAGGTTGGCCAGCACCAAGAGACACGAGTACCATTCAATTGAGGTTGGACAGCACCAAGAGAGACGAGTAACATTCAATTGAGGTTGGCCAGCTCCAAGAGCGACGAGTACCATTCAATTGAGCTTGGCCAGCTCCAAGAGCGACGACTACCATTCAATTGAGGTTGGCCAGCTTCAAGAGACACGAGTAAAATTCAATTGAGGTTGGACAGCTCCAAGAGACACGAGTAACATTCAGTTTAAGCTGGCCAGCTCCAAGAGAGACAAGTAACATTCAATTGAGGTTGGACAGCACCAAGAGACACGAGTAACATTCAATTGAGGTTGGCCAGCTCCAAGAGCGACGAGTACCATTCAATTGAGGTTGGCCAGCTCCAAGAGCGACGAGTACCATTCAATTGAGGTTGGACAGCTCCAAGAGACACGAATAACATTCAATTGAGGTTGGCCAGCTTCAAGAGACACAAGCAACATTTTATTGAGGTTGGACAGCACCAAGAGAGACTTAACACCAGATTTCAAAACATGTTGGAATAACCTCTGAAAGGCCACGACAGGGAAGACCAAAGATAAATAATGCACTGAAGATCGCAGGGAGATACAAAAACAGGGTTTCTACACAGGCACTAACTTACACACTGGGGCCAAGCGGCCCTTAAGTGAGTGACATTAGTCAATGAATGAATACGTACATCATTTTTTTGGCAATTTAAAATGCACAAATGGGTCATACGCGTTACTGTGAGTGACCCACATCAAGAAAAACTGGCATATAATAATCTTCAATAATCAATTAATGAGCGGTAAATTTCGGTTTCTTCAATTATATTAAATATTTTTATCCGCAATGTGGTGTTGTGCTTCTTGCTTTGTTAGTTATATTATGTGAAAAGTATTACAATATTTACATAAAACTTCTGCGAAATTAAGACTACCACATACAATTGATGATAGGTAATTATTTGACTGTGAAAATCAAACTACCGAAACAGAAAACGACAATTTTTTGGCCCCTGTGATTTGACTAAAAAGTGATGCTTAAAGTGATGATTAAATGTTCGTTAAATGGCTCAACACTAGGTGCAGCGACGTGCGGTAATTACAGACACTAGTACAGCCATGCACATTGATAAGGGAGTGTTATCGGTATTCCCACGAATGATGTTAACATACCAAATTATCGGTCTGATTGTGCGCAAGCCAGATAGGGAATGTCTATCCCTTGAAATTTTATTGCAGTGATCTTGCTGATCTGAATGTAATTGACAGGCAGGAAGTACCGGTAATAGCAGTAGGTCATTGACTTCAGGGCGACTGGCAGGAGACTTCTGGTGGAATAATCCTTTTCACTGTCTGGTCAGAATTAATGGGATCTGGGCAGCCCATTATATTTGCGTGCAGCTGTCAACTGCATGTGTTGGTGACAAAAGTGACCCACATTTTGCCTGCGACGCCATTGTATGTCACTGTTGACCGAGAAATCTCGCTGACTTCCCCCGGAATTTCACTCTCGTCCATCAGCTCTCATCAGAGTGATTAGAGTGAACTACATGGTAATGTTGAGCTTTAAATCATACATCAGGGAGTCGATGTCGGGGCCCTGGTGTAGTGGTAGAGCTGGATCTCGCGGGCCTTCCTTAGCTCTAGTATTCAGATTCCAATGTTTCTTCCCTGCCCACTCGTAAAGATACAGTATTGTGTTGAGCCTCCGTGACCGAGAGGTAGCGTGCTCGTCTCAGACCATCGCGATTCAAACTGCATGTGTCTGATTAGTAGGCCTATAGTGTCATCTGATTATATATCATCCTCGGAATTTTCTCCTCGTCTAGCTTAGACTGTATACAGCACAGGACAGGGACACGCAATGCCGTTATAGCATATCTTGACTATTTACTATTATGCCGGGATGGAAATCAGACACGTAAATTGTCGGTAACGCCATACCATCCGTTTACCCTTTTGCTGCTTAGGTATCTTATTTAAATTTTCACTTACTTGTTTAATTTGGGACCGAACAATTCAAAATTTCGATGTTTGAACACTCATTTTATTCAAAATGACAGTGATTTAACCTGCTAATAAAACAGACTAAAACAGGCTATAGTTGTACTTGGTAGTTGAAGGGTTAACGTTAGATAAACGCAGTGAACCCGGAGCTTACTCTCGTAAACAATACTCTATAGTTTTCTAATTTACCACCAGCAGCTCCAGTAAATATGCTGTCACAGACGGTGGCCCAGCATTGAACCAACAGAGAAGCAATGTGTTTTGTTTACCATGTTTACTGGGTACTACACGACCTGGTTATGAAAACACACATCAAGAAAAAATGGCATATAATAATCTTCAATAATCAATTAATGAGCGGTATATCTCGGTTCCTTCAATTATATTAAATATTTTTATCCGCAAAGTGGTGTTGCGCTTCTTGCTTTGTTAGGTATATTATGTGAAAAGTATAACAATATTTACATAAAACTGCTGCGAAATTAGAACTACCACATGCAATTGATGATAGGTAATTATTTGACTGTGAGAATCAAACTACCGAAACAGAAAACGACAATTTTTTGGCCCCTGTGATTTGACTAAAAAGTGATGATTAAAGTGATTATTAAATGTTCGTTAAATGGCTCAACACTAGGTGCAGCGACGTGCGGTAATTACAGACACTAGTACAGCAATGCACATTGATAAGGGAGTGTTATCGGTATTCCCACGAATGATGTTAACGTACCAAATTATCGGTCTGATTGTGCGCAAGCCAGATAGAGGATCTTTATCCCTTTAAAAAAGTAAATTTTATTGCAGTGATCTTGCTGATCTGAATGTAATGGACAGGCAGGAAGTGCGGGTAATAGCAGTAGGTCATTGACTTCAGGGCGACTGGCAGGAGACTTCTGGTGGAATAATTCTTTTCACTGTCTGGTCAAAATTAATGGGATCTGGGCAGCCCATTATATTTGCGTGCAGCTGTCAACTGCATGTTTTGGTGACAAAAGTGACCCACATTTTGCCTGAGACGCCATTGTATGTCACTGTTGACCGAGAAATCTCGCTGACTTCCCCCGGAATTTCACTCTCGTCCATCAGCTCTCATCAGAGTGATCAGAGTGAACTACATGGTAATGTTGAGCTTTAAATCATACATCAGGGAGTCGATGTCGGGGCCCTGGTGTAGTGGTAGAGCTGGATCTCGCGGGCCTTCCTTAGCTCTTGTAGTCAGATTCCAATGTTTCTTCCCTGCCCACTCGTAAAGATACAGTATTGTGTTGAGCCTCCGTGACCGAGAGGTAGCGTGCTCGTCTCAGACCATCGCGACTCAAACTTCATGTGTATGATTAGTAGGCCTATAGTGTCATCTGGTTATATATCATCCTCGGAATTTTCTCTTCGTTCAGCTTAGCCTGTATACAGCACAGGAGAGGGACACGCAATGCCGTTATAACATATCTTGACTATTTACTATTATGCCGGGATGGAAATCAGACACGCAAATTGTCAGTAACGCCATACCATCCGTTTACCATTTTGTTGCTTAGTTATCTCATTTAAATTTTCACTCACTTGTTTAATTTGGGACCGAACAATTCCAAATTTTGATGTTTGAACACTCATTTTATTCAAAATATCAGTGATTAACCCTGCTAATTAAACAGACTAAAACAGGCTATAGCTGTACTTGGTAGTTGAAGGGTTAACGTTAGATAAACGCAGTGAGCCCGGCGCTTACTTTCGTAATCAATACTCTATAGTTTTCTAATTTACCACCAGCAGCTCCAGTAAATATGCTGTCGCAGACGGTGGCCCAGCATTGAACCAACAGAAAAGCAATGTGTTTTGTTTACCATGTTTACTGGGTACTACACGACCTGGTTATGAAAACACACATCAAGAAAAAATGGCAGATAATAATCTTCAATAATCAATTAATGAGCGGTATATCTCGGTTTCTTCAATTATATTAAATATTTTTATCCGCAAAGTGGTGTTGCGCTTCTTGCTTTGTTAGGTATATTATGTGAAAAGTAGAACAATATTTACATAAAACTTCTGCGAAATTAGAACTACCACATGCAATTGGTGATAGGTAATTATTTGACTGTGAAAATCAAACTACCGAAACAGAAAACGACAATTTTTTGGCTCCTGTGATTTGACTAAAAAGTGATGATTAAAGTGATGATTAAATGTTCGTTAAATGGCTCAACACTAGGTGCAGCGACGTGCGGTAATTACAGACACTAGTACAGCCATGCACATTGATAAGGGAGTGTTATCGGTATTCACACGAATGATGTTAACGTACCAAATTATCGGTCTGATTGTGCGCAAGCCAGATAGGGAATGTCTATCCCTTGAAATTTCATTGCAGTGATCTTGCCGATCTGAATGTAATTGACAGGCAGGAAGTACCGGTAATAGCAGTAGGTCATTGACTTCAGGGCGACTGGCAGGAGACTTCTGGTGGAATAATTCTTTTCACTGTCTGGTCAGAATTAATGGGATCTGGGCAGCCCATTATATTTGCGTGCAGCTGTCAACTGCATGTTTTGGTGACAAAAGTGACCCACATTTTGCCTGCGACGCCATTGTATGTCACTGTTGACCGAGAAATCTCGCTGACTTCCCCCGGAATTTCACTCTCGTCCATCAGCTATCATCAGAGTGATTAGAGTGAACTACATGGTAATGTTGAGCTTTAAATCATACATCAGGGAGTCGATGTCGGGGCCCTGGTGTAGTGGTAGAGCTGGATCTCGCGGGCCTTCCTTAGCTCTAGTATTCAGATTCCAATGTTTCTTCCCTGCCCACTCGTAAAGATACAGTATTGTTTTGAGCCTCCGTGACCGAGAGGTAGCGTTCTCGTCTCAGACCATCGCGATTCAAACTGCATGTGTCTGATTAGTAGGCCTATAGTGTCATCTGATTATATATCATCCTCGGAATTTTCTCCTCGTCCAGCTTAGCCTGTATACAGCACAGGACAGGGACACGCAATGCCGTTATAACATATCTTGACTATTTACTATTATGCCGGGATGGAAATCAGACACGTAAATTGTCAGTAACGCCATACCATCCGTTTACCCTTTTGCTGCTTAGGTATCTTATTTAAATTTTCACTTACTTGTTTAATTTGGGACCGAACAATTCAAAATGACAGTGATTTAACCTGCTAATAAAACAGACTAAAACAGGCTATAGTTGTACTTGGTAGTTGAAGGGTTAACGTTAGATACACGCAGTGAACCCGGCGCTTACTCTCGTAAACAATACTCTATAGTTTTCTAATTTACCACCAGCAGCTCCAGTAAATATGCTGTCACAGACGGTGGCCCAGCATTGAACCAACAGAGAAGCAATGTGTTTTGTTTACCATGTTTACTGGGTACCGCACGACCTGGTTATGAAAACACACATCAAGAAAAAATGGCATATAATAATCTTCAATAATCAATTAATGAGCGGTATATCTCGGTTCCTTCAATTATAATAAATATTTTTATCCGCAAAGTGGTGTTGCGCTTCTTGCTTTGTTAGGTATATTATGTGAAAAGTATAACAATATTTACATAAAACTTCTGCGACATTAAGACTACCACATGCAATTGATGATAGGTAATTATTTGACTGTGAGAATCAAACTACCGAAACAGAAAACGACAATTTTTTGGCCCCTGTGATTTGACTAAAAAGTGATGATTAAAGTGATTATTAAATGTTCGTTAAATGGCTCAACACTAGGTGCAGCGACGTGCGGTAATTACAGACACTAGTACAGCAATGCACATTGATAAGGGAGTGTTATCGGTATTCCCACGAATGATGTTAACGTACCAAATTATCGGTCTGATTGTGCGCAAGCCAGATAGAGGATCTTTATCCCTTTAAAAAAGTAAATTTTATTGCAGTGATCTTGCTGATCTGAATGTAATGGACAGGCAGGAAGTGCGGGTAATAGCAGTAGGTCATTGACTTCAGGGCGACTGGCAGGAGACTTCTGGTGGAATAATTCTTTTCACTGTCTGGTCAAAATTAATGGGATCTGGGCAGCCCATTATATTTGCGTGCAGCTGTCAACTGCATGTTTTGGTGACAAAAGTGACCCACATTTTGCCTGCGACGCCATTGTATGTCACTGTTGACCGAGAAATCTCGCTGACTTCCCCCGGAATTTCACTCTCGTCCATCAGCTCTCATCAGAGTGATCAGAGTGAACTACATGGTAATGTTGAGCTTTAAATCATACATCAGGGAGTCGATGTCGGGGCCCTGGTGTAGTGGTAGAGCTGGATCTCGCGGGCCTTCCTTAGCTCTAGTAGTCAGATTCCAATGTTTCTTCCCTGCCCACTCGTGAAGATACAGTATTGTGTTGAGCCTCCGTGACCGAGAGGTAGCGTGCTCGTCTCAGACCATCGCGACTCAAACTTCATGTGTATGATTAGTAGGCCTATAGTGTCATCTGGTTATATATCATCCTCGGAATTTTCTCTTCGTTCAGCTTAGCCTGTATACAGCACAGGAGAGGGACACGCAATGCCGTTATAACATATCTTGACTATTTACTATTATGCCGCGATGGAAATCAGACACGCAAATTGTCAGTAACGCCATACCATCCGTTTACCATTTTGCTGCTTAGTTATCTCATTTAAATTTTCACTCACTTGTTTAATTTGGGACCGAACAATTCCAACTTTCGATGTTTGAACACTCATTCTATTTAAAATGACAGTGATTTAACCTGCTAATGAAACAGACTAAAACAGGCTATAGTTGTACTTGGTAGTTGAATGGTTAACGTTAGATACACGCAGTGAACCCGACGCTTACTCTCGTAAACAATACTCTATAGTTTTCTAATTTACCACCAGCAGCTCCAGTAAATATGCTGTCGCAGACGGTGGCCCAGCATTGAACCAACAGAAAAGCAATGTGTTTTGTTTACCATGTTTACTGGGTACTACACGACCTGGTTATGAAAACACACATCAAGAAAAAATGGCAGATAATAATCTTCAATAATCAATTAATGAGCGGTATATCTCGGTTTCTTCAATTATATTAAATATTTTTATCCGCAAAGTGGTGTTGCGCTTCTTGTTTTGTTAAGTATATTATGTGAAAAGTATAACAATATTTACATAAAACTTCTGCGAAATTAGAACTACCACATGCAATTGGTGATAGGTAATTATTTAACTGTGAAAATCAAACTACCGAAACAGAAAACGACAATTTTTTGGCTCCTGTGATTTGACTGAAAAGTGATGATTAAAGTGATTATTAAATGTTCGTTAAATGGCTCAACACTAGGTGCAGCGACGTGCGGTAATTACAGACACTAGTACAGCCATGCACATTGATAAGGGAGTGTTATCGGTATTCCCACGAATGATGTTAACGTACCAAATTATCGGTCTGATTGTGCGCAAGCCAGATAGAGGATCTTTATCCCTTTAAAAAAGTAAATTTTATTGCAGTAATCTTGCTGATCTGAATGTAATGGACAGGCAGGAAGTGCGGGTAATAGCAGTAGGTCATTGACTTCAGGGCGACTGGCAGGAGACTTCTGGTGGAATAATTCTTTTCACTGTCTGGTCAGAATTAATGAGATCTGGACAGCCCATTATATTTGCGTGGAGCTGTCAACTGCATGTTTTGGTGACAAAAGTAACCCACATTTTGCCTGCGACGCCATTGTATGTCACTGTTGACCGAGAAATCTTGCTGACTTCCCCCGGAATTTCACTCTCGTCCATCAGCTCTCATCAGAGTGATCAGAGTGAACTACATGGTTATTTTGAGCTTTAAATCATACATCAGGGAGTCGATGTCGGGGCCCTGGTGTAGTGGTAGAGCTGAATCTCGCGGGCCTTCCTTAGCTCTAGTAGTCAGATTCCAATGTTTCTTCCCTGCCCACTCGTAAAGATACAGTATTGTGTTGAGCCTCCGTGACCGAGAGGTAGCGTGCTCGTCTCAGACCATCGCGACTCAAACTTAATGTGTATGATTAGTAGGCCTATAGTGTCATCTGGTTGTATATCATCCTCGGAATTTTCTCCTCGTTCAGCTTAGCCTGTATACAGCACAGGAGAGGGACACGCAATGCCGTTATAACATATCTTGACTATTTACTATTATGCCGGGATGGAAATCAGACACGCAAATTGTCAGTAACGCCATACCATCCGTTTACCATTTTGCTGCTTAGGTATCGTATTTAAATTTTCACTCACTTGTTTATTTTGGGACCGAACAATTCCAACTTTTGATGTTTGAACACTCATTCTATTTAAAATGACAGTGATTTAACCTGCTAATGAAACAGACTAAAACAGGCTATAGTTGTACTTGGTAGTTGAATGGTTAACGTTAGATACACGCAGTGAACCCGACGCTTACTCTCGTAAACAATACTCTATAGTTTTCTAATTTACCACCAGCAGCTCCAGTAAATATGCTGTCGCAGACGGTGGCCCAGCATTGAACCAACAGAAAAGCAATGTGTTTTGTTTACCATGTTTACTGGGTACTACACGACCTGGTTATGAAAACACACATCAAGAAAAAATGGCAGATAATAATCTTCAATAATCAATTAATGAGCGGTATATCTCGGTTTCTTCAATTATATTAAATATTTTTATCCGCAAAGTGGTGTTGCGCTTCTTGTTTTGTTAAGTATATTATGTGAAAAGTATAACAATATTTACATAAAACTTCTGCGAAATTAGAACTACCACATGCAATTGGTGATAGGTAATTATTTAACTGTGAAAATCAAACTACCGAAACAGAAAACGACAATTTTTTGGCTCCTGTGATTTGACTGAAAAGTGATGATTAAAGTGATTATTAAATGTTCGTTAAATGGCTCAACACTAGGTGCAGCGACGTGCGGTAATTACAGACACTAGTACAGCCATGCACATTGATAAGGGAGTGTTATCGGTATTCCCACGAATGATGTTAACGTACCAAATTATCGGTCTGATTGTGCGCAAGCCAGATAGAGGATCTTTATCCCTTTAAAAAAGTAAATTTTATTGCAGTAATCTTGCTGATCTGAATGTAATGGACAGGCAGGAAGTGCGGGTAATAGCAGTAGGTCATTGACTTCAGGGCGACTGGCAGGAGACTTCTGGTGGAATAATTCTTTTCACTGTCTGGTCAGAATTAATGAGATCTGGACAGCCCATTATATTTGCGTGGAGCTGTCAACTGCATGTTTTGGTGACAAAAGTAACCCACATTTTGCCTGCGACGCCATTGTATGTCACTGTTGACCGAGAAATCTTGCTGACTTCCCCCGGAATTTCACTCTCGTCCATCAGCTCTCATCAGAGTGATCAGAGTGAACTACATGGTTATTTTGAGCTTTAAATCATACATCAGGGAGTCGATGTCGGGGCCCTGGTGTAGTGGTAGAGCTGAATCTCGCGGGCCTTCCTTAGCTCTAGTAGTCAGATTCCAATGTTTCTTCCCTGCCCACTCGTAAAGATACAGTATTGTGTTGAGCCTCCGTGACCGAGAGGTAGCGTGCTCGTCTCAGACCATCGCGACTCAAACTTAATGTGTATGATTAGTAGGCCTATAGTGTCATCTGGTTGTATATCATCCTCGGAATTTTCTCCTCGTTCAGCTTAGCCTGTATACAGCACAGGAGAGGGACACGCAATGCCGTTATAACATATCTTGACTATTTACTATTATGCCGGGATGGAAATCAGACACGCAAATTGTCAGTAACGCCATACCATCCGTTTACCATTTTGCTGCTTAGGTATCGTATTTAAATTTTCACTCACTTGTTTATTTTGGGACCGAACAATTCCAACTTTTGATGTTTGAACACTCATTCTATTTAAAATGACAGTGATTTAACCTGCTAATGAAACAGACTAAAACAGGCTATAGTTGTACTTGGTAGTTGAATGGTTAACGTTAGATACACGCAGTGAACCCGACGCTTACTCTCGTAAACAATACTCTATAGTTTTCTAATTTACCACCAGCAGCTCCAGTAAATATGCTGTCGCAGACGGTGGCCCAGCATTGAACCAACAGAAAAGCAATGTGTTTTGTTTACCATGTTTACTGGGTACTACACGACCTGGTTATGAAAACACACATCAAGAAAAAATGGCAGATAATAATCTTCAATAATCAATTAATGAGCGGTATATCTCGGTTTCTTCAATTATATTAAATATTTTTATCCGCAAAGTGGTGTTGCGCTTCTTGTTTTGTTAAGTATATTATGTGAAAAGTATAACAATATTTACATAAAACTTCTGCGAAATTAGAACTACCACATGCAATTGGTGATAGGTAATTATTTAACTGTGAAAATCAAACTACCGAAACAGAAAACGACAATTTTTTGGCTCCTGTGATTTGACTGAAAAGTGATGATTAAAGTGATTATTAAATGTTCGTTAAATGGCTCAACACTAGGTGCAGCGACGTGCGGTAATTACAGACACTAGTACAGCCATGCACATTGATAAGGGAGTGTTATCGGTATTCCCACGAATGATGTTAACGTACCAAATTATCGGTCTGATTGTGCGCAAGCCAGATAGAGGATCTTTATCCCTTTAAAAAAGTAAATTTTATTGCAGTAATCTTGCTGATCTGAATGTAATGGACAGGCAGGAAGTGCGGGTAATAGCAGTAGGTCATTGACTTCAGGGCGACTGGCAGGAGACTTCTGGTGGAATAATTCTTTTCACTGTCTGGTCAAAATTAATGGGATCTGGGCAGCCCATTATATTTGCGTGGAGCTGTCAACTGCATGTTTTGGTGACAAAAGTAACCCACATTTTGCCTGCGACGCCATTGTATGTCACTGTTGACCGAGAAATCTCGCTGACTTCCCCCGGAATTTCACTCTCGTCCATCAGCTCTCATCAGAGTGATCAGAGTGAACTACATGGTAATGTTGAGCTTTAAATCATACATCAGGGAGTCGATGTCGGGGCCCTGGTGTAGTGGTAGAGCTGAATCTTGCGGGCCTTCCTTAGCTCTAGTAGTCAGATTCCAATGTTTCTTCCCTGCCCACTCGTAAAGATACAGTATTGTGTTGAGCCTCCGTGACCGAGAGGTAGCGTGCTCGTCTCAGACCATCGCGACTCAAACTTCATGTGTATGATTAGTAGGCCTATAGTGTCATCTGGTTATATATCATCCTCGGAATTTTCTCCTCGTTCAGCTTAGCCTGTATACAGCACAGGAGAGGGACACGCAATGCCGTTATAACATATCTTGACTATTTACTATTATGCCGGGATGGAAATCAGACACGCAAATTGTCAGTAACGCCATACCATCCGTTTACCATTTTGCTGCTTAGGTATCGTATTTAAATTTTCACTTACTTGTTTATTTTGGGACCGAACAATTCCAACTTTTGATGTTGGAACACTCATTTTATTTAAAATATCAGTGATTTAACCTGCTAATTAAACAGACTAAAACAGGCTATAGTTGTACTTGGTAGTTGAAGGGTTAACGTTAAACGCAGTGAACCCGGAGCTTACTCTCGTAAACAATACTCTACAGTTTTCTAATTTACCACCAGCAGCTCCAGTAAATATGCTTTAATTAATTAGGTTTGTGTTCCCGGCCAGAGCTGCAGGCTGTTGTACACAGGCTGATTTAATAAACCATTGACTGTATACTGGTGCAAAGTGGCCAAGCTCCATCTTGTTTACTTCACGCAGATGTTTTCTGAAGTTTTTCCGTGTCGATGAGTTTCACCTTCCACATTTCTTTCTCCTGGTCAAACATGTTCTTCTCTGATGTAATTGCGTTTGATCGCTACTATTTGTAAATGTATTATATCTGAGACAAAAACAGGCCTTAATGTGATATAATGTTTTGTACTAATGTTTTATTCATTTCACTTCATTTGCTGTTTTCAAACGGATGGACCGCGGCGCAGTAAAATATAACATTGTTTCTCTATTGTTTTTATAGCTTTGTTTCAATGTTGTGTCAGCGTCGCAGACGGTGGCCCAGCATTGAACCAACAGAGAAGCAATGTGTTGTGTTTACCATGCTTACTGGGTACCGCACGACCTGGTTATGAAAACACACACATTGGCGGCATACTCTTTATGAGGTGTTTATATGGACGCCTATGACACCCACTGTCAAACGTAGCGTTATGATTGCGAGCATGCGAAGTGATAAACCATCAATGTGCGCACCTTTAATTACATCGTATAATTATGGTGCACTCATTTCAATTAAAAACAAAAATCACCAGCCTTTTACATTATTGAATATTCATCTATGAAATATTATATTTATCCACGTTTCGAAACAAATGTAACCAATTGAAGAAACTTAAATCCTCTCTAGATCCACATTATCATGTCTATGTGCTAATCATGGATTTGTGAGGTGTCATCCTGTCTTAACCTTCGTCAACAACTAATTAATATGACTGCCAGAATGGCAATGAATATTGGTTTTCTTGACCTTCGCCAAGGACAGGTCAAACTTTTTGCATACCTAATGCATAATCAGGCTGAGTCTATTTCGGACCACGTCATTTACGTTACCTTTATGTAAGGCGAGCTTCCCAGCAACCAATGTTGATTTAATGTTGGCCAATCGTCTCCGACTCTGGGCCAGCATTAAATTTTCATTGATTCAGCGTGTCGTGGTCGCTGGGTTATAACATGACATGATATACGTTCACTGATATCATGTCATTAGTCAAAAAATAGAGCCCACATCATTTATTACTGTATCTGATGTACCATTTATGCCTTGGCGAATCAGGAATTAATCGTGTAGGGGATGACCCAGCAAACACGGGGCTTCACTCAATGTTGTTTCAATGTTGGGCCAGCGTCGAAGACGGTGGGCCAATATTGAAACAGCATTGGGCGAATGCCCCGTGTTTGCTGGGGAATGCGTTTACCTCTGTATTCGCCATACAGTGATCTGGAGCGGATCCAGAATCTGGAAAAAGGGTCGATCCAAACGGGAATTTGTTTATTGTGATGCTCAAAATGATCAATTCAGGTGTCAAATAATGATGAGTCGTCTCAGTTAAAAAAAGGGGATTTATAGAGGCACCACTGATGGAATATTGATTAATATATCAACGTTTGGCTAATTCAGGTCGATGCTTAGGAAATGTACCCTTATTTTGATAATTATGCACTTGGCAATGTCTGCTAGAACATGCCATTCTGCAAAGTAACTGTTTTTTTGTTCCATTGACTTACTGACCACTTACTCTCGTCTGCTGATGGCAGTGGAGTACATTAGCACAGCCGTCAACATGAATTAAACATGGCGCTCTGCAGACGTTGGCCCACAGTTAGACCGTCGTCGTGCGTCTGCAGACCCCGGCAGCGGAAGTGATCAGGGGTATGTCTACGGTGAGGATAGCACAAATGTTCATGCTGACAGACTCTGATATCAATGTGGGCGGATCAAGGCGACCTTAAAAACAGCCAGAGATAATAATGCCCCTAACCCTTACAACGCTGAAATATTTGTGCATAAACAAAGAAGACCAAAGGTTTTACTTCAATTTGAAATCATCATAAATGTCACAGTTAGCTCTTTCCGCTTCATTTGAATACATATGTTATGGGTCAACGATCATTACATATTTTGTATTTTTCTTTCAGTGCAGGGACCGTCTTTAGACGTCAGAATCTGACGTCTAAAGACGGTCACCGCGCTGAAAGGGTTAAAATATTATAGTAAAACCTTATGACTTTGTAACACTTGGTCTGCCATTTATCCAAAAAAATCCCCATACACATTATTTTCATTTTAAAAGTTATTACTATATTTGACATTGTTATCATAAAATTTGTAAAAGAATGTGTGTCATTATTTAATTAACCTGGTAGTCCCAGCTCATATTCTTAGTTTTCATATAATAAAAAATAGTTATTTGTTTACCATATCATCAACGTTAAATGTATCCTTCGCCATTGTTTTGGATGTCATATTATGTATTATTATGCGCAATATGCTAATGAATATATAAAAATTGTAGGCCTACGTGTTTGCATACCGATCTCTAAAATCTGAAATGATAGCTTTGCGTGGTCACGTGGTAGTTAATTGATTTAAACCCATTTTAATTTGTGTCTCGCTTCCGCGACCTATGCCATTAAATAGGCAAAAATGGCTGAATTTGTACAATTTGAATTAAAATATCTAACAATTTTAATTCTCATTTAATCTTAAAACTATCTAAAAAGGTTAAATAATCAAGGCTAAAGTAGGTTATAGACGTTAGCAATTTAATGGGTTAACCCTTTACGCCCTCGCGATGCATTAAAGCATGATTTTACATCCCTGAAAACAGACTTAATTGTCCTACAACCAAGGGTTTTGGAATGGATATTTTTATGAAACTGGTTTACCAGCACATGTCAATTTTCCACATCAAATCATCTTTATCCACTACAAGTCGCTCCCGCAATTCTCGGCTTGTAGTGGATGAGGATGACAGTGTAAAGTCAGGCTTGAAAGGGTTCAAGGTAAATGATTACTTTGTTAATAAACGAGATACTGTAATCATCGCTGTATATTTTTAGTGTGACTTTTACACTGAAATATAAACCATGGAAACCGAAGCGATCTTTCAATTTAACCCTTTAACCGCCGGTGCCGCATATATTCGGGTTTTCATTTTTTATTAGCACATTATGGACCACCTTTTGAACATGTTACAGATAAAATGTGACACCAATTAGCAATATTTGAAAACAGTTGACCTCCATTTTGTCAAATCTGAATAATTTTCACTCACTTGAAGTTGTGGATCGCGTCAGCGAGACACAACTTCAAGTGAGTGAAAATTCAGTTTGAATAATTTGGCGGTTAAGGGGTTAAAATCATCATAAACGTCTTAGTTAGCTCTTTCCGTATCATTTAAATACATATGTGATGGGCCTATATGGCCATATTAAATAGCTTACTCTTACAGTGCGGGGATCGAATTTAGACGTCACAATTTGACGTCCTTAGACGTCAGACTCTGACGTTTAAAATCGGTCACTGCTTTGAAAGCGATGAGAAAGGCAGAAAACTGCACCTATAGACACCAGAGATGGTGGCTGGTATAAGTGGTGAGAACAGCCAGTTAGAGAGAGACGATTTATTCGGGGCTGAATATAGAAACAGACGAGACCCCAGGGAGTGATAACTCTGATTTAGGAATTAACTCCATCACACATCACGGCCACCGTGGTGTATGGTGCCGTTCTTCTACAGTAGTCAATCTATCTTCTCATTTAGCTCAAATTATAGTGATTGTGTTCGTGAGATAATCCAGAAATCGGTGATTAAATGTTTAGTCAATGCGTGTACTTAAAGGTTAGACATTAAGGTCAGTCTTTATAAGCACATAACACAAAAAAAGAAGACACCCACGACACCAGACAAGACATCGCGTTGCTCGTCGGTGCGATGTGGACTGTCCTATGACCACGATGTTATCACAATTCGGCAGGTCCTAATGAGTCTTCACGATTGAACACATTCACTCCTAGTCGGGAGTAATACGTGCGTGATACGAGCAATACATTTTATATATCAATTAAACAATAATTATTGGGGAGCAGTTAAAGGTATTTAACACCACAGACACGTGGCCTGTTGTCAGTTAAAAAAACTGTTTTGTTTTGGCTTAAAACTAATCGTCTTAAGGCTCCCGCACACTACAAAGATTCCCGACAATTGCTTAAAGTGCGACCGTTGTGGCAGGTTTTAGAAAATCGCAGACAAGCTGGTTCTACGATGGCAGCATGCCACACCAGCAAGATTATTACCGACTTTGCGTCGTAAGCTATTGCAGCGATCCCAGTGCTGACCGTGTAGGCCCTCCAGTGGGTGTTTCGGGAGCAACAAAAATACATTGCGATCGCGTCGCAGGACATCAGTGATGCCTCACCGCAACGACGTTCTACGACGCCTAAGACGGGTCACGACTACGATTGAACATGTTCAGCCTTGACGACAGCTTCCGACGCGACAGAAATCAACAAAATCGTAGTCGTGGGAGTGGCCACACCTCACCGATTGTTTTAAGATGACCCTCATATTTCAAGCAATCGGTCAGGAGCCTTAACCTGTCTAAACTGGATCATCGCAGCAAAAGACCATTCTACGACGTCGGGAGTAGCGGGCCTTGTGAAGGAAGATGCAAAAGACGATCTTTTCAACAAGTCGCGTCGTATAGTAGTCTTTTTGGTGTAGATTGGCTATTACCACTGATCAACGTTACTTTAATCTAAATAGCCCAACATTTGTATCACACTGGATAACGCCTTGTGTAAGCTGGAAATCCATTATAACATACTTCTAAGGCGAGATTAGCAAACAGGATGCATGTGATAATGTTACTTAGATTATTACGACATATTGTAAGGTGTAGGATTATTAACAGTAGAATACCAGATATAAAAATCTTTCTGCGTCACAGAAAATCGGCGTAATTGCAAATACCGCATATCGTCAAACGTTTACATTCCAATGCACTACAGAGTATATGTGCTTATCGAAGAAACGGAAAACATTTGATTACATTCTTTATGGTTGTCGGTGATTTGGTTTTCGGGCACATTCCCTTTACAAGATTGATACATGAATGTATATGGGAATTGTCTCCATAACATGGACTACATGAATTTATGGGATGCTCTCTGATCATATGGCACACTCCCACCGGCAGGCTATTAATCCCCGATGTGGGGAGTTATGTCATAAATCATGTGTGCTTACATGACTAAATCAACAAGTACCCGAAAAAAAATCTGTATTCACTGAAAGCCTATATATTAAGAGCAGATAATTGTTCCTCAACGCTGCAAGTTGCAACAAAGAAAATATAATCTCCAATCAAAAAAAGAGACATATAACCAATGCTGATTTGACGCTGAGCAACCGTCTGCGACACTGGCCCAATATCAAATCAGCTTTGGTTCAGTGTCTCGTGGCTGCTGGGATATAGTTGGTAGACACTGTAATGCTGTTCCGACAATGGGCCGCCGTCTCCTACACTGGCCCATCACCAAAACAGCTTTGTGTCAAGATAGAGTGTTTGATGTGCTTTGGACAGCGTCACATAACGTTGTCCCCTTTGATATGAAAGGGTGTATATGCCACTTCGCGAAGTGGTAGATACACCCTTTCATATCGAAGGGGACAACGTTAGCCCAGCACTGAGCCAGCTTCTTGGTCTCTCACAGATTATGGTGTCAGGTTGGTGAACATATAACACTCTTTAGGAGCTGTGAGGTGACTTCCACCCACAAACAGCAATTACACGGCAATGATAACATGCCAGTTTTCATCAGTCAACATCTCTATATTCTAACATCCTGAGCTGTGTGGATCTGATCGTGTGAGCATCAAAATCAACATGATATGCTGCCCTAATGAATGCTCAATGTTGGTCCAAATTGCACCACGCAGACCCAGCATTGCGCACTCATCTTAGTGTGTGCTCGTTGTGAGTGAATATTGCATTACGTCACTTCTGCGCAGCATGGCAATATCACGACAGAAGGAAGCCCAAAGTCGGGATTATTCCCGACTCTTATCGAATGACTTCAGGGTTCTACTAGTGCACAGTAGATAGACATCAGTGCACTCTCCATGCCCATGAACAGTGAGACATTGACCCGGTGATGGTTTGATGTTGGGCCAACATCTCGTGTTTGCTGGATAAGAACGTATCAGTACTGTGTATTAGCCCCGTGATGAGATCATTCTCTAAAAAGAGCAGTTGGATTGTCATATTTTTAGCAATGCATTAGTGTAAATGCCAATTTGTTCTTGTTTTGATGTGTCATGACTTTGTGAGTGGTAACTATGAAAATGTAATTTCCCCGGAATATTGCACATTCGTTATACCATTATTCACGCCGACTTTTTTGCCATGATTGGTGTCGATTCGTACTTAGTGCACCGGAGACTAGAGGCGGTATATCAGAATACGTGTACAGTATTTATCTTTTATTGAAAGCCAATGTCCCCGCCGACGGGGTTCACATGTCAAATGGTCGCCCTCCCCATCTGATTGGATCATGCCAAAAAAAAAGAACAAAGTAGATGGATGACTGGGCTATTTTTGACAATGCATTAGTGTAAATTGACTATATTGATCTTCTCTTGATTTTTCATGAATTTATGAGTGAAGAACATGAACAGGCGCAAATTAAAATTGACTTGTTTTCTCGTGATGTCGGGTTATAAAAGATGACTCACGCAACCATGGGGTAACCCGCGAAACACGGACAACATAGGACGACGACACAATGCTATTTTGATGTTGGGCCAGCGTCGCAGACGGTGGCCTAACATCAAAAAAGCATTGGGTCAACATTGGGCTACTTCTCACATCACTACTAGTCTTGTCCCTGCCATAAAGACCCGCTTACAACTCCCATAATACGGCATGTCGCAGCTGATTTTGATAAAATAATGCCTTCCCAATAAAAATGACGAGGGTAGACATTTCAAAGCCGGGGCGAGTAGCTCTGGGACGCCATTTTGAAAAATGGTCGCCAACGGCCATATTAAAAACACTGTTGGTAATATCTGCGGAACCCTTTTGTCTATTTTAAAGATTAATATACCTAATTATATGTTTTTTAATATTCTGAAACGAATAAAATAACTTTCAAAGCCGGGTCGAGTAGCTCTGGGACGCCATCTTGAAAAAAGGCCGCCAACGACCGTATTGAACACACTAATACTAATGTCTGAGGAACCTCTTTGTCTATTTTAATGAGTAATATGTCTAACTATATGTTTTTCGGTATTCTGAATCGAATAAAATAACTTTCAAAGCCGGGGCCAGTAGTTCTGGGTCGCCATCTTGAAAAATAGCCGCCAACGGCCATATTGAAAACACTAATATCACTATCTCCTGAACCCCGTTGTCTATTTGTCTAACTATATGTTTCCCGGTAATCTGTATCGAATAAAATAACTTGGAACACAATTCAGATGCTCTTTATCTTCGTAGAACATAATTTAATTACTCATATCATGTAGCTGATTAACTAATAATACCTTCTGTCTTACTGTTATGGCCCACATGCATGTCCACCTTTGTGACAAAATAGTACACAATTCAGTCCACCACCATTACAACCACGTGCACATCATTCGTCACACTTGCCAGAACACTGACACAATCTGAGAATGTTTGGTGACATCTCATTATACATTTAGAAGTGAAAAAACCTCATAATCAGGAGGGTTTAGTTTGGACTCTCATTTCGGTTTTCTTCTAGAAGATTATAGACATTCTGACAAAGACATACGCACAACGTATGTGTTCATGCACAACTGAACTCGTAGAGGGTAAGGTACCAATACCCTTGGTTGTTGAAGAGTTTGTATAAGTCCCTTTTCGAAGATCGTTTAATGTAGTTACAGTTGTGTTTATCCCTGCACGTTCTCTATTAATGCCCAAAATGTGTCTAGTTGCAAGGGTGTGGGAACAGTTTCGGTCATAGATAGAGAAGGTGAATGGGAGTAATATTTGATCCCCGTAACTGGTTACCCTCCTTCAGTGACATCTCAGAGTAGGAGCAAAGTATGACATGCAGCAACTCATTTTTTCACAAGCGTGTTTTGCTGAGGCAATTACTTGGCGAGTGAGTAGTTGGATAATTGCATTTGTCTTAGTTTTGACATAAAGTCCAAAATGATGTGAGTTTTTAAATTTTTCACCGATGACCAACTATTTTGACTCAGATGCTGTTCTATCTTTGCCAACAGCCTAGATTTGTCTGATTAGGCAGGTGGATCAAAATCAAAAATAGGAGGAGACTGCAAGAGGTCATGTGAAAGAATCTCAAAAAGTCAAAAACTTGTTTGGCAATGAGTTGCAACGTATTCTAAACTGTTTCTAAACATGTTTACAATGTACTGGTATGTCGCTAGAAATGTCGTGACAGTGAATGATCCAACACGCACAAGAGGAACCCTCAGAGTGGTGAATATCATTTAAGTATGGTCCCCACTTCATGAGACAAAGTACATGGTAGAACACTGGTAGAGCACTTGGTACAAAAAACACCATCAGTTCAACGTCCATTATTAACACAATCGGTTTAATTTCCATTATAAATATCAGCATATTCATTATTTTCCAGTAGCCCGTAAACTAGCACTAGTTGCGACTTTGTGAAGTAAATTTATATGTTTGCATTCTTTATAATACGAAATCACCATCTTCATCATCTGTATTTGATACACTTGTATCATTGGTATTTTAGATTATTCCAAATTCATTTCAATTCTGTACCATCACAAAATTTATCCCAGAGCTTAAGCTCACAGAACCAAATTGTTTCTTCATAAATGATCCTGCATGTATCCGCATCTTTGTAAAATAAATATACACTGACTCCTTAATGATAAGTTATTTACGAATAATTATATTATAATAATACCACCAATGAAGAAATATACATAGCGTTTATACATAACCCACTTGATATATAATTACCGATTATTTAATCCAATGATGTGGTTTGTTAACCCATAAACAAACAAATAACATAAAAGATGATACATATTTATGTGTAATAAGTGCATTTATCTGTTTATATTACAAAAAAAATCATTCTTGAAGACATATAGCGTCTCCTTATATTACTTTCTAATCCAATGTCACACTATCACAAATTATGAAGAAGATGGGCATATGATTTATTAATTTAACCACTAACTACCCAGTCACAAATTTCAGATACTCCAGTCACGGATTCAAAGACATATGATTTAGTAATTTAACCACTAACTAGTCACAAATTTCAGATACTCCAGTCACGGAATCAAAGAATCAGACACTGAATATTTCTCCACATAAATTTATAAAGAGAACCTAGCATATAAGATTGTAAGTGGCCCATTTTCTGGCGGCAAAAAACCTCCATCTTTTGATAGAAAGAAAATCTAAAATTTAATCCAGCTGAGATATTAACTTTGCAAGAGAGAATCATAATATTATAGTTATAAATACGCATATCTAAGGTAAATGTGCGCTATGACTGATGGCGGTCATCTTGGTTTTCGTGCTCCAACAACCCAAAGCCACAGACCAATCAGCCTAAGCGGCTTTACGCCGACAATTTCGAACAATTAATAACCTCTTGAAATGTCTCTATCTAGGAGTACATAAATAATCAAAAAAGAAACAAACTCGGTGTAGGCTACATACAAGTAACATGTGGGGTATGTAGAGCTCACCTGAAATAAAAAAAAGATATAGGGCCTACTTTACATGTTCCAAGTCAATCCGATCAAAACTACAATATGATTGATGGAGATCTGATTGATGTCGCTTTTTTATTCCACTATATATTAACCTGTAAAACACAATGTAAATAAACATGGTAAAAGAGCTTATGACAGAAATATGTCAACATTATTGATTTTTATATGTGTTCAATCTGTTTAATCGATATAAAACCTGTTAATTAGCTGTTTCGATTTTGAAAATGGCTGATAATCCATTAAATTTAACACAAAAAAACTGTTTAAAATATATCTAGACACCACTGAATGCATTCTGCGTCAATACAAATGTTGATGATAAGGTATTTCCAAGTCAATTGCTTCAGAACTAGCCTACAACATGGCATTTGGCGGCCATCTTGGATTTTTTACTTCAGCGACTATACACCACCGCGTATTCAGGCACAAATAGAAGATAACACATCAGTAGAATCAAACAATGATCAGATGATCTAGGCGAAGTATCAATCAGAATCTGTGATGGACAATCAGTGGAGAAGGTGATTTTAAGATTAGCAGTAGTAAAATGTCATTTCTAAATTGATAATATCCGCCATCTTGGATTTTAACAATGGGAAAACCTCCAAATTGTAATTTGACCATAAAAATGAGTTTGGAAGGACAAAATCATATGGGAAGTAGGTATTACAAATGTTTCTAAGTTAATTAGTTCAAAAGTTAATTAAACACTAAGGTCGTTGGCGGCCATTTTGGATTCTATGCTCTGCGGTTATACCACCGATTTTGCAAAATCACCGCCTGAAATATTAATGTCCAGTGTTAGTGTATCACGAATCAAACGAGAAACTCTCTACACTCAAACAAATTTACGGGCCTGTAGGGCAGTTTCTGGTCTACGTGTGCTTACTGGATATTATGGAGTCTATCATTCTATACTTGAGCCTACTGCAGGTCAAATATTATTTATTTTTTATTAAAAAAGTTTATTTTTTCTCTGATCGTTATAAAACCTTGCCCAATCGATATTTGAATAATAAAAACATACTACTGGATATATTGGTCGCCTGAATATGAGAATTGGTTCAAGAGATAATAATAATCGTATTCTTACTATGGGCTGTGGTGGCCTTTTTGAAAATTGCTTGTGGTGACTTCTCGCCCCGGCTTTGAGATGTCTACCCTGGTCATTTTTCATTGGAAGGGATCTACCTACAAGAATCCGAAGTGAACTTCTCTATTATGAGAGTTGTAAGCGGCTTTACATGGCAGGGCTATGATCATACATAGAATACTGTTTGTATTTTAATATTTGTAATAGGCCTACCCGTAAGGTGACATTTTTTAGTCGAGAGAGTGCTATTACGTATCTCCTAAAAAAGCTCCATTGCCCATCTGAAGGCTTGACGCATCGGGGACTGCTACAGTTATTAATAGTTATCAAATATGTAGTTGGATGGTCTACACAATTCAACATGTATCGCACAACATATACTTTAATATGGTTGCTTCAACATGCCCTTGTAAAATACAAAGATGACTTACATGTGTAGACTCAGTTCGGACTAAGTATAAACATAAATTAAGACAACATCCATGGATTTATCTTGTGATGTTAGCAGAACTAATAAATGAATGTTGCATGATACCATATTGTGCAATTTGTCCGCGCTTGTTATTATTAATCAGTTGAAATTGTCGATATGTCATGTATGTATATTATTTTGATAAGGTTATGTAGTAAAATTTAAGGAGTCTCGTAAGTTTTTAAACTAATGAGATACCAGTATTTTAAGTTTTTCAATTGATGAGATACATGCATTTATCTGCATTATTTAAATGTAAACATTTGTTAATTTAGGCCTATTAGATATCCCCTGGCTCAACAAATCATATTTTGAAATATACATGTAGGCCTACGTCGCTGTGTTTATATTAGCTGTATTGCCATGCCAGCAAGTATATGTATCACACTTATTATTGAAATGTATAATTGTTTATTCTTCTGAGCCACTACCTCATCCGATTTTCTATTCCAGGCTCATCCCTATCTTTATAGATTTTGTGACAAAAGGGGCGATGAAGCTGATATGTAATACAGTAGACTCCCGCCAATACGGTCAAGTACGGGGCCGAATTTTTTGACCGTAATGGCGGTCCGACCGCATTAGTGATCGGGCAATAAATACCACGTGGCGTCCTGCTATTTGATATCAAATCAATTATGTCTATATGCTCCTAATAATAAAACGAATAATAACAATAGTAAATTTATTAAGTTTATTGCAGCTGTTTAGAAAAAACATTATTTAGTGCAAAGTTAAAAGTGATTATATAATTATGCACAATTAAATCTAAAAAATATTTTAATAAAAACATTTTTTTCTAAATAAATGTCACAAAACAGCTTACTGCAGTTTGAAAAATGAATTGATGGATAATTGTTGACCGGTGGATTCTATTTTCACATGAGAGTCTTGTAATTTATCCTCGATATTGAACATAGAATGTAGAATGCCATCTAGGCCACGGTTTACTGTAAAGTCTTCGAGGACAGAAACCGCTGCCATAGTCTCATGAAATGAGTATTTTTTAATCACTGACAGACTGTCCCTTGTTGACGATGCGATTTGCCGGCCCTAGCTTTGATAAGTCTCACTTTATCCCTTAGGGTAAGTTATGCACGCTTACGCGCAGACATGATTATGGTTACTTGCAGCATAAAACTTAATGATTGAATGATTTCTCACTTTCAAAAGCGTATTCTTATATCGGCCTGTGAGCCCTGTGTATGGCTTCCCAATGTTTATTGGTCACCGTGATGGAGTAACAACTCCGAGTTGAGATGCCATGTTCGAGGAGTTACAATTTACTACATGTTATGGAGCTAATCATTAAGCCTATATGATGCATTAAAGCATTATTTTGCGTCCCTGAAAACAAACTTAATTTCCCCACAACTAAGGGTTTTAGAACGAAAATTTCCATGAAACTGGTTCACCAATACATGACAATTTTCTTTACTTTTTCACCCACTTCAAATCATCTTCATCCACCACAAGCCGAGAATTGCGACAGCAATTCGCGGCTTGTAGTGGATGAAGATGACAATGATCAATTCAGGCTTGAAAGGGTTAACCATGTGCGTCCCGATATAAAATAATCTACGTCTATTATTTGTAATAAAACTTAACATGTAATGATCAGTACATAAAATTTGTTGAATTGTAAAATCTATATAGACACTATCTTAAATGATCAGTTTTGAGTTGTGTAATTACGACATTCCCACGTTACGTCTTTAATTATTATTATCACGGGCGTTTGAACCAACGCTGTTTTAACCCTTTTAGAGCCAAATTCCTCGCACCACTCCTACCCCCAACCGCCAAATTCCTGGGGGGGGGGATAAAAAAATGCTGGGTATTTTGTACTGCCGATGTATCTAGACACGTCAGCAGGATCCCAGAAAAGGAGCAAATAATGACATGTGATGATGTTGTGGTTTAACGGGGTACAACTCCAAGGTCACATCCAGGTCAAATTAAGGTCATCTCGAGGTCATTTCAAGGTAAAATTGACATAAAAAGGTGTTTTTTAAATACTTTTACCGATTTTAAACTCATGTGTGGTGCAGGAAAATATTAAAAATGACTTCTGTTCACACATTCTTTGTCGGATACCATTTCAACACGCACCTCAATGGGTTTTGGGGCATTTTCAGCTTGGTGGGGATAAGTACCCCTTGGTATTCCTCTTTATCACACCTCAACGCTGTAATGAATAAAAACAATACTAAAATGTGGCAGTGTGGAACTTTAGCTTGTGCTCCCATGACAAGAGATGGATACAGAATCGGGTAAGAAAGTTGCCATAGGCTGGTGTTGTGTTTACTGGGGTACTATCCAAGGCCACTTTAAGATTATTCCAAGGTCACTGCAAGGTCAAACTGGCAAAAACATAACTTTTTAGATTTTTTATCTTTTCTAAACCCATTTTTGGGGGGGGGGGGGGATGAATATTACAAATGACCGCTGTCGACACATTATTGGTCGGATTCCATTTCACCACGCATCACAAGGGGTTTTTATGCAATTTCACCCTTGCAGGTGATTACCCCCTTGGTATTCCCCTCATCACACCCCTTTCCCAAAGCTGGAGTGAATCAACAAAATTACTGAAAGGTAGCAGTGTGGAACCACAGCTTTAGCCCCCATGACAACATATGGATACCGAATTGGATATGAAAGTTGCAATGGGCTGGTGTTGTGCTTTACTTGGGGTATCACCCCAAGGTCACCTCAAGGTCATCTCAAGGTCATTGCAAGGTCAAACTGGAAAAAAACATGATTTTTGTTTTTGTATATATTCCAAACCTATTTCGTGTGCGAGTGAGTATTACAAATGACTGCTGTTGACACATTATTGGTCGGGTACCATTTCATCACGAATCGAAAATGATTTGTATGACATTTCAGCCTTAAGGGGTGATTACCCCCTTGGTATTCCCCTTATCACACCCCTTTCCCAACGCTGTAGTAAATCAACAAAATTACTAAAATGTAGCAGTGTGGAACATCAGCTTCAGCCCTCATGACAACTTTAAGATACAGAATTGGGTAAGAAAGATGTCATGGGCTGGTACTGTGCTTTGAGTACCACCACCACTTGAGTACCATCCCAAGGTCACCTCAAGGTCATATCAAGGTCCCTGCAAGGTCAAACTGAAAAAAGCATGATTTTTTGTTTTTATTTATTCTAAACCCATTTGGGGTGCAGGTGAGTATTATAAAAGTCAGCAGTTGACACTTTATCGGTTGGGTACCATTTCACCAGGAATCGCAAGTATGCAATTTTACCCTTGGGGTGATTAACCCCTTGCTATTTCTCTGATCCCTTTCCCAAAGCTGGAGTGAATCAACACAATTACTAGAATGTTGCAGTGTGGCGGAAATTGACATTGAAGATGACCTTGAATCACCAAAATAGTACTCTGATTTGATTTTCAGTCAAAATCCCATGAAAAAGAGGTATTACACACGCTTCTAACTGTATTTGCGGAAAATGATATTTTCTTATACCTGACCTTGAAATAGACCTTGAAGATGAACTTGAATAATAAAAATAATTTCATAGAGGCATTGCTATGTCAAAATTACATAAAAAGAAGGTATTACACATGTTCCCAGCTTTATTTGTTAAAAAAAATGTATTTTTGCTTACTTGACCTTGAAATGGACTTTTTGACCTTGAAGATAACATTCCGTCATGAAAATATCACAAGAAATGGATTGCCCAGTCAAAATCACATGAAAATGAGGTATTACACATGTTCCTAGCTGTATTTGATGAAAAAGGTATTTTTGCTCATTTGACCTTTTGACAGTGAAGATGGCCGCTAAACGGACCACATGGGACAATATTTCGAAATGGGAACATCAACATTCCAGGGACTCTAAGGGTTACAAAAATATAAGTTAAACAAATTTCGGGTGGTCGGGGGACCCTCATTCCTGCCCTACTAGTAAGATTACACACTGGTGATTCAGTATGCCTATAGACAGCCTTCATGATATCAAGGATTTTACTAAAATCTTGGTACACAATTATGTGGGACATCTCCTATATGAGTCAATCGCCACCACACTGTTTTCGGTGGGTGTGTGTGTGGGGGGGGGGGGGCTGGTGACCATCAGTTTTTTTTTTTTTGGGGGGGGGGGTTGTCTGAATTTAAAAACAAATAAGTGCTGGGAAATAAATAACGATTTCATTGTTATTTCGTATCTATAAGCCTACCCCCACACGCAAATATGAAAAATGGACCACACACATTTTTTTTGTGTAATAAATATTTCCATGCCAACCAAAACCCCACTAACCCCCCCCCCCCTACCATTCTCCTATCTCCACCCTCATAGATAAGTAATGTTATACACGTATGCACCACTACATTGATCAATTTGCATAATCACCCCAATGAGGCTGGTGCCCTCTATATGCGACACCGGCGGTAAAGGGTAGAGCTGTGGGTGTCGCATATATGCGACACCGGCGGTTAAAGGGTTAATGTTGGCCAACCGTCTGCGATGATGGTCCACCATTACCTCAGCACTACATGAACACTATTTGCTGTAGCGAGACGCTTTATCAAGAAATAATTTGCTATACACCTAACGCACTCAGCTTCTTAAAATAACTTATAATTTAAAAAAATATTCACAATTGCATTATTGTCGGTTAATAACACCTTGTCATAAATTTATTTATGAAATTGTGTACACGTAATTGGTTTATACATATAACTGATATTAGGACGACGCGATTTAACCCTTGAAGCGCTGAGATATTTTTTGTACAAACCTAGAAAGGTTTTGTCAATTTTAAAGTATCATAACTATCTTAATTAGCTCTTTCTGCTTCATTTGAATACCTATATTATCGGTCTCAGCCATTATAAATATTTTATTCTTTCAGTGCGGAGATTGACTTTAGACGTCAGAATCTGACGTCGACAGACGTCAGAATTTGACGTCTAAACGCTATCCCCGCACTGTAAAAGGGTTAAGTCACCACCCAGCTAACACTTGACCTTCACCGAATGCGTTTTAACGGCGGACCAGCACTAAAACAACATTTGAATGAATGTGTCGTGTTTTTGGGCTCCGCCTATCGCGTAGGCTTAATAAAGGTCATTGATTGCTTATTAATTCCAAAACATAATTTATTACGGCCGTCCAGTCACAAAGAATAATATGTTTCTGATACAGTAAAGCAAAAAATATTAAATACGTTTTCTATTTGCAAAAGTACGGTAATTTACAGCAGATTGTTATGGCACTTGATTTGACTCTTGTCTGAACAAGGATTCAGTAATTGAGTTGGCGTCATCCCGCTCTCCAGATTTCCCTGTGGTGGTCGTCATCAGGGAGTGAGGGCCGGACTTGAAATACCAACAAACACAAAACATTTGTATAACATTTATGCAATGTTGGGCCAACGTCGCAGACGTTGGGCCGACCTTGTATAAATGTTATACAAATGTTTTGTGTTTGCTGGGCATATAATCGCTGAGGCGACCCGCTAATCGCTGTGCGGTGCCATGTCACACGTATTTTGTAAATTGTCATTTCATTGTTAATTGAATTTTTGGCAATACGTTATTTTTTGAATTTTTTTTTATCAATACAAAATATATATATATATATATGATACAAAATATAACTATGCACATCGCGCCCTGGGAATGAAGGGGTTATCTCCTACTCTGCAGATATAACCCTTTCATTCCCAAGACGATACGTTTCATATCCGTCAGATAGTAAGCTGTGTTGGCATTCATATCATTAGAGTGGAAGTTAATAATCTGGATCACTTGCAATAACCCTTGTGGTGCTGGAGCCGTATATGGCTTTAAAGATGTTTTAGATCTATAGAAATATTAGTAAATTTAATAAAACAGTTTTTGGTAAATGCTCAGTTGATCCAATAATTCAATTGGGGAGATTTCCATTTTTCATACATAATACTATGTTTCATTCATTTGAAGCTGGAAATTGCGTTAGCAATTTCAGCTTCAAAAGAATGAAAAATACTCACAAACAGTATAGCAGTACAATGGTTAAAACTTTGAATGATGAAAGTCCTGCCTTGGTACATGTACATATTATTGTTGGTTCGTCAGCAGTCATTTGATGTTTGATCATGGATGACAGGGAGGACGTCGCCAATGTAGCCTTTGGGAATGTTCTGGATGATCAACATCAGTGAATTTGGTCTGGCATCGCATCTGAATCACATGCTGGCTGACTGCTGAATAAATGCTGGGCCATCATCTATGACATTAGTGCAACATTCATTCAAAACCGGGGACAGTCACTGTTCAATTCCTGGCCCAGGACAACTCTCTGCAGTAATAAGTGCCTATTGACTCCGACAATGACCGTATTGATAAGAAGAGCCGTCATGTTTTCTGGCGACGCAGTGCGTGTTATTTTTGTGGATTGTTTTTACTGCATTTGCTCTCTGTCATAATGGCATAAACCCAAAATCAGAAAATGTTCTACGGCGACTTAAATTCAAGGACTCTTCTTTATTCACCTTATGATAATTTTCCTTTAACTACCGTTCAATTATTAGTCGATTATTTTGGTTTCTGTTCAAAATAATCGCAATAACTAAATTTAAATTCCGGAAGTACACTTTTTTAAAACGAATGATATGTATGTATTTCCAGTGGAACCTATCTTTATGCAGGAACAAATTAAATGCGTGTGCTGTTTCAAAAAAACTAAATTAAAGATAAAGCAATTACTGACATTCTTTCCTACTACATACACATGGTTCTTCAACAGTTATTAAAAGTTTATCATGGATGATACTATGATATATATCTTTATTCATCTTATTCTTTTTGAATCCACTTTCATCATGCCCATTTCCGGTTGTTTATCTAATTATGGTGCTTTCATTCGATTTAGTGCATGCGAATATTTTGTAAACTAGGGGTGATTGCGAAATCCACAATGTCATCATGCTTTCTATAGCTTTCCAAAACTTCACAGAAAAGTTGCTTTGATGATTAAGACCAAAACCAGTGTTGTTTATGCCATGTACATGTACTTTAACACCTTTAAAGGTAACATCTGCTCATTCATCATTGTTCTATTCCATAATATATTGAAGTGTCAGGCTGATGAATAAAAAACACTCTTTAGGAGCTGTGAGCTGTCAGATGACTTCCACCCACAAACAAAAATTAAACGCCAATGGTATCATGCCAGTTTTCATGAGTGAACATCTTTATATTCTAACATCTTGTGGCTCGTTTAAAAATAATCATATTTTAGCAGTCATTTATCGTTAAAAAGAAAGTTAAGATAATCTTAGCGTTTTAATGATAAATGACTGAAATTTAATATAAGATTTTCTTAGTGAAACGAGCCCCTGATCTGTGTTGATCTATTATTGATTAATATATTAGCTCATGTCATCATGGACGTCTAAGCCGGTGATGTTGAGCTCGCACATAGGCCCTATGCTCAACATAGAGTGCGCTTTGTTTTCTTGCGACCTACATGTATACATTGGGTAATCAATCATTTATACCCATCGGACGAGAACTTGCTGACAAGGTGAGTGAGTAAAATTGAGGTTCAAAGTCATTTTTTTCGTGGAGGCTTCGGCTTCTCTTGGATGATTGTTGTAGATTAGTTGATTATGTGCTATCAGAAATACAGAAGCTTATGTTTTTCTGGTACTTTGCTATGCATTATACAACCAAAGGAATAATTCCCTAATGAGTGGTTCACTGATTCATCGGTGCACGCCTCCAGGGAGGAGGGGGCAGGTTTCTGTGAGTGAGCGAGCGGCACTAGCTGCGCTACACTCTAAACAATATAGGTTTTTTTAAAAAGAACCCTTCAGTACTATTACCATGCAACCCCTGGAAAACCCTGCAAGGGTTCTCCAGGGGTTGCATGGTAATAGTACTGAAGGGTTCCTTCTAAAGAACCTATATTGTTTAGAGTGTAGGAGTGAACCAAGTGGGTGAAAAAGTACTACATCTAACAACCATCCCAATAAACTTTTTTACTGACAAGGTAGACTTCGTGACTCTCGGGGCTGATTGAATGCTAGCCAGCTGGGCAAGCATCTGAATGAGAAATAATGAACGATTTAATAATTTATTTCTTTGCTTTGGATAGTTAGCTTATCGGAGGTCGGCGGTCGGCGCTTTACTTTGCTTAATGCACATTATGAGCGATAATATGTGGGTCGTTGGTATCCATATACACGTAGTTAACCGAATGACGGGATACGCCGGCCACGGAATCACTCCACTAGACACTAGTGATATGTCTTTTGAAATATTGTGCATGTTGGTGAACTTTCAATTTTTTCATAGAAATGTCAATTGTTTTTTTTACTTCACAATTACATACAATGTGTAATGCATATAGTTGATAATTACCGTGTTGTCATAGCTTCAGTTTTCAAAGAAATACCCAGAAATATTAGGAATGGAATGTGTACTGAGATTCAACCCACTATATAATGACTTGTAAATTTTATTTGTATCTCCAACCAGCCGCGGAATAATTGTGTTTCATGAAAATCTTAGCCAAATAGAGATAGGATTTTTCACAACAGACCAACATTGATGAATAGAGTCAATACCCAGAACAGCAATGAATTCGGACTTTTTTGTGTAGTCGATATTAGTGATAGCTATTGAATGTGCCTGCCTTTCATCATACATGCGCATAATACAAATGGCCTTCTGAAAACAGTCATCCTCATTTTCCATTGTCATTCGATTCATCTTTATGTAGTCAATGTGGGAAAAATATTTTTGTCTTTATCTTTCACATATTTGGACATTTCACACGAAAGTACAATATCACAATAATTGATAGATCTAAGTGTGCATAGTCGTCAATGATGATCTGCAGATTTGTATGTGTCACGGTGTTTTATTTACCTTCGGCTATTAAATCCATATCGCTTAGATACACCTGACTAAAAATACAATAGTTGCGGCATTCTTGAGGAGGTCGTCCAGGACAAACTGATTTTCTACAGGCAAAAACGTCACTTCACATGCCCGGAGTTGATACATAGAATCCGTATTGTTTTCTTTCTAGCCGTGGCCCCAGGGTGGTTCATAGAAGTACACGAATTCTAAAGCTTTAGCCAGAAACACAAGGCATTGATCCAATGTTGATTTTATGTTGGGCCAGCGTTGTAGACGCTGGCCCAATTCAGAATTGGGTTAAAGTCCCTGACTCATAAATATCCTACATCATCGGCATTATTCATGACATCTAAAGTGTTCACAGTCGGGGTGGGGCTGGTGTTCATTGACAGGCAGATCGTGTTTCTGGGTTTTTTATTGCTGACCGTTCATATCACCCCCTAACAATGATGCAGATTCTAAGTAATCCCTGGCTGACGCGGGCGACAGGGCAACCGGCTTTTCAGATCGACTAGCCCGAGCGCCGCCATCCAAGTGAACACATTATTTCAGCCAATGTTGTTTTAATGTTGGACCACCGTCTGCGACGCTGGTTCAACATTAGAACAACATTAGCTTTAAATTTCGTGCTTGACGCCGTGTTATTCAGATGGGTGAAACCGGCCCTGCTAAGTAAACAATGGTGATGATAGAAAAGCTCTGCTCTGCCATGTAAAATACCGTACATTTTATATTTTGTAGCCTTCTTGGTTTGTTATTATACGCGGTTTTTTAAACAATCACAAACATGACAGGTACGTCATTGGTAGACATCTAAACCCCACATTTAGTTTTATGCGTCATATATATATTATTCAATTCGCGATTTTTTACCTTTGCTAACTTTACTATATGTGCTGTATTCTATAGGTTTATGGTGCGGGGTGGCTGTTATGGCCGACCTGACCAGAATGCTCAGTGTACCTGGTCTCAGGGGAGTGGCTTTCCCGTGGATAAAAAGTCACAACTAGTGTAAGTCAAGAAAAGTAATAAACTGCGGGATGGCACTTTTCACATTTGAAATTAGGTCTGACAAATAAGAAAACAAGAACTAAAAATGTAATGTAAAATGCAGTTTCTCAATTCGACTGTTCCTCGAAAGTTTATAGTAGGACACAAAATAGAAGTGAATACAAAACATCGTCCCTATATTGTTCTAATTTGGGCCTGGGCTCTGCAGGCAGCATGGAGACACAATTGCGTAAATGTTCCATAACATGTTTATTAGGATATATTTATGTTTGCAATGAGCATAAATTCTGCAGCGATCGGCAATTGACTATCCATGTTTTACCTGAGTATCTGGGCGGGGGCCCTAGGGTAGTGGTTAGCACCGCTGCCCTTCACGCCAGAGTTCGGGGTTCGCTTCCCGGTTTCGGCGGTTTGAAAGAAACAAAAATGTTTCTTCCCCATCCACGTGTGAAAGTCAGTATTGTGGGGAGCCTCCGTGACCGAGAGGTAGCGTGCTCGGCCTCAGACCGCCAGGGCTCGATTTTCGAATTCTGTGTCTGGAGGACAGTGTCATCTCAATCATCTCACCATCCTCAGGAGGTTCTCCTGGCCCAGTTTAGCCTATATGTGCACAAAGGTGGCCTAAAGCCCGATTCATTTCATTTTTTACCTCAGTATCTGACTGCGGAAATTACCATTTTCGGCGAACGATAGCTATTACGCTTAGTGACATGTTCAATGAACAAAGCAAATTAACTTTGTCTGCAGTAAATCAGTGCCCGGTTGTCTTCTACAAGTATAATTTTATAGACCATCGAATATCATCAGATTATGCAATGATGCCTGCTTGTCATCTCCACAAAGACGATTTCATCAGGTGTATAATCACTGACAGATATATCGCACTGATTGGTAACAAACAGGATCAGGAATGTGGCTGAGTGGCATAATAGAAATCTAGAAAATAGGAAAATATAGCGCCTAAATCCTCGGTTTTCCGAGCTCAGAAAAGTAACAAAAAGAAATTGTCGCCGCGTTGATAGAAGCAAACTCTGGAAAAAATAATAATGTAAGCTGATGGTTAAATGCCTAAAAGCCAGGGCCGGTATGCTCCTAAAAGTTACTATATATCGTTTGCTTCGGATTGGTCGAGATGGCCATCTCGACCAATCCGAAGCCAAAGATATGTCGTATTTTGTACCATAATACGGACCATCACACAGCCGCGATAACCGTAAATAGCGCTATGTAAAATATCGATAAGCAAGAGTCGATATTACTTATTTTAGTCATGCAATTTACGAGAGCGATAATTTGAGATTGAAACAGAAGCGATTTTTATTGAATCATCACACCATAAAATGTACCTTGTCGAATAAAAAAATTGGTGACGCTGGCCCAACATTAAACCATGCGAGAGCTTGTTCGTCGATAGTGTAAATGTGGTGTATATCGCGCGATATGTCTCATCGCGGACTCTGTGAAATGACCTTTACAGAGGGGGGGGGGGGGGTGGGGACTCAAGTATACTCGCCTAAACATCCATGGTAGTTGTTAATAAAGCGTTATTAGTGCTTTAATTATACTGCAAATGATGAATCTTTGATAGCATCCATGAATGGCCGGCAAATAATAGTACAAGCCAAGCCCCAAAATATCGTACTCAGAGTACTTAGACTGTTAGATAGTAAATTCTAAAGCTTTAGCCAGAAACACAAGGCATTGATCCAATGTTGATTTTATGTTGGGCCAGCGTTGTAGACGCTGGCCCAATTCAGAATTGGGTTAAAGTCCCTGACTCATAAATATCCTACATCATCGGCATTATTCATGACATCTAAAGTGTTCACAGTCGGGGTGGGGCTGGTGTTCATTGACAGGCAGATCGTGTTTCTGGGGTTTTTATTGCTGACCGTTCATATCACCCCCTAACAATGATGCAGATTCTAAGTAATCCCTGGCTGACGCGGGCGACAGGGCAACCGGCTTTTCAGATCGACTAGCCCGAGCGCCGCCATCCAAGTGAACACATTATTTCAGCCAATGTTGTTTTAATGTTGGACCACCGTCTGCGACGCTGGTTCAACATTAGAACAACATTAGCTTTAAATTTCGTGCTTGACGCCGTGTTATTCAGATGGGTGAAACCGGCCCTGCTAAGTAAACAATGGTGATGATAGAAAAGCTCTGCTCTGCCATGTAAAATACCGTACATTTTATATTTTGTAGCCTTCTTGGTTTGTTATTATACGCGGTTTTTTAAACAATCACAAACATGACAGGTACGTCATTGGTAGACATCTAAACCCCACATTTAGTTTTATGCGTCATATATATATTATTCAATTCGCGATTTTTTACCTTTGCTAACTTTACTATATGTGCTGTATTCTATAGGTTTATGGTGCGGGGTGGCTGTTATGGCCGACCTGACCAGAATGCTCAGTGTACCTGGTCTCAGGGGAGTGGCTTTCCCGTGGATAAAAAGTCACAACTAGTGTAAGTCAAGAAAAGTAATAAACTGCGGGATGGCACTTTTCACATTTGAAATTAGGTCTGACAAATAAGAAAACAAGAACTAAAAATGTAATGTAAAATGCAGTTTCTCAATTCGACTGTTCCTCTAAAGTTTATAGTAGGACACAAAATAGAAGTGAATACAAAACATCGTCCCTATATTGTTCTAATTTGGGCCTGGGCTCTGCAGGCAGCATGGAGACACAATTGCGTAAATGTTCCATAACATGTTTATTAGGATATATTTATGTTTGCAATGAGCATAAATTCTGCAGCGATCGGCAATTGACTATCCATGTTTTACCTGAGTATCTGGGCGGGGGCCCTAGGGTAGTGGTTAGCACCGCTGCCCTTCACGCCAGAGTTCGGGGTTCGCTTCCCGGTTTCGGCGGTTTGAAAGAAACAAAAATGTTTCTTCCCCATCCACGTGTGAAAGTCAGTATTGTGGGGAGCCTCCGTGACCGAGAGGTAGCGTGCTCGGCCTCAGACCGCCAGGGCTCGATTTTCGAATTCTGTGTCTGGAGGACAGTGTCATCTCAATCATCTCACCATCCTCAGGAGGTTCTCCTGGCCCAGTTTAGCCTATATGTGCACAAAGGTGGCCTAAAGCCCGATTCATTTCATTTTTTACCTCAGTATCTGACTGCGGAAATTACCATTTTCGGCGAACGATAGCTATTACGCTTAGTGGCATGTTCAATGAACAAAGCAAATTAACTTTGTCTGCAGTAAATCAGTGCCCGGTTGTCTTCTACAAGTATAATTTTATAGACCATCGAATATCATCAGATTATGCAATGATGCCTGCTTGTCATCTCCACAAAGACGATTTCATCAGGTGTATAATCACTGACAGATATATCGCACTGATTGGTAACAAACAGGATCAGGAATGTGGCTGAGTGGCATAATAGAAATCTAGAAAATAGGAAAATATAGCGCCTAAATCCTCGGTTTTCCGAGCTCAGAAAAGTAACAAAAAGAAATTGTCGCCGCGTTGATAGAAGCAAACTCTGGAAAAAATAATAATGTAAGCTGATGGTTAAATGCCTAAAAGCCAGGGCCGGTATGCTCCTAAAAGTTACTATATATCGTTTGCTTCGGATTGGTCGAGATGGCCATCTCGACCAATCCGAAGCCAAAGATATGTCGTATTTTGTACCATAATACGGACCATCACACAGCCGCGATAACCGTAAATAGCGCTATGTAAAATATCGATAAGCAAGAGTCGATATTACTTATTTTAGTCATGCAATTTACGAGAGCGATAATTTGAGATTGAAACAGAAGCGATTTTTATTGAATCATCACACCATAAAATGTACCTTGTCGAATAAAAAAATTGGTGACGCTGGCCCAACATTAAACCATGCGAGAGCTTGTTCGTCGATAGTGTAAATGTGGTGTATATCGCGCGATATGTCTCATCGCGGACTCTGTGAAATGACCTTTACAGAGGGGGGGGGGGACTCAAGTATACTCGCCTAAACATCCATGGTAGTTGTTAATAAAGCGTTATTAGTGCTTTAATTATACTGCAAATGATGAATCTTTGATAGCATCCATGAATGGCCGGCAAATAATAGTACAAGCCAAGCCCCAAAATATCGTACTCAGAGTACTTAGACTGTTAGATAGTAAAAAATTATAGTTCTGTATACCAGTATGAGATGTTAACTATTAAACTATTAAACGATGTTGCTTGTCATATTTGTTTCAACAGAAAGAGGTGTAAATATGCCCATAACCATCGACTACTATGCATGTAATTACCAGACAGGAAGTGTTCGTAATAGCCGTGGCTTATTGTCTTCTGCGCGCCTGACAATAAGAGCGCTCACTGCATGCTTAATATTCTCTACACTTTCTGGTGAAAAGAAATGAGATATTGATGCAGGCCACTAAGTCTGCCTCCTGCAGCTGTCACCTGTGTATGTGCTAACGACAGTAGTGGTCGTCTATCTACAGGTGCCGCTATATGTTTGGGTATTACTTAAAGGTGATCTATCACCCCTTAGATAGTATGAATAAATTTGTGACAAATAAATCAAAGTTGCCACAAGATGGGGCACAAGTGTTTCCTTATATGTGGTGATTGGCTATCATGTGACCCCCATATATGGGGGTGATTGGTTATCATGTGACTCTCTCAGAGGGTCACATGATAGCTAATCACCACATATAAGGACATAATTATTCATACCATATAAGGGGTGATAGATCACCTTTAAGAAAAGAAATTCAGCAGAAACTATGCAGATCAGGATATATAGTGCGCAAATAGTGATTTTATTACGGTTCTGTCTGCACAGTGATGCAATATCGCCACAAAAGGAAGCCCGAAGACGGGACTATCCCCTACTCTTATTTCGAATGACTTCAAGAGTTATTTATAGTACACAGCACCATAGACAGCACAGTACACTCCATGCCTTTGTGACAGTTTGGAGCATTCTATATGCACAACCACGATGACAAATATCCGGCCCAACCAAGATACCTCCAGGTTACAAGCCCCAGTCGATACGAATGAGCCATCGGGGCCAGCCGGATGAGTGACTGAGAGAGTGAGTGAGTGAATGTTGTTTTATGTCGTGTCCTGTACACATGGTACGTCATGACAATATCCCGACAAATGGAAGCTAGAAGTCGAAACCATGCCCTATTCTTATCGACTTCACGACTTCTTTATAGTACACAGTGTACCATAAACACGAGGTGTCGGATTAGTGTTGGAGTAACGTTGAAGTCGGTTGTTCAACATAGTTCCAACAAAGGTTCAATATCTCAACTTAGTGACCATCTCGATATAAACCACACATTTTATTTACTTGGACCTACATGTACAATAAGTGGACGTTGTTAAGCACAAGGGAACCAACCCACATGACCATAAAAAGTGAGATTTTTGTTTTATGACGTCGCCAGTACACCAGTCGTCATTAAAACAAATTGACCTAGACGATTGAACGAAATTTCACGCCGCCTAGCGAGTTGGGACCAAACCACAAACGACAAATGGGCCATTCTGAGTTTTGCACAACAGAACCAACCCACACATGAAAATGCGAAAAGCTGTATAAGCTGTTCAGATTGTTCTAAAAAGTAGCAGTGTAATATCTTGTTATCATTATGCAACATATGTTCATACAATTATTTGTACGTAACAGGTAATGCGATACATCTTTTCTGATGAATCATTTTGCTATTTGTGCACGTTGGTTCTTTTTACCAAAATTAACAATGCAAAAATTGTCAGTTATTTGAATAGTATTTTATTTTACAAAAAGTAGCATCAACTATAATTTGAGTGATCCTCGTCTATTTTTGTATTACATTGTTTTATTTTAGACATGATATATTCCATTACAATACTTAGTTTTAGATAAATAACTATCATTTGCCACCTTATGTGGGTTGGTTCCCTTGTGTAAAACGATATTTTTGCTCCAGGTTCCAGTGATTTAGATTCTGATGTTAACCTTATATGTTAACAGCAATTATAGGCTATTTCTAATGTTCATGTGATCTTTATTGCAATGTGTGTTTTAACAGTAGGACATCACATAATGGTTCGCGGTCTTAAACAGAGTTTGCAACAGTGTTTATTAATTTGAGAATTGAATATTCGTGTTTTAATCACGTTCGCCTGACAATGAAATGAAAATCAACACTTCTAACCTTGAAGATAGAGTAATTGAAGCCACGAATATTGATGAAGCTTTGTCTATATGGATGAATACTTTAAGTAAATCAATCGAAGAGTATGTTCCTAAAGTAAGAGTTATTAATTCTAAATCAGTCACGTGGTTCGATAAAGAGTGTGCTAAACTACGAAATAAAAGAAATCGTTTAAAGAAAAGAGCACTAAATTCTGATAACTTAGAACACTGGAACACTTATAAGAAAATTAGAAATAAAATGAAGAATACATTACGTAGAAAGCACAAAGACTTCATCAATAATCTTGGTGAACTTACAAAGAAAAACCCTAAAAGATTTTGGTCATACATAAAATGCCGTAAAAAATGTAATGTCATTCCTGATTTGATGCATTTTAATGGTAAGACTGGTGAGACAAACCAGGATATTGCGAACATGTTCAATAGCTTTTTCCAGTCTGTCTTTAACAAGAGAGATATAAATAATAAATGTCCAGATGTCGAAAAATGTAAGTTGCCCTCTTTAGGAAATTTCCAAATTACAATTGAAGAAGTACACACTATTTTGAAATCTTTGGATAAAAATAAATCTTCTGGTCCAGCCGAAATTCCACCCATCGTTCTAAGTCAGTGTGCAAATTCTCTTGCACCATCACTGTGTGCTTTAATAAACAAATCATTAGAATTAGGTCAATTTCCTGAAAATTGGAGGAGCGCAAATATTTGTCCCATCTATAAATCAGGTGACAAATCGGACATAACTAACTATAGACCAATTTCGTTATTGTCCGTGGCAAGTAAAGTAGCCGAACGTTGTATCTTCAACAGAATATATCCATTATTACATGACCAAATATATACTCTTCAGCATGGATTTATGAAAGGGCGCTCAACAGTCACTCAATTGCTACAGGTGCTACATGATATTCTAAAATCTGTCATTAAAGGAGAACAAGTTGATATGGTATATTTAGATCGCGAAAAGGCATTTGATAAAGTCCCTCATGACCTACTGATTGAAAAATTACAAAGTTTCGGCATATATGGAAATCTGTTAAAATGGCTAAATTCATATCTCACAAACAGACAGCAACGTGTAGTCTTGGAGGGTAAAAGTTCCTCATGGCTAGAAGTGACTAGTGGTGTACCTCAGGGCTCAAGTCTGGGCCCACTATTGTTTATTTCGTACATAAATGACATGCCCCTCAAATTGAGGCATTCTACGATAGCATTGTTTGCAGACGACAGCAAGTGTTACCGTAGAATAACAAAAGTTCAAAATTGTCAAGAACTTCAAGACGATATAAATCACCTCTTCAAATGGTCTGTAGAATGGGGAATGTCATTTAAAATTGAAAAGTGTTTTGTACTATCCATCAATCAGTCAAATAAACATCAACCTTTCAAGTACACTATGAATGATGTCACCCTTAGTACTGTAAATGAAGTTAAAGACCTTGGTATATTTCTTGATACAAAATTATCGTGGGATAAACACATCAGATACACCACAGCAAACGCTAGAAAGTTGACAGGTTTAATTAAACGGACTGTAGGTCACTCAGCACCTGTAAGTGTCTTACAACAACTTTACAGTTCTATTGTTATGCCCCAACTTGAATATGCTACACCAGTATGGAAGTCCCTTTCAAAATCTCAGATACAGACATTGGAACAAATTCAGAGATCTTATACTAAATGTATGTTCGGTTATGAATCCCCACATACCTACCCGGATCGCCTCGATAGACTTAATATGCTTCCTTTATCATACAGACGAGATATATCAGACCTGTGTCAGTTATACAAATTTATTCAAGATCCTCGCTCATTACCTCCAGACAGTGTACATTTTAGAAATGACCAGCGATGTACTAGACAATCTGAATCATCAAATTTTCCAATACCACGATGAAATACTGAGCAATCTAGAAAATTTTATTTTAACAGAGTTGTATATAGTTGGAACAAGCTTCCCGAGAGTGTTAAAAGTGCAAGCACATTACTTGGTTTTAAGAAAAGCTTAACTACATATTTTAACGATATTTTAGAATCTAATTTTAATTTAAACAACACCTGCACATGGGTTCATGTATGTAAGTGTGCATTATGTGGACAATGCTCGTAATGTCAAAACTAACAGGGGTGGAATTACTGGGTATATACTGCCTATCCCACTTCCTAGCATGCAAAATTATTATACACACAAGTAATTTTATACTTTTATGCAATTTTATTAATTTTATATTATATGTGTATTTTATTGTACATATTGTAACTGTATTTTTTTTTGCATGCAAATAAATAAATAAATAGGAAGGATGAAGTGTTCTGAATAGCCTACATTTTAGCATTAACTATGGTGTGTTTGATCGCATTCTTCTGATAGAGAAATATGGAAGACAGAATGTTTAATATTTTAGCATAAGTATATTCGTGATTTTATTAACTATTCCAACAGTGACATAGCGAGTAAGCGCAGTTTCCTATGAAGTATATTTATATAACATGCAAATGTTATCAATGATAGCCTCAGGCCTATTATAATAAAATATCTTGAATAACTTACATGACATGCAGATTCATATATAGGGTATATTATGAACGAAGGCGAATAAGATGCATTTTTTTGTTGTAAAAGATAAGCGACTTGTCAAATAGTTGGGGAAGGGCGGACAAAGGGGGCCACTTAACGTTTCTATGGTATTTAAGGAAAATATTCGAACTATTTTAAAACCAATGACTGTTCTATGTAAGGTACATGCAATGTAGATACATATAACAGATTCACATAGTGTTTCAAGGATACCTTATTTTATTTGTGGGCCAAATAGATTTGCTTTCAAAGTGGCCCCCTTTGCGCAATAGCTTGGGCAAAGGGGGCCAGCGCATTGGGCAAAGGGGGCCACCCCCACCTTGGTACTTTTTATTATTTTGATGTGTACATTGAAGTGAGCCTAATAAAACAGATATAAAAAAGCCCTTTCATTTGATGTATATGGTGACATGTGTTGTTGAACATAATACTAAGTAATATACTAAATACTTCCGTTCACTGGGATTAGTGTGTGAAATATGTACCCATTGAAAGTTAGCGGACAAAGGGGGCCATGCTGTATGGTCTTTGTATTGAAATGGCCTGGCCCCCTTCGCCCTGGCTCCCATTGCCCAAGGGGTTGAGGTGGGGAATTTAGCATAATATATTATCTCTCCCCAAAGGGATCTCCTGACTAAAGTAAAGACTAGAAAACAAAGCAATATAATGTACCACACAAAACAATAGATTTTCTGAAGAAATCACATAAATTCGTCGAGAGATTCATACAATTATATAAGCTTATATTCATAAGATTAAAAGACAAAAATATGTATGAGATGTCTATTTATGTTTTTTGTATACACATGTTCATAATTCATAACAATGACGTCATTAATATTTCATACAACATGTCACAATTAAAATATCACTGATGGCCCCCTTTGCCCGCCTCTCCCCTATACATAATTTCGCGATTTTAGTTGTCACTTGTCATAGTTCACCATGTTACTACACATATAGCGCCAGGGACAGATGCCCGCATCACATTTTATAGGTCCTATGTCACAATGTGTGAATGAATGATTGGAGGTTTAGGTCACCTTTGTACATATAGGCAAAACTCGGCGGTGAGAACCTCATAAAAATGGTGAGATTACACTGCCCTCCAGACACAGGATTCGAAATTCCATCCCTGGCTGCGTGAGGCCGATCACGCTACGTTTCGGTCAAATACGCAAAATTCCGTCATATAATATATATTAGTTCGCGTTAGATCTAAGCTAAAAAATGTATATGGTCTTAAAATGAGAATCTCATTGAAGAATGGACATTGATGTCTCAGATCGACGCGGGCTCAATATAGAAATGTGGGTTGGTTCCATTGTCCGAAATTGGAATACGCGATTCATCATTTTTAACAAGAGAACCACGATCATTTGAACGCCTGCACCTCATACGCTATCATCAACACAATCACCAAAATGTTCCTTAGAGTACATGTTCAAACCAATATTCTAATAATTCCAAGCAAACAACTCTCATTATATGTCCCGAATTAACACAGTTCATCAAGCTTTAAGTTCATTTTACAGAAAATTACTTCCTTGTGGGTTGGTTCCCTTGTGCTTAATAACGTCCAAGTGTTCTTGTGATAATTCTAAATATTATAATTGTGTGGCCTGAGATATATTTCAGTCATTTTGTTTTGATGCGATTTATTTTCACGATCCCGACAAGTGAATTTGTTCTTCAGCTCAAATAGAACATTTTGCCATCACTATTATTTTATGGTGCGCTATTATGCATGGCGCAGATACATTCGACAGAAATTGATGCTGCTGTTGGAACGTGATTCTGTGAATCTTTTTGAAGACGAATGCTAACCACGACATCTGCTTTGGCCTTATCGTGTTTATAGCAATCGTTTCCAGTTGTCAAGTCTCCGTGAAGACTCTCAATACATGAGAGACAGAGTTAGGCATATTATTTATCATAATTATACACCGGAAAATATAAGTAAAGGGTCTAGATTGTGGTTTGATTCACAAAAGCAGTCATTTATTCATAAAAATATAAGTATGTATGCATGTATGTATGTATGTATGTATGTATGTATGTATGTATGTATGTATGTATATATAAAGACATGACGCTGATCAACCTCACATCACTATTATTTCAATAATGCATACGGCACCACAGTCAATAGTGAGGGAGACAAACGCGATTCTCATACTTTTCGTATGCGCGCAGTATATATTTACATATTTTGTATCACTAGAAAGGTAAAAGGTAGATTATGAGTCATGTTGTAGAATCCTGTCGTAAACAGGTCAGGGCCGGATCCAGGGGGGGGGTGAAAAGAGAGAGGCACTATAAGGTTTATACTCTCCTCTACTATGTCACCTAATGCATCACGCCGAAGGCCGAGATCTTTTTCACAGCCAAGAATGTAGAGCTCCGAGGGCTTTAACTGACTTAAAACACATCCGAACATAATGAGGATCCCTTATTTATATTCAACAGCTCGGTCACACCTGACTGATTTTATTATAATAGGCCTACCAGGCTAATTGGTCTGTAGGCTAATAGGCCAACGATAACTCTCTATTCCCGGCTTAGAATCTGTAGTGGTCGGACAGGGGAAATAATGTAGTGGTGTGTTTTAATCTCAACATTTGACTCAGCATTGCCCAGCTAAACGACAATCACAGGTACATGGCCGATGAACCAATATTACCTCGCCATCTACGACGCTGGCCCAACATTAAAACAACATTGGGTCAATGTATGTATTGTGTTGCGGACATCAATGAAGCAGGAATATTTAACTACAATGAGCATTAAATCATATATACTGCGTGAGTTGTATTTCAGTGGCATTATCAGTGACTTTGCTATACAAAAATCGACAAAAGTGTCTATATTGTAATTGACCACCTCTGTTATCGTGCTAGTACCATAGTTTTTCATGAAACAAGTTTAACCGATTTTCTCTTTGTATATAGGCCTACATGTGTAAGATTTACAGCTTAATTGTGCTTCTTTTAGTTTCTTTTTGTATATTTGAAGAAAATTATCTGTTCAATTTTTCATATTTTTTTTTCGGTATTATGGTTTAGCCTAGGCTACTAGTATATGGTATTTTATGCAATATGGATAATTGCAAAAGGGGGGCTCTCTCTCAAGGGGGTCCTGGGCCTCCCACATGCTTGATCCGGCCCTGGTCGTAAATGTTTTAAAATGCGAGATTTTTCCATAAATATAACTATCAACTATACATGATTAGGGCATTATATATTGCTAACGTTATTTTTACTGTTCACAATATTCAACAGTCGCCAACACAAGTTTCTTGTCGAAATAACTGAAATCATTCCCCTTTTATATCAGTAACATAGCCAATTGCACTGGATCCGATTTCTGAAACGGATAAATGAAAATATAATTATCGTTAAAAGAAGAAAACTGCTAAACTATAGATGACAATGATGCTGATGAAACACGTTGAACATTAACGACACACGGACATTTTTATCTGGAGTTTAGAGGTAATCAATACAGGCAATCACAGTTAATTAAACAGATAATAAGGCAGATAATTAATATCTCAGTCAGTTTTGTAATCAATCAATATTATTGACAGCTATTGAAATTGCTTGCCTCGTTTTCATGTCCATCCATTGGAATGTTCATAACACAAATAGGCGAGAAAGTGCAATTATTCTCTTACGCTAGCCATCTTGTGTTTCATTGCCATGATTACAGTAAATTCAAATGTTTTGATACCAATCGTAAAAATCGTAATTTTGACAAACAAATGTATTTTTTCTCTGTATATGACTTCCACTATTTTTACTTATGTTCATTGCACTGTATAGGTTACCTCGTTTGTTAGTCGCTCGACATGTTGGGGCGACCAGGCGACGTGTGAAAATAAACAAAACACATCAGGAAAGACGAGACATGGATCTGCGTTTAATTGTTTTAACTAGAGGGTCGTGCTTGTACAATGGAAAACGTTTCTGTAACATAATTAAGAAAAAACAATTTGGTAAATAACATTTAAATGCTCAATGGAACACCCTCTGGGTGATGACATAGCGTGTGCAAAATATGAAATTGATCCATCAACGGCAAAGTGGCTACATAACATTGCCATACATGTTCGGGTATTTTCGTATTATAGATGTTTTTACAAAGTCGCATATAGTAAAAAAACAATAAAAAAATATCGGGATTATTTCATAAACATGAGTAATGGACTGCACCCACACACCTTGCACATAGAAGACATATATTATCATATAGCTGTTATCACATTGCCGGCTTATAATCCAAAACATATCAACCTACTATGTGTACGGAGGTTTTCTTTCTTGTACATACCAGATCCATTGATGCTGATTTCGCTCTCGCCTTGTCTCCTGTCATCTGCAGTGTTCTGACGTGTCCTGTCATTGTTACTCTTAGTGTCTGACTCCATTGATCGCTGTGTTATGTGCCATTATCTACCTGATTTAAACATGTAAGGGTCAGGTATATGGTCAGATGAGCCCTGATTACAGATCACAGCTAACGATCCCAGGACAAATTTGTGAGCCCCACAAAATGACGCCAGTCAATATATTGGCATCCCAGCAAACACGAAAGATTGACCAGTGTTGTTGTTCTAATGTTCTAACGCTGGGCGGGGGCCGCGAGGTAGTGGTTAGCACCGCTGCCTTTCACGCCAGAGTTCGGGGTTCGGTTCCCGGTCTCGGCGGTTTAAAAGAAACAAAAAATGTTTCTTCCCCATCCACGTGTGAAAGTCAGTATTGTGGGAAGCATCCGTGACCAAGAGGTAGCGTGCTCGGCCTCAGACCGCCAGGGCTCGAATTTCGAATCCTGTGTCTGGGATCTCACTATCCTCACTATCCTCAGGATGTTCTCTTTGCCCAGTTTAGCCTATATGTGCACAAAGGTGGCCTAAAGCCCGATTCAATTTTTTTATTTCTTCTAACGCTGGGTCACCATCTACGACGATGTCCCAACTGTTAGAGGGGAAGTACACAGACAGCCCTAAATGAGATTACTGACTACGGTACGCAAAAGCACTGTTGTCACAGATCGACATCAACGATGGAATTATTTTTTCGCGACATTTCAGTAAATCAGTAGACCTAAATCACGCAAATATTTTGACTCCTGCTTCTATATCGAAAAGCTGTCTTAAACAAACGAAATATGTTGTCCTCAAGTTAACCCTCCTTTCATTTTGAGATTGTCATCAATGTCTTGGTAAGTTCTTCCTGATTTATTTGAACACCTATGTTATCGGTAAACGGGTCATTACAAATATTTTCATTCTTCTAGTGCGGAGAGCGTTTTATACGTCAGAATCTGACGTCCACAAACGTTAAATTCTGACGTATAAACACGATCACCGCGCTGAAAGGGCTAAATTCAACCTTTTCATGATTGTATCCGGGGGCTGTTTGAATAAAACAAACAAAAGGACAACATCACCACAACGTCAATTAGATCGGCCAAGCTACATCAACAATCTGGAAATTTGTCATTGCCACGTTTAATAAAGATGCGTAGAGAGACTACGCAGAGTTTGCAGGAGGCAAAATCTTTCTTTACCGTCTTTCTATCACAGCAGACTGCCTTCCTTGTGCTACAAACGAAAAAATCGGCAGAATAAATATTGTCAGTAATGATCAATGTAAATGTGTTTCTTGTTTCCCACACACTCTTGTATCTTGGCGACATCTGTCTCCTGTGGGAGACGACCTCGAAGTCTGACATTACATAGACCTTCTGGTTTAAAACACAAACGAAGCTATGTCTGGGGGGACTCGATAGTTGTAGGTGAATGTCAAAGGATACGTAGGTTGCTGTGCAAAAGTGACTTTACTTGGAACCTCAATTAACGCTAGTCAATGTCAAGAGAGACCTAAAGGCCTGAGTCGACGTTGACCATCTTCACTCTGCCATGTGATTTGCGGCACGCAATCCCATGGCCTCACGTTATACTGTCATCTGCCCTGATACAAATATCTTCGGACCAATCACATTGGTAAGCAACGTAAACAAATCGTCTGACCCCGGGTGTGACTGTCTCGGAAATCTGTGCCGCGCATTGTGAGTGGTCACCGCTGACGTCATTCACAGGCACTAATGAATATTCATGTTAAGATAACCCCTCTCTAATATACAGTTCCCGTACACACTAGTTGTCCAGGCTAGAGCCATGCTCTGCGTGTATTAAGACTGGACTGGTGCAGATGACGTTGACCAACGCCAAGAGAGACGTGTGAGATCTGATTGATATTAGTGAACGCCAAGATGTGCGTGTGACATCCAATTGGGATTGGACAGCGCAAAGAGATACGTGTACCATTCAATTGAGGTTTTCCAGCGCTAAGAGAGACGAGTACCATTCAATTGGGGTTTTCCAGCGCCAAGATGAGATAAGATAAATTTTATTTTTTTAGCTCGGTTTATTTCACAGAAAAAATTAGCCAGAGGCTAGTCACCCGATCGTTATTTAAAAATCAACAATATGACAAACATAACACATAATACATCACAGATAATTGCACATATAAAACATTTAACATTACTTAAGATTCAGATTATAAGTCTTAAAAATACACATCAGATTAATTTGAAAATACTTGTCATTTCACAGTTGCATTTTATCACAGATAACCTAATTTCCATCTTTATGGTTATATTATATTAATTTAAAATACATTTGTATTATTTATATATAAAGTTACTTGTTTACATTTAAAAATGGTTATTTCATACAAATTAACCTACTTACATTTTTATAATTTAGTTAAATTAAATTAAAGGTACATTATAATACATTAGATGTTAAATTTTAGGACCCATATGGTGTACCCATTCTATTTTTCAATAAGGACATTGAAACCTAGAGAGATGAAGCTGTTCTGGTTTTTATGGGGAGTGTATTCCAAATCCTCGGTGCTTTGTACATAAATGAATTTAGACCATGACGTGTAGACTTAAAGAAGGCAAAATAATTTTGAATTACTGGTTGGGGTGATTAGATCTTTTAAATAAGAGGGTGCAAGGTTGTGCATAATTTTATAAGTACGAGTTACAATGCTTCTTTCTCTACCAAGTTTCAAAGAGGGCAACTTAGATATGGACAGGAGACCATTATAATCACTAGTGTAGGCCCCATGTACAAATCTAAGAGCCCGTTCCTGTATTTTTTCCTTCTTTGTTATACTGCCCAATCCACAGAAGTGCCAGACTCCACTACAGAACTGAAAGTGGCATAGAATAAATTCCCTAAATATCGCCATTCTATAATTTTTGTTTATGAATTTAGAAAGTCGTTTTAGAACATTAAGATGATTTCTAGTTTTTTTGCAAATGTGTGATATGTGGTTTTCAAAATTTAATTTAGAGTCTAAGTGTACACCAAGAAGTTTCACAACATCGTCTGGAATTATAGTAACATTATCAAGATCAAATCTAAAATTTTCCTCTTTACAGTTCAAGAATAAAGCCTGGAATTTCTGTGGATTAGCAAGCATTAGACTGTGGGTGAACCATTCTATTGCAAGATTTGATTCAGCCCGCTAAACTTCAACCACCTGTTGTTTTGTTGGTTGTTCAGAGCATATGGTATTATCGTCAGCATAGTTAACTAGATCAGCCCTGGTGATGAAGTGGAACATGTCATTGATAAATATATTAAAAAGTATCGGGCCAAGAATAGAGCCTTGCGGTACCCCCTTGTAATTTTAGGCTATTTGTGGTTATCCCATATGCATCAAGCTTTGCTATCAACAAATCATGATGCATACAATCAAACGAGAGACCAGTACCATTCAATTGAGGTTGGCCAGCACCAAGAGAGACGGGTACCATTCAATTGAGGTTTGCCGGTGCCAAGAGAGTCGAGTACTATTCAATTGAGGTTGGCCAACGCCAAAAGAAACGAGTAACATTCAATTGAGGTTGGCCAGCACCAAGAGAGACGGGTACCATTCAATTGAGGTTGGCCAGCACCAAGAGAGGCGAGTACCATTCAATTGAGGTTGGTCAGCACCAGGAGAGACGGGTACCATTCAATTGAGGTCGGCCAGCACCAGGAGAGACGGGTACCATTCAATTGAGGTTGGCCAGCGCCAAAAGAGACGAGTTCTATTCAATTGAGGCTGGCCAACGCCAAAAGAGACGAGTAGCATTCAATTGAGGCTGGCCAGCACCAAGAGAGACGGGTACCATTCAATTGAGGTTTGCCAGTGCCAAGAGAGTCGAGTACTATTCAATTGAGGTTGGCCAACACCAAAAGAGACAAGTAACATTCAATTGAGGTTGGCCAGCACCAAGAGAGACGGGTACCATTCAACTGAGGTTGGCCAGCACCAAAAGAGACGGGTACCATTCAATTGAGGTTGACCAGCACCAAGAGAGGCGAGTACCATTCAATTAAGGTTGGCCAGCGCCAAGAGAGCCGGATACCATTTAATTGAGGTTGGTCAGCACCAAGAGAGACGGGTACCATTCAATTGAGGTTAGCCAGCGCCAAGAGAGGCGAGTACCATTTAATTGAGGTTGGCCAGCGCCATGAGATACGAGTATCATTCAATTGAGGTTAGCCAGCGCCAAGAGAGATGAGTACCATTTAATTGAGGTTGGCCAGCGCCATGAGATACGAGTACCATTCAATTGAGGTTGGCCAGCGCCATGAGATACGAGTATTATTCAATTGAGGTTGGCCAGCGCCATGAGATTCGAGTACAATTCAATTGAGCTTGGCCAGCGCCATGAGATACGAGTATCATTCAATTGAGGTTGGCCAGCGCCATGAGATACGAGTATCATTCAATTGAGGTTAGCGAGCGCCAAGAGAGATGAGTACCATTCAATTGAGGTTGGCCAGCGCCATGAGATACGAGTATCATTCAATTGAGGTTAGCCAGCGCCAAGAGAGATGAGTACCATTTAATTGAGGTTGGCCAGCGCCATGAGATACGAGTACCATTCAATTGAGGTTGGCCAGCGCCATGAGATACGAGTATCATTCAATTGAGGTTGGCCAGCGCCATGAGATACGAGTACCATTCAATTGAGGTTGGCCAGCGCCATGAGATACGAGTATCATTCAATTGAGGTTAGCCAGCGCCAAGAGAGATGAGTAACATACAATTGAGGTTGGCCAGCTCCAAGAGAGACAAGTAACATTCAATTGAGGTTGGACAGCACCAAGAGACACGAGTACCATTCAATTGAGGTTGTACAGCACCAAGAGAGACGAGTACCATTTAATTGAGGTTGGACAGCACCAAGAGAGACGAATAACATTCAGTTTAAGCTGGCCAGCTCCAAGACAGACAAGTAACATTCAATTGAGGTTGGACAGCACCAAGAGACACGAGTACTATTCAATTGAGGTTGGACAGCACCAAGAGAGACGAGTACCATTTAATTTAGGTTGGACAGCACCAAGAGAGACGAGTAACATTCAGTTTTAGCTGGCCAGCTCCAAGAGAGACATGTAACATTCAATTGAGGTTGGACAGCACCAAGAGACACGAGTACCATTCAATTGAGGTTGGACAGCACCAAGAGCGACGAGTACCATTCAATTGAGCTTGGCCAGCTCCAAGAGCGACGAGTACCATGCAATTGAGGTTGGCCAGCTTCAAGAGACACGAGTAAAATTCAATTGAGGTTGGACAGCTCCAAGAGACACGAGTAACATTCAGTTTAAGCTGGCCAGCTCCAAGAGAGACAAGTAACATTCAATTGAGGTTGGACAGCACCAAGAGACACGAGTACCATTCAATTGAGGTTGGACAGCACCAAGAGATACGAGTAACATTCAATTGAGGTTGGCCAGCTCCAAGAGCGACGAGTACCATTCAATTGAGGTTGGCCAGCTCCAAGAGCGACGAGTACCATTCAATTGAGGTTAGACAGCTCCAAGAGACACGAATAACATTCAATTGAGGTTGGCCAGCTTCAATGCACTGAAGATCGCAGGGAGATACAAAAACAGGGTTTCTACACAGGCACTAACTTACACACTGGGGCCAAGCGGCCCTTAAGTGAGTGACATTAGTCAATGAATGAATACGTACATCATTTTTTTGGCAATTTAAAATGCACAAATGGGTCATACGCGTTACTGTGAGTGACCCACATCAAGAAAAACTGGCATATAATAATCTTCAATAATCAATTAATGAGCGGTAAATTTCGGTTTCTTCAATTATAATAAATATTTTTATCCGCAAAGTGGTGTTGTGCTTCTTGCTTTGTTAGTTATATTATGTGAAAAGTATTACAATATTTACATAAAACTTCTGCGAAATTAAGACTACCACATACAATTGGTGATAGGTAATTATTTGACTGTGAAAATCAAACTACCGAAACAGAAAACGACAATTTTTTGGCCCCTGTGATTTGACTAAAAAGTGATGCTTAAAGTGATGATTAAATGTTCGTTAAATGGCTCAACACTAGGTGCAGCGACGTGCGGTAATTACAGACACTAGTACAGCCATGCACATTGATAAGGGAGTGTTATCGGTATTCCCACGAATGATGTTAACATACCAAATTATCGGTCTGATTGTGCGCAAGCCAGATAGGGAATGTCTATCCCTTGAAATTTTATTGCAGTGATCTTGCTGATCTGAATGTAATTGACAGGCAGGAAGTACCGGTAATAGCAGTAGGTCATTGACTTCAGGGCGACTGGCAGGAGACTTCTGGTGGAATAATTCTTTTCACTGTTTGGTCAGAATTAATGGGATCTGGGCAGCCCATTATATTTGCGTGCAGCTGTCAACTGCATGTTTTGGTGACAAAAGTGACCCACATTTTGCCTGCGACGCCATTGTATGTCACTGTTGACCGAGAAATCTCGCTGACTTCCCCCGGAATTTCACTCTCGTCCATCAGCTCTCATCAGAGTGATCAGAGTGAACTACATGGTAATGTTGAGCTTTAAATCATACATCAGGGAGTCGATGTCGGGGCCCTGGTGTAGTGGTAGAGCTGGATCTCGCGGGCCTTCCTTAGCTCTAGTATTCAGATTCCAATGTTTCTTCCCTGCCCACTCGTAAAGATACAGTATTGTGTTGAGCCTCCGTGACCGAGAGGTAGCGTGCTCGTCTCAGACCATCGCGATTCAAACTGCATGTGTCTGATTAGTAGGCCTATAGTGTCATCTGATTATATATCATCCTCGGAATTTTCTCCTCGTCTAGCTTAGCCTGTATACAGCACAGGACAGGGACACGCAATGCCGTTATAACATATCTTGACTATTTACTATTATGCCGGGATGGAAATCAGACACGTAAATTGTCAGTAACGTCATACCATCCGTTTACCCTTTTGCTGCTTAGGTATCTTATTTAAATTTTCACTTACTTGTTTAATTTGAGACCGAACAATTCAAAATTTCGATGTTTGAACACTCATTTTATTCAAAATGACAGTGATTAACCCTGCTAATAAAACAGACTAAAACAGGCTATAGTTGTACTTGGTAGTTGAAGGGTTAACGTTAGATACACGCAGTGAACCCGGAGCTTACTCTCGTAAACAATACTCTATAGTTTTCTAATTTACCACCAGCAGCTCCAGTAAATATGCTGTCGCAGACGGTGGCCCAGCATTGAACCAACAGAGCAGCAATGTGTTGTGTTTACCATGTTTACTGGGTACCGCACGACCTGGTTATGAAAACACACATCAAGAAAAAATGGCATATAATAATCTTCAATAATCAATTAATGAGCGGTATATCTCGGTTCCTTCAATTATATTAAATATTTTCATCCGCAAAGTGGTGTTGCGCTTCTTGCTTTGTTAGGTATATTATGTGAAAAGTATAACAATATTTACATAAAACTTCTGCGACATTAAGACTACCACATGCAATTGATGATAGGTAATTATTTGACTGTGAGAATCAAACAACCGAAACAGAAAACGACAATTTTTTGGCCCCTGTGATTTGACTAAAAAGTGATGATTAAAGTGATTATTAAATGTTCGTTAAATGGCTCAACACTAGGTGCAGCGACGTGCGGTAATTACAGACACTAGTACAGCAATGCACATTGATAAGGGAGTGTTATCGGTATTCCCACGAATGATGTTAACGTACCAAATTATCGGTCTGATTGTGCGCAAGCCAGATAGAGGATCTCTATCCCTTTAAAAAAGTAAATTTTATTGCAGTGATCTCGCTGATTTGAATGTAATTGACAGGCAGGAAGTACCGGTAATAGCAGTAGGTCATTGACTTCAGGGCGACTGGCAGGAGACTTCTGGTGGAATAATTCTTTTCACTGTCTGGTCAAAATTAATGGGATCTGGGCAGCCCATTATATTTGCGTGCAGCTGTCAACTGCATGTTTTGGTGACAAAAGTGACCCACATTTTGCCTGCGACGCCATTGTATGTCACTGTTGACCGAGAAATCTCGCTGACTTCCCCCGGGATTTCACTCTCGTCCATCAGCTCTCATCAGAGTGATCAGAGTGAACTACATGGTAATGTTGAGCTTTAAATCATACATCAGAGAGTCGATGTCGGGGCCCTGGTGTAGTGGTAGAGCTGGATCTCGCGGGCCTTCCTTAGCTCTAGTAGTCAGATTCCAATGTTTCTTCCCTGCCCACTCGTAAAGATACAGTATTGTGTTGAGCCTCCGTGACCGAGAGGTAGCGTGCTCGTCTCAGACCATCGCGACTCAAACTTCATGTGTATGATTAGTAGGCCTATAGTGTCATCTGGTTATATATCATCCTCGGAATTTTCTCTTCGTTCAGCTTAGCCTGTATACAGCACAGGAGAGGGACACGCAATGCCGTTATAACATATCTTGACTATTTACTATTATGCCTGGATGGAAATCAGACACGCAAATTGTCAGTAACGCCATACCATCCGTTTACCATTTTGCTGCTTAGTTATCTCATTTAAATTTTCACTCACTTGTTTAATTTGGGACCGAACAATTCAAAATTTTGATGTTTGAACACTCATTTTATTCAAAATATCAGTGATTAACCCTGCTAATTAAACAGACTAAAACAGGCTATAGTTGTACTTGGTAGTTGAAGGGTTAACGTTAGATACACGCAGTGAACCCGGCGCTTACTCTCGTAAACAATACTCTATAGTTTTTTAATTTACCACCAGCAGCTCCAGTAAATATGCTGTCGCAGACGGTGGCCCAGCATTGAACCAACAGAAAAGCAATGTGTTTTGTTTACCATGTTTACTGGGTACTACACGACCTGGTTATGAAAACACACATCAAGAAAAAATGGCAGATAATAATCTTCAATAATCAATTAATGAGCGGTATATCTCGGTTTCTTCAATTATATTAAATATTTTTATCCGCAAAGTGGTGTTGCGCTTCTTGCTTTGTTAGGTATATTATGTGAAAAGTATAACAATATTTACATAAAACTTCTGCGAAATTAGAACTACCACATGCAATTGATGATAGGTAATTATTTGACTGTGAAAATCAAACTACCGAAACAGAAAACGACAATTTTTTGGCTCCTGTGATTTGACTAAAAAGTGATGATTAAAGTGATTATTAAATGTTCGTTAAATTGCTCAACACTAGGTGCAGCGACGTGCGGTAATTACAGACACTAGTACAGCCATGCACATTGATAAGGGAGTGTTATCGGTATTCCCTCGAATGATGTTAACGTACCAAATTATCGGTCTGATTGTGCGCAAGCCAGATAGAGGATCTTTATCCCTTTAAAAAAGTAAATTTTATTGCAGTGATCTTGCTGATCTGAATGTAATGGACAGGCAGGAAGTGCGGGTAATAGCAGTAGGTCATTGACTTCAGGGCGACTGGCAGGAGACTTCTGGTGGAATAATTATTTTCACTGTCTGGTCAAAATTAATGAGATCTGGACAGCCCATTATATTTGCGTGGAGCTGTCAACTGCATGTTTTGGTGACAAAAGTAACCCACATTTTGCCTGCGACGCCATTGTATGTCACTGTTGACCGAGAAATCTCACTGACTTCCCCCGGAATTTCACTCTCGTCCATCAGCTCTCATCAGAGTGATCAGAGTGAACTACATGGTAATGTTGAGCTTTAAATCATACATCAGGGAGTCGATGTCGGGGCCCTGGTGTAGTGGTAGAGCTGAATCTCGCGGGCCTTCCTTAGCTCTAGTAGTCAGATTCCAATGTTTCTTCCCTGCCCACTCGTAAAGATACAGTATTGTGTTGAGCCTCCGTGACCGAGAGGTAGCGTGCTCGTCACAGACCATCGCGACTCAAACTTAATGTGTATGATTAGTAGGCCTATAGTGTCATCTGGTTGTATATCATCCTCGGAATTTTCTCCTCGTTCAGCTTAGCCTGTATACAGCACAGGAGAGGGACACGCAATGCCGTTATAACATATCTTGACTATTTACTATTATGCCGGGATGGAAATCAGACACGCAAATTGTCAGTAACGCCATACCACCCGTTTACCATTTTGCTGCTTAGGTATCGTATTTAAATTTTCACTTACTTGTTTATTTTGGGACCGAACAATTCCAACTTTTGATGTTTGAACACTCATTTTATTTAAAATATCAGTGATTTAACCTGCTAATTAAACAGACTAAAACAGGCTATAGTTGTACTTGGTAGTTGAAGGGTTAACGTTAAACGCAGTGAACCCGGCGCTTACTCTCGTAATCAATACTCTATAGTTTTTTAATTTACCACCAGCAGCTCCAGTAAATATGCTTTAATTAATTAGGTTTGTGTTCCCGGCCAGAGCTGCAGGCTGTTGTACACAGGCTGATTTAATAAACCCTTGACTGTATACTGGTGCAAAGTGGCCAAGCTCCATCTTGTTTACTTCACGCAGATGTTTTCTGAAGTTTTTCCGTGTCGATGAGTTTCACCTTCCACATTTCTTTCTCCTGGTCAAACATGTTCTTCTCTGATGTAATTGCGTTTGATCGCTACTATTTGTAAATGTATTATATCTGAGACAAAACAGGCCTTAATGTGATATAATGTTTTGTACTAATGTTTTATTCATTTCACTTCATTTGCTGTTTTCAAACGGATGGACCGCTGCGCAGTAAAATATAACATTGTTTCTCTATTGTTTAGCTTTGTTTCAATGTTGTGTCAGCGTCGCAGACGGTGACCCACCATTGAACCAACAGAGAAGCAATGTGTTGTGTTTACCATGCTTACTGGGTACCGCACGACCTGGTTATGAAAACACACACATTGGCGGCATACTCTTTATGAGGTGTTTATATGGACGCCTATGACACCCACTGTCAAACGTAGCGTTATGATTGCGAGCATGCGCAGTGATAAACCTTTAATGTGCGCACCTTTAATTACATCGTATAATTATGGTGCACTCATTTCAAATAAAAAACTAAAATCACCAGCCTTTTAAATTAGTGAATATTCATCTATCAAATATTATATTTATCCACGTTTCGAAACAAATGTAACCAATTGAAGAAACTTAAATCCACTCTAGATCCACATTCTCATGTCTATGTGCTAATCATGGATTTGTGAGGTGTCATCCTGACTTAACCTTCGTCAACAACTAATTAATATGACTGCCAGAATGGCAATGAATATTGGTTTTCTTGACCTTTGCCAAGGACAGGTCAAACTATTTGCATACCTAATGCATAATCAGGCTGAGTCTATTTCGGACTACGTCATTTACGTTACCTTTATGTAAGGCGAGCTTCCCAGCAACCAATGTTGATTTATTGTTGGCCAATCGTCTCCGACTCTGGGCCAGCATTAAATTCTCATTGATTCAGCGTGTCGTGGTCGCTGGGTTATAACATGACATGATATACGGTCACTGATATCATGTTATTAGTAGAAAAATAGAGCCCACATCATTTATCACTGTATCTGATGTACCATTTATGCCTTGGCGAATCAGGAATTAATCGTGTAGGGGATGAATGCGTTTACCTCTGTATTCGCCATACAGTGATCTGGAGCGGATCCAGAATCTGAAAAAAGGGTCGATCCAAACGGGAATTGATTAATATATCAACGTTTGGCTAATTCAGGTCGATGTTTAGGAAATGTACCCTTATTTTGATAATTATGCATTTGGCAATGTCTGCTAGAACATACCATTCTGAAAAGTAACTGTTTTTTTGTTCCATAATGACTTACTGACTACTTACTCTCGTCTGCTAGTGGCAGTGGAGTACATTAGCACAGCCGTCAACATGAATTAAACATGGCGCTCTGCAGACGTTGGCCCACAGTTAGACCGTCGTCGTGCGTCTGCAGACCCTCGCAGCGGAAGTGATCAGGGGTATGTCTACGGTGAGGATCGCGTGGTTTGCGGCGGTAAACGCTGTTTCTACAGTAGACCCCAGTCTCTGTTTGGCATCGGCTCTCAAGGTCTTCTGATTTATCTGACAAACACCCTCACGCGCCTCTTCTCTTTCTGTTTTCACGTCCAATTTGGCCGAGCTAATCTCAAATGGCGGCTGACCCGGCATGACCTCGCTGGGTAGTGTGTTCTCTTTTCATTAACCCTTTCACCTCTACATCTTCCACTTTACATATAACCTTTAACATTTATAACACTGAAATATTTTTATATAAACCATAGAGAGCAAAGCGTTTTTTCAATTTGGAGTCATCATTAATGTCTTAATTAGCTCTTTCTGCTTCATTTCAATATCAATTGTATGAGTTTCAGGCCATATAAATATTGCACTCTTTCAGTGCGGGAATCGACTTTAGACGTCTATAGACTATAGACTATAGACGTCAGACTCTGACGTCTAAAGTCGGTCCCCATACTGAAAGGGTTAACGCATAACATACAACGCATAACATATATACAAAACACCACAATATTCTTTATATAACACCTGTATTAGAGCAGTCATTTATAATCACTCTTATTTGTTCTTTCATTGCTATATTTTAATAATTGTCTTTATAGCTACGGCTAAATAGATGTATAATATATTCTAATTTCTCAACTAGATTTTCCAGGGAATGCTGTTCCACTGTATGTTGTCATATGATTTAGGCGGAGAAGGTTTAACACCTATATCTCTCACAAGAAAAAGACCCCACAGACAAACATGCACCGAGCAAGAAATGACCATGGCATTTAAAGTTTTAACCCTTTAACCGCTGGTGCCGCATAAATTAGGGTTTTCATTTTTTATTAGCACATTAAGTACCACCTTTTAAACATGTTAAAGATAAAATGTGACATCAATCAGCAATCTTTGAAAACAGTTGACCTCCATTTTATCACATCTGAACAATTTTCACTCACTTGAAGTTGTGGTTCGCGTCAGCGAGATACAACTTCAAGTGGGTGAAAATTCAGATTGAATAATTTGGCGGTTAAAGTTTTAAGAACGGACAAACCTCGCTGGATTGAAACTGCAGAACATAGTAAACGCTAACAACAAGTGTCCCGTGAGATGGTTCCCGCACGATAGCGACGTTACACACACTATGATGATGGCTAGAACTGTCAGAGAATGACATTAGATAGGCCTAACCACTGGGCCTTCGGTATCGCATTGGTGTGTGTACACCTGCAGTGTACATGTACACGTGTACTATCAACGGGGGTGATCTCTCTGCAGTAGATATAGTATATGGGTGGAAGGTGAAGGGGGAAACTATCCATTTACACCTCATTATAAATCAAAAAAGTACAAGTTCTTGCTCGGCGATCAGTTTTTTCCCAAATCAAGACGGTGTAGTTTGCTACTTTTTTTTAAACAAATATAGTTTTATTCGGGAAAAATGTCGTGAGTTTTATGGTCTCCAAGTATGTAAATACAAATATATCTAAGTATTTCGTTTTCGTTGATTAATAGTGTTTTTTGCTTAACATAACCAGCGGGGTTTTGTACCGATTGAAGTGGTTTAAATACTTAAAATAGAGTTAATTGTGTTGGACCCCGGGAAAAACATTGCCTTCACCTTCCACCCATATACTATATCTACTGCACAGAGATCACCCCCGTTGATAGTACACGTGTACATGTACACTGCAGGTGTACACACACCAATGCGATACCGAAGGCCCAGTGGGCCTAACCCTCAACAACTTTATGCTGTTGAAAAGTACCACACGCCACATTTGTAAAATGTAAACAATTTTGTGTGGCATGTTTCTAACTTCCTCTTATAACGCTCAGGGTGATGGACACATGGTTGTCGTTATATTAACAGAAAAAATGAAATGTAGTAAATTATCAGATATAAAATGAAAAGAATATTTGATGCGTTCAACTTAAGGCGCAAAATTCAACATGCAAGTGCTATGTTGAACAATTAAATCCACTGCGATCCACTCGCATTTGTGTTTCATTACCGTGAACAACACATTCAAATGGGTGAAAATTACTTACATAATTATGTCAAATTTAATACCGAGTGCTCTATATTGCACATTCTTTGTGATTGAAATACATATTGTTCATTCAGTTGCTGTTATTATAGATAAATAACAGCTATTGTCGTAATTAGCACTACATGAACTGTTTGTAAACTGATCAATGGACATTCTAAATTAATAGATCCATTCAACATCTAGGTACTAAAGGGTCGTATCTGCCACGTTGTAAACTGGTGGATAAGACTATTTAACCCTTTAACCGCCGGTAACGCATATATTCGGGTTTTCATTTTTTATTAGCACATTTAAGGACCACTTTTTGAACATGCTAGAGATAAAATGTGACATCAATCAGCAATATTTTAAAACAGTTGACCTCCATTCTGTCAAATCTGAATAATTTTCACTCACTTGAAGTTGTGGATCGCGTCAGCGAGACGCAACTTCAAGTGGGTGAAAATTCAGATTGAATAATTGGCGGTTAAAGAGTTAATATCAAGCAAACAATTCATTACAATTATTTTTAAGATTCACTAAATTAAAACAATACAAGAAACGAAATTATATTGTAATCGGTGTTAATTTCCTGTGGAAAATCTCTACAAACTATCAATCAAAACACGATATAGCAGAAAGAATAATAAGTGATAAGTCACACGTTTTCAGGGTTTTCTTGGCACTCGGTGCGTAACAATTACCGTATATCACCAAACTTTTGGGATTAGTACCAGTTGCAGAAAATAACAACACAGTTATATATCTTGAAGATTTATTTTCTCTTGCGGCATTCCGCACTTGAAGTGGGCCGAGCACACGCCTGCCCTGGCAGTTTATTTCTTCAGTGCTATAGTGAGTAAAATTAAGAAATACGGGAAATTTGAAGAGGACAGTATGATTTGGAACCTGTGACAATAGAAAGGGTTAATAAAGAGGAAGGCAAGATATATTGTATTATCACAAGGGTGAAATGGGAAAATATTGGAAAAATATAATGTATCTGAAAAATGGGAAAAAAGAAATATGGAAAATGACAAGAATTTATAATTGGGAACTATAATGTGAGGGTGTGCTCCTCTTTCTAGGGAGAGAGTTGAGCTCCTGTATTAACACAGTGTTGCCCGTCAATAAGCTGAAAAGCTGATTGAGTTTAAATCAAATCAAATCAAATCAAGTTCCCAGTGCTATACACTGCGCTGGACGCCAGATACCTAAAAGGCAAAAACAGATTCACAGCAGCCCAGGTTCAGGAAGTACAGTTCACGACGATGTAATCATATAACTATTTCAGCACGGGAACGTCTTTAGACGTCAGATTCTGACGTCCACAGACGTCAGATTCTGACGTCTAAAGACGATCTCCGCACTGAAAAAAATTAATATGTTTTTTTCTAATGGCCGTAGACCCATGACATAAAAATTCAAATGAATCGGAAAGAGGTAGCCACATACATTTATGATGATTTCTATTTTAAAAAACACCCTTTGCTCTCAATGGTTAAAATATGTTATCGTTGTTAGGGTTAAGTGATTGACACACAATTTACATATCAATCCTGACAAGAGTTGAATTAAACAAAAATAGTTTTAGCGCATTCAGCAAATAATACAACACTCGTGTTGTGTTTCTTAAAAAAATCGCCTGATGAGGATTGGAGAAACGGGAATTATTTCATTTTATTTGATTTATATATCGATCACATACAGTTGGCCTATCTGAAATAACACAACACAAGTTACCTGGCTGATTTTTTTAGTACAAAATATTTAAATTGTTGAAGAAGATGATTGTGGCAAAAACCTTCTTATATGGCAATGATTGTGAGTAGTTGGCGCTGCGCTGGTAATCTGAAGAAACTGAATCTGCACGTATGCCGGATTAACCCTTTAATCCCTCACGAAGCATTAAAGCATCGTTTTACATACCTGGAAACAGACTTAATTTTCCTACAACTAAGGGTTTTAAAACGAAAATTTCCAGGAAACTGGTTTACCAATACGTGGTGATTTTCTTTAATTTTTAAACCCCATCAAATCATCTTCATCCACTATAAGTCGAGAATTGCGATAGCAATTCGCGACTTGTAGTGGACGATGATGACAATGTAAAGTCAGGCTTGAAAGGGTTAATTAGGCGGAGATCTAGTATAAACCCTTTGAGCACTAAGTACAACTATTTTATTAGGAGGTTAAATCAATGTTATAGGGGAATGAAATGACTGTTAATCATCAAGATTTACAAATCTTTGCTGTCAAATTAAACAAATATGAGTAATTTTCACCCACTTGAACTTGTGTGTCGCGGAAGCGAGACACAACTTCAAGCGGGTGACAATTTTGAAAAATATAGCTTAGTGGATAAAGGGTCGAATGTACATCTAAGGTGACCGATTGCTATCTAAGGTGACCTTTTGCTGTGCCCCTAGTTTAGCGGCAGATGTGATGTTATTTAAGGACAAGCCATAGCGAGCGTCATGACTTACATTAATGACAGATCAGTAGATATACCATAAATAAATACGTTATCATGCACTTATCAGGAAAAAACTGAAATCGCACCACGTTTTCTGGTCCAGAAATGGCTTTTGGACACACGCATGGACTGACTGACATCTGTGTTCTCATCAAACGTAGTAAGCCTACACTCACCTGCTCACAGACTGATGTGTCATATTTGCTCCTGACCACATACAACTGGTGAATGTAGGGTTTAGTTCAAAATATCGAAACAATACATTTTGTGTAAATGTTCTTTTTTAATGATGAATCAAATGCATACCCCAACAAGTCATCAGTATGAACTGCTAATACAAAAGTATGCATTTCAAAAATGTCTATTGTGATGTTATTATATTTTGTTTCAACGATAAAACAGGAAAATGTCGTTACTTTATTACATGGAGGTTTAAATATTTAGACATTATGTTCCGATGATTTTGATCTACGTACGTACCTACCATAAAAAAATCAACAATTTCTGCACACAGAGACAATTGAAAAATATCATATTAGAAAGAAAATACTCAGCGGAGATATAGAGCGTAATCCAGGCCCATCTAATTATATAAATGCGTTTCTACTTAATACTAGAAGTTTAAAGTCGGTTTCAAAAAATCATAATAAATTAAAAGATTTTCAATCACTCGTCGAATTAAAACAAGCAAAAATTATTTCAGTAACCGAGTCGTGGTTAACAGAAGATATCAAAAACTGTGAAATATTACCTGAAGCTGATTTTAATATTTATAGAAAGGATCGCGGAGGGTACGGTGGCGTTTTAACAGCTATCCACACGAGTATTTATTCAAAACTGAGACCTGATCTAATGGTACAGAATGATCGACATAATGAGATCATTATTGTTGAAATCATTATTCCTAAACTCCCGAGGATAGCTCTTCTGACTTATTACCGACCACCGTCTGATAACTCTGTGGAATGTCCGCAAAATGTAGAAACCTGTCTCCGTCGTATACGAGAAGAAGGTTTCTCCAACATTCTTGTTATGGGTGATTTTAATTTACCAGACTTTGACTTGAACTTGAATGTTCCGCTTACGGATAATAATAACTACTGGTACTATTATGATATATTCCAAGAATTCTCTTTAAAACATATAGTTATGTGCTCAACCCATCAAAATGGTAACAGATTAGATTTAATATTATCTACATCACCCCATTTAATTACGGATATAGATGTTGAACAGGACCTATTTCCATCGGATCATTACCTTATAAATTTTTCTATCAAGGCTAGTGGCCTTAAAAATAATAAACTGACTAGATCAGTTTTTGACTATAGGAATGTGGATTGGACTAAAGTGAAGGTATATTTAACTAACGCTGATCTGATCGACATAGTTAGTGACTCAGTGGGTATACCCGACATTAATCGTATTTGTGATAATTGGGTCTCTAAATTGGAAGAAACATTAAATACATTTGTACCCCGTCGCATTATTCGTGACATTAATTCTCCCCCTTGGATTGACAGTGAGGTAATAAATCTGAGCAAAAAGAAAGAGACCGCCAGCAAACGGGCTAGGAGGATTAACACCCAGAGTGCTTGGGCTAAATACCGTCGACTCAGGAACAGTCTCCGGAACATGATAGATCAAAAATACAATAAATATACTAAGGATTCGCTCGATGATATTAGGACTAATCCCAAAAGGTTTTGGAGCTTCTTAAGATCAAAGACAAAAAGTAAACATATCCCTTCTGAAATGAAATTTCAGGGTAATACTTCAGACGAACCTGAAGTTGTAGCGAATTATTTTAACAATTTCTTTTATTCAAACTTTACTCACGTCCATAATACGGATAACCTTCCTCCCATCAATAGTTTTATTAATCCTAATCTATCAATTGTACAGTTATCAGTTGCTGAAGTCCGCATTATATTACAGAATATAGACACTAGCAAAGCGACAGGGCCGGATGGCATTCCAGGTGTATTTTTAAAGAATTGTGCTAAGGAACTGGCACCTTCTTTTACCAAACTGTTAAACATATCTTTGCAAACTGGCATATTTCCTAACTCCTGGAAAATGGCTAATATATGTCCCATTTTTAAGAAAGGTGATAGAACTAATTGCGAAAATTATAGGCCTATATCTTTACTTAGTATTTTAAGCAAAATTTTTGAACGTGCTATCTGCAACATAATTTATCCAGAAATCAAAGATTTAATTTCTAACAACCAGTATGGATTTGTCCAACGACGCTCAACAGAATCTCAATTATATGTCTTTTACGACAAAATCTCAAAAAATTTAGACTCTGGTGGCCAAACTGACGTTATATATCTTGATTTTACAAAAGCCTTTGATTCAGTTCCGCATCATCTCTTAATACATAAACTTCAGACTTTCGGTTTTAATGGGACGCTGCTTAACTGGTTCCATAGTTATCTAAATAATCGATACCAGCGAGTATTAATTCACGGTAGCATGTCTACTAAACTACCTGTTAGATCTGGGGTACCCCAAGGGTCAATACTTGGCCCATTAATGTTTATATTATATGTGAATGACATTGCGGACAATATTTCAAATCTATCTTTTAAAACTCTATATGCTGATGATGCAAAAATTGGAAGAGAAATTAAATCAATGCAGGATTGTGTAGACCTTCAAAGCGATTTGAATATTTTTACACGTTGGAGTGATATTTGGAAGCTTTTCTTCAATGGTACCAAGTGCAAAGTCCTCACAATAGCCAGATCTTTTAAACATAATTTTCAATACCATTTAAATAACATTCATCTAGAATCTGTTAAAGAGTTTAATGATCTAGGACTACTAATCAATTCTTCCTTAACCTGGAGAAGTCATATTGCCACTAAAATTAGCAAGGCGAACAGAATGCTAGGCCTGATAAAGCGTACAGTCGGATTCAATGCTCCATATAGAGTCAAACTACACCTATATACAACTTTGGTTAAACCGTTATTTTCCTACGCATCAATTGTTTATTCCTGTAGCAAGGCAGATCTCAACCAGATTGAACGTATACAACGTAAAGCCACGAAATATATTCTTAATGATTATGTGTCGGATTACCCAACCAGACTACATAACACCAAATTACTTCCTTTGTCTTTTATAAAAGATATCAACGACTTGTGTTTTCTATATAAATGTATACATAATTTCATAGATATAGACATTAGACATATTCTTTCTTTTTATAACGCTGACACCTCTAGAACTAGGCTAGGTCAACAGGTCTTGCCTTTAAGATCTGTACGCTTTAATTCTGAATTGGCTGGGCTATTTTTCTCTAATCGGGTAGTAAAAATGTGGAATATCCTGCCGAACACAATAAAACAAATTAATTGCCGCAATAGATTTGTCAAACGTTTTAAGAAACTATTATATAATTTTTACATTGTAAAGTTGACTACGACCTATGATATTGACAACTCTTGCACGTGGGTTACCGCTTGTCGCTGTCCGCGATGTCGCCAGGCATGAAACACTTTTCTCTCTTTTTCTTTTTGACACATCCCAGCAGGCACGGGAAGTTCACCTGGTGTTGAGTCGGTGTTGGGCCAGCGTCGTAGACGGTGGGCCAGCATTGATTCGGCGTTTGATGGGCGTCTCGTGTTTTGCTGGAATGCGTTTTTCATAATTGCTGAACGCATACTTTAATAACATTGTTAACTGATTATGGGACAGGCCTAGCATAGATATTACATATCTGATGCCATGTCCCAGCCAACAGTGTTATTATGACTATGTTTTCTTATCATTGAACAAAGTAATGTATACTGTGTATTTGGCGAATCTTAATAAATAAATAAAATAAATAAAAATAGTTACGATCGAGTGAATATATTACTATATATCAATCAATATTTTTTTCAATTAAACAAGAACTATTGTTTTTCAAGGATTGATGGATGGATGGATGGATATATAGATCTATGGATGGATGGATGGATGGATGGATGGATGGATGGATGGATGGATGGATGGATGGATGGATGGATGGATGGATGGATGGATGGATGGATGGATGGATGGATGGATGGATGGATGGTTGGATGGATGGATGGATGGATGGATGAATGGATGGATGGATGGATGGATGGATGGATGGATGGATGGATGGATAGATGGATGGATGGATGGATGGATGGATGGATGGATGGATGGATGGATGGATGGATGGATGGATGGATGGATGGATGGATGGATGGATGGATGGATGGATGGATGGATGGATGGATGGATGGATGGATGGATGAAGACTGAATAAGTTAGAAAGAAAAACGGACAAAACTCACTGTGATGTTGGAAGCTAAAAGTTAAAGTGCAATCCTATAATCTAATATTACATCTAAGTCTATCGTTTCTTAAAAGGTCACATTCCTATCACCCATATTGATTGACGTGGGGCCACACTCGGTCTTGTCTCAGCCCCAGTCTATGCCGCTGTCATTTTCAGCTCTGTCAGTTGTTTGTGGCATTGCTCGCTTGCCTGCTGCGCAAAAACCTCTCCTGCCGCCCAGATCAATTTACTGATGTACACTGAAGGTTCAAGGTTCACTACCCACCTACCCATCATACCAGACCAAGGGACAAGCCTAGTACCAGGATTTGGACAACGTCCCTGACATCGGCCCAATCTTGGGACAAGGCTTGTCCAACGCTTTTTGTGCGCGGCTGGGAAGGTCTTTCTTCTGCCAAGCAACGCATTTTTGCGCCTCGGATTTACCATTTTGCACTGGCTGTGTCATCGACCCTATCCAAGCTGTTGTTTCTGCTGCGCCTGTCTCACAATAAACAAAGCGAGCCTGATTTAATTATGGCTGTTCTCTTTTAAATATTGGATGAGATAATAAAAGCTGTATATAGTTATACAATTCGCCGGCGGGATACTAAACAACTTCGAATTTTCTCATTTTATAACATATTTGGATTCACGTGTTTGTATTCGTATTCACTTATTTATTACCAGGCACCATCCTGCAAAAAAACTTTCTCTCAAATTCCATTAAAGAATATAAAAACATCTTAAGTAAAATAAGAGAAAACATAGATATGTCACTTTTAGACTTTTTAGTGGGATGCGTCTCTTTTTTTTTTGAGCAATATAGAAATAACACACCATTATCTCACGAATTACCAGGATTAGGTCTTAATCGAGACATATATTTATAATGTTACAATATCATTAGTCCAGTAAATTCGCGCTTTTCCACTTATTCTACATCTACTCCCAGCAAACACGTGCTGTTCACCTCATGTTGGCCCAGCATCACACCAACATTAGACTTGCGTCTTGTGTTCGCAGGGCTGCCTCTATATGATGCTGAGCGTCTTTGTTTGGCGGTATTTTCTAGGTATTTTAGTCCACAGCGGGGTCGCCTGAAGCCTGACAAAAATGTCACTCTGTACTCCTGGCTGATCGGGGTCGACACAACTCAGTAATCCTGTGTAAACAACCAGTGACCTTTTCACGGAATGAACCAAGGTCAACCGAGTCCCTTGAAGATTGTCTCCCCAGAGTACTTACCGCCAAACGTGCTGTGTTAGCTAATTGGCCGAATTATCATATGGGATCATGTAGGCCACCGTGGAGATGACTGCTGCTGCGAGTAGTATTATAGGCATATGTTATTTTTTTAAACGAATATATTACAAATGTTTTGTTTTTACTGGGATGCTTAAACTACACATGGACTTGACCAATTAGTCATGCAAAATGTTTGATGATATACGTCATAATCGGTTAAACAGGGCCGAATCCTGGGGGTTTTCATGGTACGGTGGGAGACAGTCAAACTTGATGTGGATATGATGCCGAGTGGAAAACATTAGAAGATGTCCTATTTTTTAAATTTAAAAAGACGTGGAAATGAACAAAATATTTGGTGGTAAATGATCATTTATTCAAGTAATATAATCTTGGAGATGTTTATGTTTAGTAAATAGATGTATGTTTCGTCAAAAGACGTTGGGCCGACGTTGTACAAATGTTATGCAAATGTTTTGTTTTGGCTTAGAAGCTATGCCCATGGTATAAATCACCACAGACAATAATTAAGTAAAACATGTATCAATACATTAATGAATTATATAATATATTATTTATATACTATACCCTGGCTTTGCACACGTAATATCATGCTATCAGGCAAGCATCGTACTTCGAGCATCGTTTATATAGAAATACATAATCATAATGGAACATAGAGACGCCATGCGTTCATATAGGACTGCTCTACATTATTTTAAACTGGATATGTGGCATCTATATGGAATCACTATGCGGAGACCGATCCCTTTGAAAATCATAAAATGTTGATATTTTATCTTATCCATTAAAAAGGTTTAGCTCTTCCTAATTAGTTTCAATATTCTCAGTGGGTCTGGCGCTAAGTTTTAAGATATAGTTAACATGAACAGGTCCAGTGACCAGGGGGGTAAAATGTAAAATGATGACTTGATATCAGACTATAAACCTGCACCCTTTACCTTTAACAATGACTGGAAGCACAGTGTATAACGTTAACTAAGATTAAGCATATACATTCATCAAAAAAGAGTATGAAAGTGATAAAAAAACTAAAATAAAAGAGTATTAAATAATTATCCAACTGTCGTATCAATGGTGTTTGAGATTCGCTCACATATCAAGCTGCGTTTGATAAAATTGATGCCCACCCAACTCTGGGGTTACAGTGGGCAAGAACGCTCACCCAAAATTGATGCGGAATTGAGTTCATGTTCAGTGGGTGGAATACTGAAAAGTATACTGAGACATTTACTTCCCTGAAACTAAGAAAGGGAAATGGAACATATATGTCACAACCCTATAATGTCATACAATACATCCTCAAATATTTCTTGCATAATAATATCTTTGAACTATATGATACACAAGAATATATGGCACAAATGTCCTATACTATATATAAAATATTACATGCAGACAAAATGACAAATAGATTTTGATATCGGAATAAATGCTATAATGCGTGATGACAAAAATGTCGTTTTTAATAGCAGTGCCGCAAAGCGACATTATTTCTATTTAAACACTTCACCAGACACATGGGCTGACCATACTGAAATGGGCACGAGCTTAGCGACAGTAAAGGGACCATCTTAACCACATGCAAGGCGGTTGTCATGAATAAACAGAAAGCAAGTGATTTAAATCTACGATAACCACTCACGACGACATCGTTCTGGGGCACATCATACGTACACATTTTCTCATAATTTTCTATTATTTGTATTACAAAATTTAAGATAATGGAAATTAGGGTAAGCTGAAATGAGATTAAAGTTGAATCTTTAGCACATCACTTAACCATAGCGGCTATTGCAGTCGAGTGGGTGGTAAATCAACAATATTATTGTAATAATTTGTCTCATTTCGAACTCAAAATGAATAATATGTAGATTTTTACCTACTGAAGTTATTGTTATTATTAAATTACCACAAGACGGCATGAGAGGAGATAGGGTATCCATTAGTTCAAGTAGTACAGTAATTGGCTATGCATAAACTATTTTTTATGGACATTACCTTAGAAGTGTAGTATCACTATACCACCTTAGACTGTATCTTACCACATCATAACAATATTATGTGATGCATTCTTAAAATAAACTATAGATACATTGGTGCATTAGTATTCTGTTGTCATGGAATGATATCACATTCTGGTCGATAAAAAAACGAAATATATAATTATATGTTTCTTGAAATAAGATTCTCCGATTATCATACTGGTGGGTTAAATATTTTACACTATGTAACTACCCTTGTGTTGTTGAATTGTCTCTATTTTTGGTTCATTTAAAGCTGGAATTGCTAACGCAATTTCCACCTCTAAATGACAAAAAAATGTGTTTAGTGCTTTGATAAGTTTGATCTTTTTCAGTTGCACTTCATTGGCTATGTAAATTGCTTGAAGTCGTATATATATATATTACGGTATTAGCATCACAAGGGTTACAACACTCTTTCGAATCACACTGTCCCAAACTTAAATAAATGACTCAGATATTAATGTGACTTTGTTGCTGTCAAACACCACTCTCATATGATATCTGGCCGACAGAGGCGATGGATTTGTTCATGCTGTTCATACTCGTCATGTCTGCTGTGGGAGTCCTTATATACGCTATAGTGCTGTTCAACAAGTCTGGTGTACTCTGTAAAAAAGGAGATGCGTTATACAAATGAGCTCATAAAACATAGATCTTCATCAGAATTTAATAATTGATTAAATACTTTCTGTGTGGCTTAGGAATTGATATATATAGATAGGCTACAATATTATATTTTTAGCACATCCATTAGATTATGAGGAATAATAAAAAAATTCAATTTGTGGAGAAATATTATGCTATGAAATGTTATAAACTATACTAATGTATATCAGAACTAGCAGAAGAAGATATATTACAAATTCATTGTAATTATATATTTAGTGAATTATATTATGATAATAATATCCCATGTGAGTGATAAGCTGTCACACAGTGGGAATGTAATAGTTGAATATTTATTGATTCATTCTTCCCCTTTACGATGAATGAGATATATCTGTCAATATCTAAACCACGTCTTATTTATCATAAATAGTGGATGATGTTTTTAATTAAATTTTAAAATAGATTAAATCGTATACCGAACTGACAATATTTTGTAGAAGGCAACATACATCCACCAAAAATGACAGAGAGCTGGTGTGTGGATAACACCACCAATCTCTGTATTCAAATGTCAAAGAAACATAATTTTCCTTTCCCATCTACTCGTAAAATAACAATATACACTAATATCTACTAATATACACCAACAAATATGCACCAGTATTTAATTACTAAAAAGCAATTATACTGACACGATCAAAATCTGAAGCATATGCCATATTATCAAATGTTGGTACATCTTGTTTCTTTGGTTCCTTGCCCCAAGGATCTACAACAAATCCAGGTACGTAGTCCACAAGTCTACGATGCTTGACCAGCGCCGGACCCCACTCCTCCTTCGGCAGTAATAAGTACTTAATCCTCTGAAAAAAATAACAAGAAGAAAGTTTGCAAAGCACCTAACAATATGCTTTATCTAATTGCAATTTCAAGTGGGTTGAAATTACTCATACCTGCTTAATTTGAGACTAAACATTTGCGAATCGTGATGTTTAAATAACTGTGATTTATATGTTAATACATTGCATCAGCTTTTATCTTTTGTTCGTTTGTATTAATCTAATTGATGTAGGCGAACGTTAACAGGGGTGTACGGCTTTTATGACAAATGTAAATAGTTAAGGATTGCTATTTCGCATAGTAAAATTATAAAATCCACATACTGCAATTTTTAAAAACTGCTGCATCTCCTAGCTAATATAATTATACTTTACCTCTAAGATAGATCCTTCCTCTTTGGTGATTTTATAGATGGCTATGATTAGTATCCAGATGATAGAACAGAATGACATGAGCCAACCTAGACCATCAGCCCAGGCTGGAAAACTATAGTCATCACCGTAACTGGCAGGCGTGTAGTCAGCCCAAGAAAAAAGTAGAATAGCCTAAAACACACAATATATTATATGACATACATGTTTTTATTTCTATGCTATATTAATAACCTCCCATCCTCGGTGTTATCTGATATTCGACTCTTGCTGAAGACTGCCTCCTCTATCGGCCCATGAAATATAAGGACGATACAAAAACTACAGGAGGACTTAACAAAGTTGGAGTGCTGGGAGACATTTGGGGGATTGCAACATAATATCATCACCCAGCCCAGTACATCTGTCCAGGCTGGAAAACTATAGTCAACACCGCAACTGTCAGGTGTGTAGTCAACGTAAGAAAGAAAGTGGAATATTTAATTTGTTGACACCAGCCTGCACGGACCGTCATCCCATGCCGGAAACTCAAACGTATGATCATCTTCAAAAAATGTACATTCATATAAAGTATTGACATTATTTTTAGAGAAAATGCATATTTTAACAGTTTTTATATTTTTTTATATTGAAATGCTCCGATTTGAAGTCAATGTATTAAAAAGGGTCTCAATATCCTAAATGTTCATATTGAAATTGAATGTGATAAACATGTCTACCCATTGCCTGTATACGGTTTGTATGAACAAATAATATTTATAAAATGTGATTTTAACGATAGCCATCATAGGCCCCTATTTATCATTTAGACATGTTTAAAAATATATTTTTCTGTCAGCGGTATTTCGTTTTCAAGAAAAAACTATAAGATATAACTTTTTGTAAAAATATAAATTGTAGAGAATTGGTACAAGTGTGAGTATATCCCATATAACGTGTTCCAGTCTTGTATGCCGTCTCATTATGATTCTGCTCGTACAGGCACTTACAGCCCATCTTTTGTGGGCTGCCATTTATCAGGGTTACTCTGGACAACTGTCCTCCGTGAGCTGACAGGACTAATTAACAAGGCAGCGTACAACGCTGCATCACCATTTGTCAGGCTCACAAGTTTGACGCTGAAATATTTTAGAATAATGCATGGAGACCAAAGGTTTTTTTTCAATTTGAAATCATCATAGATGTCTTAGTTAGCCCTTTCCGCTTCATTTGAATACCTATGTATTATATAGATAAAAAAAAAATCAGTGCGAGGATCGTCTTAATACGTCAGAATCTGACGTCTACAGACGTCAGATTCTGACGTAAAAAGACGGGCCCCGAGCTGAAAGGGTAGACTGTATGCACCATAACCCTAAACGTGAGCTCAATTATATATATGTCCAAATATATGACACTATCACATTTAAAATGATTATATAATTACATAATGTATATTATACAAATCTTCGCATAATATTGCTTGTTTAAGTAAAAGAAAAATACAATTATTCTGTTCTAGTAGAGCACACACCAAGGACCGTATGCAAGATGCTAGTCTAGTTAAACCATACAAAACATCGGACTAAACCATTGTTTTAACCTAAACTTATGTAGCAGTATAAAGACGGTAATTTATACTGCTCCCTATGTGGTGATATGGAATAGTAGACAGAGAGGGACATGGCGCAATGGTTAGAGCGTGTCGCTCTGCCGATGTCGCTGCCTGTCGTGCGGTTTCGAATCCCGCTTGCTGCAGGATTTTCAGATAAATATCATGTTTCTCCCCTCTCAATCTTGGGACATTGTTAAGATGTTGTGTCCTTGGGCAAGGCACTTCACCCTCAAATGCTTCACTTGACCCAGGTGAAAATGAGTACCTGGTAGGACAGAGATGGCAATGTGTACGATTATTTCAATGCGCCGAAACGGCTGCAGGACTGTATGTACTCCGTGGAGTTGAAATGGCACACGAATGACCAGGTCCAGTGACCAGGGGGTAAATGTAAAGTCGGATAACAGGTCTTCAGACTTGTTATCAGACTATAAGCCTGCACCTTTACTTATACCTTTTAGACATATTGTGCATGTTATGATATACTTCTAAACGCAATACATAAAAAAATATTGCCGATCTACTTATTCAAGTTACAAAATTATCACAATGAAATAATATAATAGCTAAGTCGAATAAAAGCTTAAACAAAACTTTAACATCTTTAAAACATACTTAAGTTAGATTTTGTAGTACAATAATGGACGAGAAAAATGAAGTAGGGAGTGCATGGTCTATCACTGGCAACATTATTGATTATCCCATTCATTCTGTTGCACGTATTTTTATTTGACGTGTTTAATGTAATTATTTTCTTCTCTCAGGAGATTAATTCACCCGATTTCATAATCGTTGGAGAGAAACATTTTAAATCATTAGAGTAAATGAAGCAAACCAACGGGCTCTCAATTGACTTGTATATGTATGTAAACATATGTATTTACTTTGGATTATCCAAGTAGCACTATCCCAGAAAACACAAAAAAATTGTATAATATTTGAACAACGTCGGCCCAACGTCTTCGACGTTGGCCAACATTGCACAAATGGTATACAAATGTTTTGTGTTTGCTGGGATATTGCTACTTGGATAATCTATATAGGTGTTAGATTATTGTCTGTTATTATCATTTTATTGAATAATTACAAATCTATTACTATGGTTATCAGAATGATATAATTATTAGCTTTATTGTAGACTTCCTGGTCCTAATAAAATGTTTATTTATCTATCTCAGAAACCCCAAATCATAGCCAATGATTAACCGTTTACCGAGACTTAGTTTCGATGTTTTTTCGGGCCATTGCCCCGTGGTTCCCTAAAACCAGTTGATTTATATATTACACACCTATTAGTTTCAACCAGACGATTTTATCTGTAATGCTACACTGTCAGTGCAATAAGAGATAAGACAATAACAGCATCAATAACTTATATACAACATATAATCTCTAAAGGACGTTTTTATTATTCACTGATAATCCATGCCTAGTGTTACTGCTTTCACGTTATTACATATTACTCTGGATGACGTCACGTCATCCAGAGTAATATGTAATAACGTGAGGGCAGTAACACACAGCTATCAACCAAAACACATTGGTTATACCACAGTGACATGGTTAGCACCTAGTTATAGTGATAGCTAAGGATACCATTTAGCTTTAGCAGTTAAACGGAGAGCGTCATATCACGGCTATAGTCCTTGATTAGCTGACAACACGCAAGTATGACGTAAACACTCAACTAGTTTATTGTTATCACCCCAGTTAGCACAACATATTTGCATAGCATTTATACAGTGTCAGTCAAACTCGAAGACTTTGGGCCGACGTTGTATAAATGCTATACAAATATGTTGTGTTTGCTGGAATAGACATTTCAACACAAGCGTGAATCTAAAGACAAATATTGCTCAGATAATTAAGGACCTTGCTAATGTCAATCCGATGAATTATCAGTATTTCTATTCCATAATTGTTAATAGGTTTTTAATTCCCTCAGGATTCAGAATCATTCCTGTCTAATTATCTAAGTATTATAGAATCTCTTTTTCAAGGAAATGTGAGAAACTCATTATTATTTTTATTTCTAATTGAGTGATTTATCATAATGGACGTCCAATATGCTGCGAGAATGCAGGATACCATTTTTAAGCTAATTAGGATAATTACCATTACCATCACAGTCTCAATATTGTGGACAACCATGTATATAAAGAAGTCAATTATGCAGGATTTTTTTCACAAACTTTCAAGATCTTATAATAATGGTTATAAGTTGACAGTGAAAAATGTATCTGAAACCATCGAATCAATTTTGTGGATGTGGCATAGTTTTACAACTTTTTATGTTTTCAATATAATTATATTTAAATATATTGAAATAATCTTTAACAATTTGACATTTGTTTCACAGTATATATAATACATGAAATGTTGCAGTCCACGCTGTCTATACTGGTCACAACCTGCCACGTATTATAGTGCATTCTATCTGAAATCGGTGCAAATATAAAAATAAGATTAACCCTTTAGGCGCTGCTTAGTTGACATCTAAAGTGCTGCATTGTTCTTAGAAATTTATCATTCCTTTAAAACTATATTTTATACTCACTTGAAGTTGGCGATGGCGTCAGCATTGCTATAGTTTCAACCGAATAAAATATACTCATACTTCAAAATTCTACATCTGCTTTAGTTTGCAAACCCTTTTTTATTTGAGACATGCACCGACACATTTGATGAATGTCAGTCAATATTCCTGTTGCGAAATCACCGTTCAAGCCTTGAAAATATTCATGTTTCTACTTTATTAAACCAGGTATTTCCGACTGATGCGATTTATATTTTATGAAAAAGATTTTGTTATTTTTTTTTTGTGTTCAATAATTTGACACTTTTGGTATGTAATTTCCCATAAAACACGAAACAGTCAAGCCAAACAGTGACCGCTTACTTTTAAAGTAAGAAGTTTTTATTCTTTGCATAGCAGAACTCACCAGTATAAGGAATGGTGTGATAAACTGCCAGCAGATTCTCCACCATAAGAAGGGCTGACTTCCTGTCATGATCCGTATGTCATTGAAAAAACGAGGCATACCTGCAACAATTAACACAAGTATTGTTTAGGATAAATTTATCATAATACGTTCCCGATTACTTAATGGGGCACTTTCTAAGGGGCATTAATATACGTCCCCTCAATCAGGAATCGGGGGGGGGGGTGGATTATTCCAGAACAAGGAACTAAAGTAGCCTTCAAAAACTGTGATAAATGGGAACCCACAAAATATTTTCAAAAGTTGTTTACATTTCAGAATTACTTTGTTTAATTTTGTTTACCAATTCAAATTTGTGTATAAAAATAATTTTGTAAGTTCCCATGATTGTGAAAGGCCATGAATTTCTGGTTTTGCATTGTTATCGATAAGTCAACTCCAGCAAACGCAAAACATTTGTATAACATTTGTACAACGTACAACGTCGTACAACGTTCTCGACGTTTGGCCAAAATTGTAAAAATGTTATACAAATGTTTTGTGTTAGCTGGAATTTATTCACTGATATTACTGATTATATCAAAGGGCTGGTACACTGTTAAAATCGTGATTTGCATGGACCACACAAGTGAGTGAATTAAGCAGGTATGCCTATGGTAAGAGGGACTTTTTCGTCAAAATTATAAATACACTTAAAACATATAGTTGTGATATCGTAAACCGAATTTATAAAATAAAAGTATTTTAATTATATATGCATGTGAAACTTACTAAAACCTAAATATGAATCTTTCGTATCTCCTAAACCATAAAAATGTATCTACGTGCTAAGGTATCATGCATATTCCACACCATGGCTGTTGTGAGAGTAGAGGTGACAATAGATTACTTAGTTGACAATGACGGCTAAAGTTACTATTCCGATTGTTCTGAAAAAATGCATATTATATGCAATAACTCTGTGATTATCACGGTAATATAGGCCGTGGTGTATATGTAATGAAGTACCAACACCCCACGCTCTATCCCATGCAATTGACGCGCCAAAATAATGCAGTCATCACATGCAGTCATCATTATACTTGGCTAGGGACAACTATTCCTCCAACATATTCTGAAAATAGTACACGGAAATCAATCCCCGGAAATATCCACTAGAAAAAATCACCACATTTGCAGTCTTCCATGGTGTATGTAATGAACCAGTGCCACTCCTCGGTCCTAGCGGGAGACCCAGTAAGCATGATATGTAGACGCTATGCTGGTTCAATGTTAGTCCACCGTCTGCGACGTTGGGCCAATATTAAACCAACACAGGTATATAGTATTTTTGCTAGTTGAGAAATAGACATTTCACAATGCTGGGGAATGCCAGTGTGGTCAAACAATCCCCTATTGTAAGCTGAAACACGTATTTCAGCTGAACCGGGAGTGCCGGGGATCATAAATCTGCGTGTGGACCCGCCACGAGACAGCAGGATCTCGATCCGGGTCACAACCCCCCCCCCCTCCCCAGCTGACACTACCGGTCTGACAGTCAGAAACTTCACCTTGTAAGCATCACGTATATACTATGGTTCGACCAAGAAACCTGTAGAGTATCATCAATCAGCCTCCCCAAAGTGGAGAGTCACTGATGTTGAGTAGAAGTTCAATCAAAGGAACTAAAACTGTCAGCAGAGACGAAATGACAAAGCTGACGATAATCAGAAGTATTTTAGGTAAATTATCAGACGAGCAGAAAGATATGTCTGCGGAATCACAAAAATGCCTTTCTTTAGTCGTATTTCTTTAGTCATTGCCTGATATAAATTGAAAATTTTATGGGAAACCTATGACCGTTTGCTATATCATGTTCATAGGCTAGATTAACCAAATAAATGTTTTGAGTTTTATGCCTATTTTTCTAGTTTTAGGCTTAGTGATCTGCTTGTATATATATCCTTTTGAATAATAAATATAATATGAACTAGTTTTAGATTACTTTTACATTGCAAAAAAGTTTAAACGTGGAAATAACAGCGTTTTAGGCTTTTAACTCCACAGCTAAAATATGCATACGTCTATGTCCGCTAGAACGGCTAATCTTACTAGATCTGCTTTCTGGACAACCTTGACTTTGCTCAGGTGGCAATCACGTGGAAATTGTAAAATGTATCTAGGGGTGACGCAGGGTGAGGTTTTAGGAGGTTTACGGCCGTGTTTGGAATTTGAGGACCGTCCTGCGGCCGTCAACAAAGTTATAAAACAGACATAAGGTTCGGGTTTATCACCTCGCGCATCCATTCCCAGACCTTCAACCTTATACCCAGCAAATCTGAGACACAGATTAATGCTGGTTCACTGTTGGGCCACCGTCGCAGACGGTGGCCCAACAGTGAACCAGCATTGAGTCATATTATTGGGTTCTTTAGGGATCATCCGGGATCACAAAATATGACTGCCAGATCACGTGTTAGACTCGTTTATAGACTGGCGCCTTCTCAGTAGAAGGCAGCTGATGTTACGTCCATCTACAAGGCTATGTCAATGTGAAAGTACACAAACCTCGTATCTAAACAATCACTAAAATTTATGATTATTTGACTTGAGGCTTTAAACATTTTTATATTTTGTGAGACAATAATTATTCATTGAAGTAACAAGTACAAGTTTGTTTTATTACACAAATTTCGAATTGTAGAATGCATTTTTTATTATTTGACCAATTGCAAAGAGCCCGGTGCCATGCATATAATATCTCATATGTCTACTATTTACTACAGTATGATTTCACCAAACTCGTAAGCAGTTTTTAGTTTAATAAGACAAAAACTGCATTGTTACTACATGTCGCATCGCACCCCAGCCATTTTTATACATTTAGATTTACCATACACCCAGGCGATTGCAGCACATTCAGAGATGCCGATAATAAGGATGGCCCATCCCCCACAGTACGTGTCCATAAGCTGTAACATGTAGGCGCCCCCCTGAAAATAAAAAAAGTGTGAGATTCAGAAGTCAAACCAGAAAATGATGAAGGTAAACAACATGTTATTTGTTTACCTTTGTAACAAATGGTATATTATTTGCATTCAAAGTTGGTAATAACCTTGATTTGATTCAAAGTTTTTGTTTGTTTTTTTAAAGTGAGACGCAAGTATGAACTGACTGCCTTAGTAAACGTTAGTGTGAAAACAAAACTGAGTACAACGTACTGCATTATTACTGTCAATGATGTAAATTCAGTACATTAATTCTTGTCCTACTAACTCGTTAGTATTTTACATTTTTATTTAAGCTGGAATGTTTAGCACAACTTCCAGCTTTATAAACATATATATATTTATTATAACGTATATATTAGGACATTGTTTCGATTATGTGTACTTGGGTACTTTACGTTCACCTTTTTTACGTTTTCCAGAAAACAGGAGACATTGAGCCACTGTTGGTGTGATGTTAGGCCAGCGTCTCCGACGATGACCCAGCATCACACCAACAGTGGCTCAATGTCTCCTCTTTGTCGGGATGAGTTTATACTCACATGTGAGCACATGGTGAGCCCCAACAGGAAGAACACCACAGACATACACAGTATCACCCTGGTCTTGTAAGGTCTCAGCCAACCAAACTGATCGAGCAGTGATGTCAACACGGTCTCCAACATGGCAAACTGTACAGTACGAATGAAATTAGTCGACTATAATAAATGGGACTGAAAAAATGTACAGTTTTTTTATGCATTTGTTATGTTATAATAGATGTGATACTTTTAGAGCAAAAAAAGTGGTCATCATCGCATCATCTCTTCGTCCCCTTAGATATGAAAAGGTGTATCCGCCACTTTTTGCAAAGTGGCTGATACACCCTTTCATATCTAAGGGGACGTCTTAATCTCACAATTCAGAACGTTTTACGGCTATATTATTCATTAAAACTGACTCGAACTGGCTAAATAAAGCAAACGGGGTCTACTATTTAAAAGATAGATGTTGCTAATCGCTAAAATAAAATGTCTACATAATTTATGAATCATGAATCTTGTACTCAAATTTACAGCTTCTTCACGAACCCCCTCCCCTTGGAATCAAAGGGTCGTATCAAGTGGCATATACGACCGTTTAATCACTCGGGAGGGGGGTGTGAGGATGACGTGTTTTTTAGACTGACCTGGCTGTCCAGCCCCAAAGTTATGAGCATGAGGAAGAACAGGATTGCCCAGAATGGCGCGGCGGGCATACGTGACACGGCATCGGGATACACGATAAACGCCAGCCCTGGCCCTAAGCAACAGAGAAAAAACAAATAGAAAAGGCAATACTCAAAGAGTTTCCCAGAAATTAGGTTCATTTCATCCTACAAGTAGATGTAGCTTAACCATTTAACCGCCAAATTATTCAATTTGAATTTTCACCCACTTGAAGTTGTGTCTCGCTGACGCGATCCACAACTTGAGTGATAATTATTCAGATTTGACGAAATGGAGGTCAACTCTTTTCAAATCTTGCTGATTGATGTCACATTTTATCTTTAACATATATAAAATGTGGTACTTAATGTTCTAATATAAAATGAAAACCCGAATATATGCGGCACCGGCGGTTAAAGGGTTCACGGTAATAACTGTAAGTGTCTGCCCTCGCATATCATAACCTTGGTCAAATTGTAGCTCCTTCACATTGCAAAATCAATCATTTCCACAAATAGATTCATAAAAAAAAAGGTTGGAATGATATGTGGTGCATATTTTTTGCTATGGAAGCATCTTTTGCTTTTGCATGTTGCTTTGTATATGTATTCGATTGCCCAGTAAACACAAATCATTCGTATACCATTTGTACAACGTCGGGCCAACGACCAACATTATACAAATGTTATACAAATGTTTGTGTTTACTGGGTGAGCCCTACATTTGCCAATCCTGCACGTGTATATAATGTAGAATTTACTGGTGTGATATTGCTAACTATACATATATTAGCAATGTGACCGATTGAGAGTTAGGATGAGTCCGTGTGAAGCAGGAAAGATAATATTTATGTCTTAGCAAGATATATAATATTATTGGTCTTAGGCTCATTATATTCAAATCACAGACAAACTGGGTGGTGTCCCTGGTGTAGTGATCAGCACCACCGCCTGTTACACACTTCGGGTCTCGTCATCTCATTTTAAACCAATGTGCTGGCAATGTTGGCCCGCCGTTTACAACTTCGGCCCAATATTGACCCGACATTGGTTCAATGCTGCTCGCGGTTTTAAGATTTAAGAGAAATATAATATTCCTTTCCCGCCCATTCGTAAAGATTAAATATCACGAGGAGCTCCCAAACCCAAATGGTAGCGTGTTGAACCTCAGACTATCAGGTTCGAATTCGAATCATGTGTCTGATTCATCTCAATATCCTCAGGAGGGTTTAGTTTGTGCGTGCATAAATGTGATTTAAAAACATGCCTTGCTTTCCTTCATTTCATTCATATATTTAATTTATTATTTATTATTTTACTTCCTTCATTTATTCATGTATATAATCTGCGCTCGCTGTCCCTTACATTTGTAGTCATTAATTATGAATGTTGTTGGGACTCTAAAAAATGCCAGCTTTCGCCTAAAGCTGCTGAGTCGTCCAAAATTCGCATGCTTAGCTATTCTCAGTTTCCGGGGACCGGGATTGTTACGTCATGGTAACGGAACAAGTACACGAGTTAACTGTATACAATCTATATTTAGAGGCACGTGTACTTCTAAAGACCATACTGCTTTAACCCTTTAACCGCCAAATTATTCAATTTGAATTTCCACCCACTTGAAGTTGTGTCTCGCTGACGCGATCCACAACTTCAAGTGAGAGAAACTTATTCTGATTTGGCAAAATGGAGGTCAACTGTTTTCAAATATTGCTGATTGATGTCACATTTTATCTTTGTCACATGTTTAAAAGGTGGTACTTAATGTGCTAATAAAAAATGAAAACCCGAATATATGCGGCACCGGCGGTTAAAGGGTTAAACCTTTTAGTGTGGTGTGACCGACCTTAGACTTCAGAATCTGACGTCTACGGATGTCAGATTCTGACATCTAAAGTCCGTCCCATAACATAGGTTTTTGAATGAAGTAAAAAAACTCATTATGATTGTGATGATTTCAAATTTAAAATGACCCTTTGGTCTCCATGGTTTATGCAAAAATAATCCAGTGCCGTAAAGGTTAATTATTGTTCGCTACAACAAAATGGCATATTGTGCTGATATTATTACTGTGAAGAGAAATATTCCTAGCAGACAAAAGACGTTAACTTTTGAATAACGTTTATTCAGTAAATCTTTTGGTGAATGAATTTCAATTGCGCAGCATTTTCATCTTCAACTCTTGGATTAAATATAATGTTTTCAATTATGCTGACACCAAAAAAAAACGTTTATCTTGTTTTTGAGCCGGCCCCGATGGCTGATTCGTATCGACTGGGGCTTGTAATCTGGAGGTACCAGGTTCGAATCCCGGTCGGGCCGGATATTTGTCAACGTGGTGGTGCATACACAGTGTTCCAAACTGTTCAAAGGCCTGCAGTGTACAGTGCAGTCCATGGTACAGTGCACTATAAAGCACCCTTGAAGTCATTCGAAATAAGAGTAGTGCATAGTCCCGGCTTCGGGCTTCCTTCTATCGCGATATTGCCATGGTTGTGCAAAAAGCGACGTAAAGCAATATTCATATTCATCTTGTTTGTGTCTTTTTGGTGTGACAAAATAATTTATTAATCGACATTTTTATTCAGGTGTAAAATAAATATCGTGTTATTTTGAAAAAGATAAATAAGATTTTATAAAAATCTTCCTATGGTATTCAGTTGGTGAAATAATCTACATTGCTCATACTATAATAATGTGCATGTCATCTATGTGGTATGGCATTGGCTGTAAATAAAATCACAATCCACAAGAATAATCAGCTACAAAGACATGTGCATGTCCCCATTTCGTTTTATTAAAAACGATGTTTCTGAAGCCAATATAGGTTGACACGAAGACTGTGCTGATCTGTGACTTTATTGTGTTAACGGACGATTTGGTATTTCCACTTCAAGGCTGTATTGCTTTGTCTAGAAGTCACGCAATCCTCTAATGCGTCTGACTTTAGCACGAAGTGACCCATTATAAGGTATTTAGCCCACGGCCGTGTGTGATATCGAATGAGACTTTTGCGCCGCACATCATTAGTTTTGAGGAGAACTATCTCGAGGTTGACTGCATTACATCAGATGTAGATTAACCTTATGCATTTTTTTCCAAGAAGTACATCTGACGTGTAGAATACTGAGGACATAGGTGATTTCTATAAAACAATGTATCAGCCCTTTAACCGCCGGTGCCGCATATATTTGATATTTCATTTTTTATTAGCACATTAAGTACTACCTTTTGAACATGTTTAAGATAAAATTGGCACTAATCAGCAATATTTGAAAACAGTTGACCTCCAGTTTGTCAAATCTGAATAATTTTCACTCACTTGAAGTTGTGGATCGCGTCAGCGAGACACAACTTCAAGTGGGTGAAAATTCAGATTGAATAATTTGGCGGTTAAAGGGTTATGGACAAAGGCTAAAATGGGCCAGTAGCGTATCCTGAGAATGGTGATATGAATTGAATGACATCGCCCTCCGGACACAAGATTCGAATTTCGAACCCTGGTGGTCTGAGGTCGAGTATGCTATCTCTCGATGTCTGAATACCACAGTGGGAGACGAAATCGCGAGCTTCGGCGTGACAGGCGTCAGTGCTTAACCCTTGTTTGTTTAAACCCTGGAGATTACCATAGATGTCTTAGTTAGATAGTCCCTCTTCATTTGAATACCTATGTCTATAGACGTCGGATTCTGACGTCAGAATCTGACGTCTATAGACGTCGGATTCTGACGTCTAAAGTCGATCCCCGCGCCGAAAGGGGTAAAAGCTACACGTTGCAACAACTTAGAATCAACGTCATAGACTTCGGTGGCGGGGGCCCTAGGGTAGTGGTTAGCACCGCTGCCTTTCACGCCAGAGTTCGGGGCTCGGTTCCCGGTCTCGGCGGTTTGAAAGAAACAGAAAATCTTTCTTCCCCATCCACGTGTGAAAGTCAGTATTGTGGGGAGCCTCCGTGACCGAGAGGTAGCGTACTCGGCCTCAGACCGCCAGGGCTCGAATTTCGAATCCTGTGTCTGGAGGACAGTGTTATCTCACTTATCTCACCATCCTCAGGAGGTTCTCCTGGCTCAGTTCAACATATATGCGCACAAAGGTGGCCTAAAGCCAGATCCATTTCATTTCATTTCATAGACATCGGCGTCAGTTTCTCCCGGTATATTTCAGAGAGTACTTACTCTCACAGACTCGCACACATGTTTTGTGCAGTAAATGATACAATGATCATTTATTAAAATAAGACTGCCTTGATACGTCACTTATTATGCTTCACTCACACGAGTGCGGATCAAGCTCCAGGATCGGAGTGTCCAGGATCATCGGATTCCGCAGACACACTTGTCACGTCCGTGTGAGCTCCCTCACTATCCGCATGTGAAAATTGCAATTAATCCATATTTAATGATAAAAAATCACACCAGGACTCAGCGGTAACACAAAATATGCATCTCATCGATTTCACTGAAAATATGTTTGGATATATGTCCGATGATCACTTTTCTATTTGATCGTCCGTGTTTCGCCGTAGGCGTCCGTGACCAACCGGGAAGAGTAATTTCATGTGGTAGCTATAAACAAGTTGACCCTCTCGTGAAAACCTTCTCCCGCCCGTGTCACGTTCGTGCTAGGCCTCGTGACTGTCGTAGCTATCCGGCAGCAACCACGTGAAGTCCCCGCGAGTACGTGTCTATCCTTGTCAGACCCTTTCAAGCCGGAATTCGCCATGGTCATCATCATCCACTACAAGCCGCGAATTGCTGTCGCAATTCTCGACTTGTAGTGGATGAAGATGACTTGAAGTGGGTGGGAAATGAAAAAAAATATATCATTATATATGAGCCCAAACTCCCACGGAACAGACAAAATAAAGAGACCCTGAACCCCAGTATCACGGCAGAACATTCATAAACCAGCACATTGAAGGACAAGACAGCGTGTACTCTATGAAACACTCCACAACACCATGGCGACACCATAATTAATAGTGAATATTAAACTATTAAAACAGTTCCATGTGTAGGAAATTACATCATTCTTCGGAGATGCAAAATGATGCTTTATGCATCACTGTGTCCACTATGTGTTGAATACGCAATATTACGTGTCGCTTACATTCGTGTCGATCATGTGTCGCCTCCACATTGAGCGGTTATCCGTGATGAACCGGGTTTGTTCCGGCATATTCCAATCCCCGCTTGACCTCTCTTGATCCGCGACGTGTGAGCCAGCATTAGATAAATTGCTTCAATATTGACCAATTACCTCGAGACAACCACTTCGCACTGTGTTATTCAATATAACAAAATAACAAAATATATTTTTCAGGACGCTGTAGGCTTATATATCGCCCCCTTGGATATGAGAGGGTGTATATCTGTTATTTTGTGAAGTGGCAGATACACTCTTGCATATCCAAGGGGACGATAATATTGAAATCATTATATCTATGTTATTAAACTAATACTTTGTTGCATTCTATGTTATGTATATATATTTTTTTGCATTTAAATAATATTTTTGTGTGGTTGTCGCGGACATCCAGGCACCAAATACTGTCTTGTCTGGCACCAGATGGTGTCCACAACCCAGAACATTGAAATTAATGGACTCCATCACCTGAATTATCAACGGTACTTTGCCAGAAATGGTTGTTTTACGTGACCTGCTGGACCCAATCCAATGATATAGAAATCACATAGAAAGTCAGATATGGTGGAATACGTGGTGACCTCGTGACAGTTGTAGTAAATCTATATAGCCACCATAATATTTAAAAAGGCCTTTTGTAAAAACGCAAATCACCTAAAGCTCGGTCTCATTACCATTATTCATAACTTGTGTGGAAGCAAAACAAATTGACCTTTTTTGCTGAAAAAAATGGTCCAAACATCGTTATTGGGATTTTCAATTAAATCCATCTGGACGAACATCTACTTGATGTCACGACAAACATGTAGGCCTACATGAACATTAGATGGATAACAATCGTGATTCAAATACAATATGGAAAATAACAATAAATTGTCTATTATAAGCAGCGAGTGTTGTGATTAGATAAACCCTTCAAGCGCTGAAATATTTTGTATAAACCATGGAGACCAAAGGGTCAATTTGAAATCATCATAAATGTCCTAGTCAGCTCTTTCTGCTTTATTTGAATACCTATATCATGGGTCTACGACAATAATATCTGTATCTGCACATCTGTATAATACGTGGCAGTACGCACTATTGTGCTATGTCGCCCTCAGAGAGGGATGGGGGGGGGGGCTTGGCGAGCGCAGCGCAGCTTATGAAGATTGCATCAGTCTGGCTTTGAATGCTTTGAATGTTTTAATTCTTATAGTGCGGGGATCGTCTTTAGAAGTCAGAATCTGACGTCTACAGACGTCATATTCTGGCGTCTAAAGTCGATCTCCGCGCTTTAAGGGTTAGATGACTGATGTGACATGCTAAATAAGGAATGAGCCAGCACCAGCAGCCATCTCTAGGGTGTAGGGTGGCACTGCTCCATGGTACCTACACTAATGTGGACTGATCCTGATATATGGTGTTGTTTTCCTTGGGCCAGTTTTGCCATCGTCTAATAAAAAGCGAGCAACACATGGCGTAACACCGACAGATTAACAAAAAAATACCGACCAAAACAATCAACATGGTCAGCACTTGTTGTGAACATATTTATTTAACGAGGTTTTACAAATAGCTAACAAGCCAAAAATCAGTATCTCCTGAAAAAATGATCAGCATTCGTAACGTTCTCATAATTTAACCCTCAAAGCGTTGGAATATTTCCATACAAACCATAGAGACCTAAGGGTTTGTTTTAATTTGAAATCATCATAAATGTCTTACTTAGCTCTTTCTGCTGCATTTGAATACCTGTTGTGGGTCTACGGCCAAAATGATTGTTTTAATTCTTTCAGTGTGTGGATCCACTTTAAACGCTGTGACGTCTAAAGTACCCGATCGAAATAGTTAAATTATTAATAATTATATCGCTCTAAGTACCAGGGTTGCTATTTTAGATATCAGCGCAATATCACAAAGTATCACATTAATTTGAGCTGATGTGAAATAAGAGCGAGGAAAACGATAGCGCAGCCAAGATAAACAGGACTGTCAGCCAAGGCGGATTACCATGATTAATGTATATCCTGTAAATTGGCATCCTGTTTTAATGCTACTCTTATGAGCGATCCTTGTGCTTCTCTAATTGAAAGCCACCGACTTGAGACTAATAAAACAAATCAGTGAAAGAAAAGGATATTGTCCTGATTTGAAAGTATGGCCTTCTGGGAATGATGTTCTAAGACGATTACGCGCTGCATGTATAATAGATGTATTGCTTAATTAAATCATAGTCATAGTCAATAGATGTGTGATGTTTTAGGCCACTTTTGCGCACATACCGGCTAAACGTGGTCAAGGAAACCTCTTGAGGATGACAATGTCCTCCAGACACAAGATTCAAAATAAAAACCCTGGCGGCCTGAGGCCGAGCACGTTTCCTCTCGGTCATCGATGCTCCCCATAATACTAAATAGTTTTGAGTGGACATAGAAAAAACATTTTGTTTGTATGAAACGAACCAGCAAGCTCCGATGTGTCAGGCATTCGACGTAGCAGATACACCAGTTTAAACGATTTTTTTTGTTTCAAATAATAGTGATTTGATTGGCTAATAAAACGGATCAAAAACGAGTATATATAGTCGTGTTTTGTGGGCAAAGGGGTAATGCAAGGTCTGTTGCAACGTTATAATCATATCGTGTGTATTCACGACAAACACGGAACATTCCCAAAACAATGCTGGCCTAATGATAGACCACGCTGTACCAGCACCAGCCAAACATCGGGTTTATGTCTAGCGTTTACTGGGTATCAGCACGTTTCTACAAATGGTTGGGGACGTTAGAAACAGCCGCAATTAACTCTTCCAACAATATTGTGTCAAAACCATGGAGACCAGATAATGTTTTTAAATTTGAAATCATCATTGTCTTAGTTAGCTCTTTTCTCTTAATTTGTATATGTTCTGTGTCTACGGCCATTATAAATGTGTATTTCTTGCAGTGCGGGGATCGACTTTAGACGTCAGAATCTGACGTCCAGAGACGTCAGATTCTGACGTCTAAAGTCGGTCCCCGCGCTGAAAGGGTTAAACATCATCCTAGAACACTGTGTGTAATGGTTCTATCTGGCAGAATAAAGTGACGCGACCGCCAGCAACTAATCCGTGAAGAAGAATAAACAGGCATTACTCTGCATGTAAATGGCATTAATACAGTCAGTGTGGCGAGAGCCAATGTGCAATGTGATAGTCAGCAAAAAAACAACTACGGATTTCTTCACAATCAGATTCCCCATATTGTACGACTTTTATATGCTAAGAAGGGCTCAACAGCGTCAAATAACACAAAATATGGATATGATTAGTGCCATCAATATTAAAGCAAATCTTGTGACATCCCAGCGAAAATGACTCAATGAACCAATGTTGGTTTAATGTGGGGCCAATGTCGCTGATGATGGGATATCGCATAATATCTTGCAATTTTGCAGCTGGTAAAGCTGCTAAACAAAGTGAATTTGTATAAAAGAACATTGGATGATGTAACTCATTTTTATTATGTCTCAAATAGTGAAATATCGTTCTGAATTAAATATATCTAACAGGCCCGTCACCACACTTTTATGATGTAGGGCTCGGGCCACATGTGAATGTACTGCCAAGAGTGGTTCAGGAATTTCAAAATTAAAAAAAAAAATTGTCAAAACGTATAATTTCCAACAAATTCGTTCCCCCCCCCCCCCCCCCCGGTAAAAGGCATGTATGGTATGCAGATATATATCTACATTGGCGGGACAACGCTTCACTGTGCACAGAGTGAGGGTGTTTTATTAAGTCCATAACAAATGGGAGATTTACATAAACAAATGTGGATTTGATTCTTCGTCGCTGACAGTAATTATTGTTGATGTTCCTTTCACAATAAGCATAGTGCTTCAGGGAAGTATAGATAATGCTTTCTCTGGTAATGGAGTGTTTACAACAACAAAACGTTGCAGTGGTTGCAGAATGTTTCCCCGCCCACATAGATGACAAATTAGTTCGTAAGCATTTTATTTTAAAATGTCATCAGCAGCGCGAACACATGTATAATGAAAATATAAATTAGTTACACATTAGACACAAAAGTTCGACTTAATGCTTACCAAAACGTCTTTAACTGTGTTTATTATATTTTTGGGTCAGTTGGGATATTATTGGGATGAGTGACAGTAAAAAAAATCGAAATATTTATTTTTTGAAAAAAAAAACAGATTCACACCATTTTTTGTCGCGAAAACGAAAAATTCGGGGGTAGGGGTGATGGCGTCATATTCAGTCGGTTTTTATATATTTATATATTTTAAAATATATTTTTATCTTAATACCATATAGCATGGGGAGTATTTAAGGTATAATGAGACACTATTCCAGTTTTTTTGTAATTTTTAAAATAATTTGAACTTCTCTGAAAATAGTGAAATTTGCATTTTTTTTTATCAAATAATTTGTCACTAAATTTCGGCTCAATGCTTACCAAAATGTCTTTAATTGTGTTTATTATATTTGTGGGTCAGTTGGGATATATTGTGATGAGTGACAGTGAAAAAAACAAAATATTTATTTTTTGAAAAAAAATAGAAGATTTACGCTTTTTTTTGGTCGCGAAAAGTGTAAAAACGTATAAAAAATACTTTTCGCACCAACCGGTACTTGTAAGAAATGGGTTTCTGAATACAGGACCATTTGCTGGGGTGGAATCAACTATCAGACCTTTGCCACTCGTTCGGTTGATTAAAAGTGCCGTGGTACTATAAATATTTGATTTTTATACTCACCACTTGCGGCCACTTCACCCACTTTAGTATTCAGCTCTCCAGCCATGAAGCCAAGAAAACAAAAAATGACAAACCCCGCAAATATACTGGTGCTGCAGTTCCCTATCGCAACGATCATTGTGTCCCTGAAAAAAAGACAGAAGACACATATCAACCCTTTAACCGCCGGTGCCGCATATATTCGGGTTTTTATTCGTTATTAGCAAATTAAGTACCACCTTTTAAATATGTTAAAGATAAAATGTGACATCAATCAGCAAGATTGGAAAACAGTTGACCTCCATTTTGTCAAATCTGTATAATTTTCAATCACTTGAAGTTGTGGGTCGCGTTAGCGAGACGCAACTTCAAGTGGGTGAAAATTCAGATTGAATAATTTGGCGGTTGAAGAGTTAAGAAATTAAGGAAGGCGCATCACGGTGGACATTTTCAACACCTGTTTTAATATATCGTCATCATGATATATTTAAAAAATAGTATATAATGTATGACACTACTCTATTTTATCATATGTACATTTTTATTAACAGACATGGTGTGCATAATAACTAGTCAAATAAAAATAATTTGTACTACAAATACTACAACAACTGTAAATAGGCTACGTTTGAAATATCAAACTAAATTGATTGTAATTATTGTACCAATAAAATCTCAAAATAAATATTGCGTGTTTAAAAGAACGATATAATTATGTTCTGAATTGCATTTAAAAAAAATGGAATGGTTAATTCTACAGATATAAATTAGCAGAATATTAAAAAAATAACTAAAGCGAGCAGGAAACTAAATTATATGTGATTTAATGACATGTAGCTTATTTCGATAAGTGATATCGGCATTCGAAAACATTGTCTTGCTGACAGTAGTATATCACTATATCCCCAGCATACACGACACATTGAAACAATGTTAGTTTAATGTTGGGCCAGCGTCGTAGACGGTGGGCCACCATTAAACCAACATTGTTTCAATGTGGCGTGTTTTGTTGGGTAACGTTATGTACGTCTAAATCACAAAACTATAATAATCTGAACCAAATCCCTGCACATATACTGCATTTTCAACGTTGAGTCAACGTCAATGACTTTGAATCAACATTGATTTAGCATCGCTCGCGAAGGAGGAAAAGCAATAGATTTTAGAGAGGACAGTTTTGTAGATAAGCTGACAGTGCGTGGATATATTCACATAGATATCATAAGCAATGGACACCAAAGTCGTAAACACCCGTGCGATGTTATTCCACTACCGTGCTGAAGAAGCATAGCTCGAAACAATGGTGGCCTAATGCTGGACAAACGCATAAATATAGGCACAGTATTAGGACAGCATTGGTTCACTCGTGCTCCTCTTGGTTAACGTGCCGAAGTTAAAAAGAACATTACCATCATACCATATTGCAGTGTTTTATTTTTTAATTTTTAGTTTCAACAAAAAAATCATATTGTCTGATTTTCATAGATTTTATTCAGCATTTTTCAGGACAAAAAACCGTTGTGCCAAATCCTCTATACGATCGCAGAACGCAGCATGAATTCTGGTAAGGTTCTCACATCAAATACGAGACGTTGACTCTATGTTGGGCTAATGTTAGGTCAGCGTCTGCGACGCTGGCCCAACATTAGCCCATCACAGAGTGAACGTCTGGTGTTTGTTGGGCGGCCCTGCCATGTATGGCGGTATGGCACGCAAGACAATCTCCAATGCGACTACTTTACGAGCATCTGCCGCGCTCTCCAGAGACAGAGAGACCGTGCAGTAGATTATGCTCCTCCATACATCATGTACATGTAGCAAACAATATAATGCAGAACAAGAAACGCAGAAGATATGACACACGACTACACAGCATAGTCTTCTTGACGTCTGTAGACGTCAGATTATGACGTCTAAAGTCGATCCCCGCACTGTGAGAGTAAACGTATTTATAATGGTCGTAGGTCAATAACATAGGTATTCAAATGAAACGGAAAGAGCTAACTAAGACATTAGTGGTGATATTAAGTTGAAAAAACCCCTTTGGTCTCCATGGTTTATACGAAAGTAATTCAGGGTTAACCAAATGTAGATTACTACAGCATCACGTACACGTCGGAACCATCACACGAATAGATCTACTTTAAACGAGATTCGTTCACATGCCACTGAAATATAAGCAACGGCAAGCCTACATGCATTCACTTGAATGACGCATAATCAGTCTTGGACTTGCCGCCGTCAACAAATATCTGCCTAAATACATGGATTGAATTGTGGGGCCGAATAGCGAGTGATGTTAGTGTCAAAGGTGCGCAAAATCTTTGCAGCTGTTACGGTATGTTTTTTGCCAGATGCAAGAATAAACCCTGTGATAGCATATTGTTGTTTTATTTGATACAACATCGTTAGAAAACAAACATGGGAGACTTGTCTTCACTAAACACTTTTTCTATGCCACGAGTTTTGATTTTACATTGGTAAGTAAGCTAACGCAAAGGCGAATGTCATGCTGGCTGTTTCACCCTATCATGTCTATTAGAATGTCAGAAAAAATATGTGCCGTGGCTTCCTAACATTTATGTCGTGGCTTCCCAACATTATAAGCAGAGGTGTTTAAAGAAGACGTTACCGATTCCTCTGGAGTGAGAACACTTGCACATATAATGTAATTCAATCGTAATTGAGGCATGTACACATTTGAGTTTAGGCGCAATCTGGTTTTATCATCTGCATTACATCTACACATCTTCCCTTGGTCAGTCTCACACCAGTGCTACCGCAGGAGCCTGGCCTTATCGAGTACTATATCTGTCTATGTGGGCATTTTGGGGTGTGTCTCAGATTCAAACCTCATTGGATGTTTCAGATTTATTTAAGGGTCACGAAGAATTGACCTCTTGTTCAGCTCTTAGCACAGTTACCTGTTTCCGGTTTCCGGTCTAGGTCGGTCTTGAGACGCAGCGCGCGCAACATTCAAGGTATCTCGCTATTTAAAATAGTTGAACACTGGGCTCGATACAGCAAGGTATCGCCCTGCGGGCTCGTGGGTAAGATAACTTGTTAGGGAAGATGCATATACAGTTCATTATATGTTGGAGGACTGTCCAGAAAAACCCCACAGCTTTTGGCTGATTACTCCTTTAATTCACAATCGATCTTCATGAATGTTTGGAGTCATTTGACAACAACCTTGACAATTCGCAAAATGTTAGTGCGTATTTCAGAATTTGGACCATTTGACATGTTATTTATTGTAATTTAGCCTGAATGAAGGAACAGGCTCATAGAGGAGTGCCATAATTGGCAATTGACTACACTCATGTTAAATTGTCAGGATTGTTACCAAATGGATAGAGTGAGAGTGCTTGCAAAATAGCATCACAATTATTGATTGAGAAATTTAGGTTTCATTTTGGACAATCCTCCATCGTCTAATGAGCTATAGCCTCAGTGATATATCTCTATCTCAGGCAGCGAGCTACAGGTAGACTACATTACATCCAGTGAAAACATTACGTGTGCCAGTGGCTCCCCCCCCCCCCCCCAGCAAACACAAAACATTTGTTTAACATTTATACAACGTCGGCCCAACATCTTCGACGTTGTCTTCGACGTTGGTCCATCATTGTATAAATATTATACAAATGTTTTGTGTTTGCTGGCTCGGGAAAGCCAGCCTTGAGAACCCACCTGAGACAGTTATTATGGAACCGGTTGTAACTGGATAGCGCTATTAGACCTCCCCAACAGTTGGATAAGGAGAAGAAGATCTGTACAGCAGCATCGTTCCAGACCTATCAATATAACAAACACAACGATATCCAGGCATTATATCTCATTAAATACGCTGTCTACAAACCTCTGAAACGACATTCTAACATTTGAAAGACACTCCAGATATAATAAGAGTAAATTTCCCTTCGAAAATTAACGGTAGTACACATCTTGAAAACATTAGTTTATTTTTATCAGCAATTCCTCAATAAATATTTCCCACTTGGTGTGAACAATACTGCATGGATGTGTCGCAAATATTCTCAGTATATTTCATAGAAGTAATTTATTTTATTTTACGGGTACATCACTGTAGAGACACTGCATATCCCATGTTTATCATTAGCCTGATTTCATCAAATATGAATGTGTTGTGAATGCGGGCCTCACAATAAAAAAGTTTGATATAATTATGTGCTTCAAAATGCTTAGTTTTACCTCTGCGCGATGCACTATAATGTTTGTTGACAATAATATAATTGACATGTATCATGCTTCGATGTCGTTTATTCAAGGTTACTAAGGTTGTACTCGGGTAATTTAAAACGACAGGGACAGAATAACCAATTAAGATCTTTTATCTGAACATGGGCCATCCAGCTCATCATTATAAATCACTTATACTTGATGCGAAAAATGTTAAATGCTTGTTCATTCCATCAGATCAGATTTAGTGAAGGATTCAAGAGATGTGTGCACAATTTCATTGTCAACACGTCTCTTTATTTCTAAGTGTACATTGGCCATATAAATACACAACTGAACACAATACTCTTACTTTTAATGACAAAACACCATGAAAATCACCTGATGTTATTAATCATGTACCCACTACGTTATCTAATTTGACGTTTCATCCACCTGAAGTTGGGTGAATATTTAAATGTGATAACATAGTGGGTAAAGGATAACAGTAATTTCACTGTGTGTTTATGATGATGTAACTGCTCCAGCGTTAGCTAGTATATTCAGCCAGACCAATAATTTGACCAATGTCTGCTGTGAGCTGAACAAAGGCTAGCGATACATTTGCTTTGGCTTTTAAAAATTAGCATCGGTAAAATTAATGCTATCAGTACTTTAAATATGTTATTTTAGTAGGTCAATTGATAAAACTGTTCAGATACTTTCTACACACATTGTGTACGTCTAGAGAATCAGATAAATATCAGTTGAATGTGAACCAATATGTCAATGACGCTGCTAGAGGACACCTGTAGAGCAACTCACTAGGGGTACGGCTGGGTTCCGGTGTAACCGCCCAGATTAACCCCCCACTGAACTATACCCGGGTATATTCTGGACTATACCCGGGTATAATCTGGAATATACCCTGGGGTATATTCTGGGAGCTCCCAGACTATACCCTGGGGTATATTCTGGGAGCTCCCAGACTATACCCCAGGGTATATTCTGGGAGCTCCCAGAGTATACCCCACAAGCCCAGACTATACCCCATCAGATGCAGGGTGGGGTATAGTCTGGGAGATAGGGGTATACTCTGGGAGATATTATATATGATTACAATCAATTATAAATTTAAACTAATTATAAACTAAAGGCTAAACTGGGCCAGGAGAACCTCCTGAGGATGGTGAGATGACACTTTACAAGTGAGCGGGGAAAAACATTTTGTTTCTCCGAAACTTGAAGGCCAGGCTTTCCAAGCAGGCAGTTTTACCCAGGGCCCCCGCCCTATCTGGGTTCTAGCGAATCAAGTGTCACGTATTAACTATCATTATATTAAACTTCTGGTGGTTAGAGCATGCCTAAAGTTTTAACCCTCTGTGTGCTAGACTACCATATGTCTAGAGTATCACATATCTCGTCTATTAAAGGGACTGGCCCAGGCTAAAATCATAAAAAAATCGGTGATTTTATTTCAGGTTCTTAATATGACCCTATGATGTAAACATGTACATAGACTAGAACTGCAAATTTTTATAATTTTTGTGCTGCGCATTCACCAGTTAGGCTAGATATAAAGACGAATTTCACTCATTTCCTATTTTTGACATGGTTGTCAATAATTAGAAATCAGGATTTTCGTCTCTATATCTAGCCTAACTGGTGAATGCGCAGCACAAAAATTATAAAAATTTGCCGTTCTAGTCTATGTACATGTTTACATCATATGGTCATATTAAGAACCCGAAATAAAATCACCGATTTTTTTATGATTCTAGCCTGGGCCAGTCCCTTTAATCGTCTGGGGCTAGACTGTCAAATGTCTCTGTTTTTAACGTTCTGGTGATTAGAGTATCACATATCCCATGCATTAACCTGATGGTTGTCACATCACTTGTCGTATGCATTAACCCTCTGGATGCTAGAGTATCACGTGTCTCGTGTATTAACCCTCTGAGGGCTCGAATATCACATGCCTCCTATATTAATCTTCTGATGGTTAGAGTATCACAGGTCTCATGTATTAACCCTCTGGGGACTAGACTATCTTAAGACTGCTATGTTAACCTTCTGCTGGCTAGAGTATCACTTGTCTTATGTATTAACATTCTGGTGGCTAGATCATCACATGGCTCATGCATTAACCATCTTAAAATTATGTCTCCCATCCTCACCTTCTGATGGCTAGAGTATCACTTGTCTCATGCATTAACTTATTTTGTGCACGCCAAATCATTTAGCGCACACCAATTAATTAGCTAGAGTAGCTGGACACGTAATACTGTAGCCCCCAGGGGGGGGGGGGGGGGGGGGTAATAAAGAAGACATCTAGCTATCGAGAGGTTAATGTATGAGACATATGAAAGTCTAGTCTAGTTTATGTTAATACATGAGACATATTATACTCTAGCCATGAGAAGGGTAACATAGGGGACATAAAATAGTCTAGTCCTCAGAGGGTTAATACATTTGACACATGAATTATGCCAGATTACGATCAGTTATCATATGATAATAAAAAAAAATATTGTAAGTCATATATGATATCTCCCAGAATATACCCCTATCGCCCAGACTATACTCCACCCTGAATCTGGTGGGGTATAATCTGGGCTTGTGGGGTATACTCTGGGCGCTCCCAGAGTATACCCTGTGGTATAGTCTGGGAGCTCCCAGACTATACCTAGGGTATAGTCCAGACTATACCCGGGTATAGTCCAGTCAGGGGGGGGGGGGGGTGGTAATATGGGCGGTTACACCGGGTCAATGTTAGCTGTGTACGTAGCGATAATTGGAGGTTCTGGATCTATCACCCATACTAAGTCTGAGAAGACATTCGACGACAGGGTAAGACCCACAACGACGTGAGAGATACACACGGTTGTACACAGCAGAGGAAACACGTATCGATTGACTTCATAGCCCTGTGATTGATGATACCTCTAATTAACATGATTAGAAAAGCTTGTGCATTTGCTTCATAATAAACTAGAGAAAATGTTATTCATGTGGTATTAGACTAATAAAATGCAAACTGGTAAATGTGATATTAGAATTTGTGTTTTACTCTCTCTTTGTTTTATATCCATGACCGTCATTTGATTTAACCCTTTCAGCCCTCACGATGCATTAAAGCATCATTTTACATCCCTGAAAACAGACCTAATTTTCCTACAACCAGGGGTTTTAGAACGAAAATTTCCGTGAAACTGGTATACCAATAAATGGCAATTTTCTATAATTATTTAACCACATCAAATCATTTTCATTCACTGCAAGTCGAGAATTGCGGCAGCAATTCGCGGCTTGTAGTGAATGAAGATGACAATGGTAAATTCAGGCCTGAAAGGGTTAAGAACCCTTCGTATTAATAGTGCTCCACAATGCCTACATCTAGGTGACATAGTTGACCATCACCATGAATATTTAGTGTATTCACACCTTGTTATTGGGTTATGAAAACGATTGTAGCTGGCCAGAGCTGTAAGACCACCACTGCTTAGTGAGAGGGAGAAAAAGATTTGTACTGCTGCATCGTACCACACCTATATAGAAGTAATAAATCAACAGAAACTGACTCAACGCCACAAAAGTAAACTTTGAAATGCTAAAAAATTATTTTTTGTACATTTGACATAATCCCCTATAATCCCGGTATAATAATATTATAATATTATAATATTAGCACAACATAAAGACAGGGAGTCATGATAACTTTTTTTGTTAATCAGCCCGGGGACGGTGCGTAGGGACCACAACCAAAAATGCCACAGAAGCAGCATATAATTATGTATCTTTTTCAATTGTTTTTGCTATTGACGTTTTGATCTGTAATTACAATCTCGTAATAATAAGTTATTTTCAACTTTCTCGGCTGAAAGTTTCCAAAGGAAAGTAAATCTTATTATTTACAGGCCTGGAAATTTGACATAAATGACTTGATATATGTTCGGATTAAAGGGACGACGTATATGCCACTTGGTAAGGCGGTAGTTTAATCACACGGGAGATATAGACCTATCATACCTTGGCGTCGCCCAGCCTTGATAGATCTGGCTTGATGTAGTACAACACTCCCTGGCCAGCGTTCTTTAACGTAGCACCCCGGATCAGCAGGATCACCAACACCACGTACGGGAACAAAGCTGTGAAGTATACCACCTGGTGAATCAAACAGAAATTTTCAAGCATAATGCAGAAAAAGTTCAGACAGTCGTCACCAGGTGGCCCTGATATGCAGCGAAGTCTCGTGTTTCTTATATATTTATTTTATTATAGTGACAGATATAATATAGACAGATATAACTTTTGTCCATAGGTATAGTAAAAATAAAAATAAATGTTATTTATATACTTTGTTGTGAACTGACAGAACTGTTTAGGTCTATAAATCAATTTGTAGTGCTTATCACCGATTTTTAACCCTTAAAGCGCTGAATTATTTTTTGTATAAACCATGGAGACCAAAGGGTTTTTTCAATTTGAAATCTTCATAAACGTCTTAGCTCTTTCTGCTTCATTTGAATACATATGTTATGGGTCTACGGTCACTATAAATAGTATCACTCTTACATACAAAGAGGACTGTGTTGGTTGTCCACAACAGACACAGATAGCGGGTGCGTCTGAAACTGCCGACAACTTGCCACACAGGTGTCCGCCTACACCCACCCCTCCCCCTCCATGAGATGTTGACACTGTTTGTGCCAGCCGATTAGAAAACTTTTAGCAGGATAGCTGGCCAATCACAAGCCTGCTTCGATAGTCTGAAATGAGAGTGGGGGAAATGTGACGTCATCCCATCTGCACACTAGAGGACACAGAATAGCAGTGCCTGTACGGCTGGCAAAGTACACTCTCACAGTGCGGGGATCGACTTTAGACGTGTCTAAAGTCGCCCCCGCGCTGTAAGGGTTGAGAATAGAGCAGAGTCGTTCTATATGTTCCGCGGTTGCTGCCTCTTGGTATTGCATATCAGTATAAAAATATATTTACCTTTCCAGATGATTTAATTCCTTTAATCATACAGAAGAAGGCTATGATCCAGGCTAGAAGTAGACAGAGAGCAAGGTCCCACTTCACGGGTCCCATATCATCTATACCAGTACTCAACGACATCACGCGGTTACTGGAAAAAACACAATCAAGTGAATCATATTATTGTTAGATTAAAAATACGTCTCAAGTAAACATGTATCACAGCAAACACAAGACGTTGGTCCAATGCGGGTTTACCTTCACACCGCTAAACATGACTATAGTCGTTTTTGATTCATTTTATAAGCCGTTTAATAAATCACAGTTGTTGGGAACGAATTGTGTATTTAAATATCAAGATTTGCGAACGTTTGGTCTCAAATTAAACAACATTACATGAGTAATTTTCACCCACTTGAAGCTGTGTGTCGCGGTAGCGAGACACAACCTAAAGTACTTTATGTTTGGAATGGAAATTATTTTCTTGTCAGACAGGTTATTAAAGAAACTGGAATCTTTTCAGGGCTCTCTAATGAAGCGGTCCAACTGTGAGTAATTTTCGCCCACTTGAAGTTGTGGGTCGCGGTAGAGAGACACATCTTCAAGTGGGTGAAAATTTAAATTAATTAGCGGCTCAAGAGTTAATGTTGGGACACCGTCTACGACGCTGGCCCAACAGTAAACCACCATTGACTCAATGTATTGTGTTGGCTGTTGTGTGTAACAATAAAACAGATAAATTAATGGAACTGACAGAGCAGATCACCATTATCCATATAAATCTGATTTGGGTCATTCACATTCAACCTTTACCTGCTAGCGATGCATATTATAATAGACTAACGCTTAAAACACGAGACGTTGACCTAATGTTGTTTTGATGTTGGGCCAACGTCGCAGACGATTGGCCACCATACATCCCATTAAAATTAGGAATCACTAAGCTTTTGTTTTTATATATCACACCTGGATATTTTATAAAAGTAGGTAATTTGTATTCACCGTCAGATTGAAATAGCGGTAGCAATCAAAGCTCACAATGAATGATAATATGATGAAATCCTCTGGTGATTAAAGGGTTAATTCACTGGATCATGATGAACCATAGATCCGATATAGATCTAGCCAGATAGCACCCCCATACCAATATTATTCGCATACTAATACAGATAAGCTGAAACTACCGTGTTAAAAGTAGTCATTTACTTACACATGGTTGTGTTGTTATTCGGTAGTTCTGGAGGTTGCATTTAGTTATTTTTGGCATTTTATTAATTTGTACTGGCCGTCCACATTCATATATTATATATATTTTCAAACTTGAATATGCAACATTATGATATAATAATGTGCGATAAAATAAATATAGCAAATAATACAAATTTACAATAAATTGAAAGTGTATATTTATTTAAAAAATGGTAAATGGAGCGTGAGCCTATGCAGCCGATTTGCACATTTAACCCCTGTTCATTCGTATGCCATTTTCAACTCCCCTTAGGATGAAAAGGGTGTGTCTGTCACTTAAAATTGCAGACTAATTTGTAAGGGGGTGGGGGTGGAGTCAGAGAGTATCTTACTTATAGTACTCCTCGCTTGCTGATAGCCTCCTAAGCCCAGTTACGTTTTTGTAGATGGTGTAGTTCCACAGCCCCACGAACTCAGTGGAGTTGTAACATGTGCCATTGTCAAACCGGAAGAGCTCACCATCTACGCCACATTCAACATCCGGCATTCTGTCCAAACAAACTAAAAAAGCGAATCAATGATAAGACAACGAAATATACACATAACTATAATCCTGATAATTCTATTGTGTCTATATAATTTTGAAACCCCTTCCCACGAAAAAGAAATATAGTGGTTTATTCATGTTATTCATGCTTTTGGCTATGCATGTTCGCTTTCTATTAAAGGAGTAGTCAAATGCGTACGAAAAGCGGGACACATTATATTGTACCCAGAAGGCACCACGCTGATTACAGAGATATAACAAACTGGGGTACAACTAAAACCAGAAACGTACATAGAGTGGTCTGTAGCTTTGACGTTATATATATATTGGTCAACTTATAGGACAAGGGATAAGCTGTGAATTTATAATTTATTGTTATAGTCAGTGTGTACCAGAACAGAACATGTTGTCTGTGGGATATGTCAAATGTGATCATTTTATAATTGTTAGATATAAATTTTCATAAAATATTAGGGAAATTGACGTGGAAAATATTCATTTTAAGCAAATAGGCCTACTTTAATTGTGGAGATGTATATATTTTCATAAAGATGGATATTTCCAGTCGCAATGGCATGATAAACTATAACAGAAAATGTATTTAGCAGGACAATGTTAATCCTTAAAGTGCCAAATTAAATAATTTTAATTTTCACCCACTTGAAGTTGTGTCTCGCTACCGCGATCCACAACTTCAAGTGGGTGAAAATTACTTATATTTGCTTAATTTGTGACCAAACATTAATTGTGTAAATGTTGATGTTTCGTTCCCAATGACAGTGATTTAATCGGTCTAAGGGTGCACAAGGCAGTCAAACATCAGCTATGTATCTGCCTCTGGGAGAGATAATACTCACATTCAGTATTCCAATCATTGTAGCATCCTTTCCATGGTAGGTTACTTGTGAAGGAAGCGAATAAGTAGAATAGTGACCAGGCTATGATCATGTTATAATAAATGGCAACCAGACTAGATACAATCAACTGAGCAACTCCAATACCTGTAAACAACAATAATATACTTCTATGTTCATCTATGTTCATGTGATATCACCACACTTTGCCACAGTTTCCCACCTTTTTTGTAAATAAGAATAAAAAAATAAGAATGAAATTTTGCGATCCCAAACAAAATGTGCCTCATATTCCACCACCAGATATTAATTTTTCAATGCCATTGTTTGAACCCGCCACTGCAGATGAGGTTAAGAAATAAATCCTTTCTTCCCAGGACAAGTCCTGTGATCTGGACCCATTGCCTACCAAATTATTGAAATCTTGTCTAGATGTACTGCTAACTCCCATCACGAACATTGTCAATTTGTCTTCGGAATCCGGCTCGTTCCAAGACGTTTTGAAAGTATCACACAAAGGCATCACACCCTTATTAAAGGAGCCATCACTGTCTAAGGATAACATGAAAAACAATAGACCAGTTTCGAACCTAAAGTTCATTTCTAAAATAATTGAAAAAATATTTTCAAATCGTATCCGGTTCCATCTATACAAAAACAACCTATCAAACCCCAAACAATCAGCATATAAACCTCTTCGTTCCACAGAAACAGCTTTGCTAAAAATTCACAACGACATCTGTATGAAGAACATGAACAGTGGCAAGACCACAGCATTGGTCTTGCTGGACCTGACCTCAGCCTTTAACACCTTGGACCATAGCAGCATCATTAAGCTCTTGTCCGGCTGGTATGGAACAGCTCTAAATTGGGTCCGCTCCTACCTATCAAATCGAGTGCAAAAGGTTAAACTTCTGGATAAACTTGGGGAACTGTTCAAGACGGATTATGGTGTCCCCCATGGCTCTGTCCTGGGACCACTCTTATTCACTCTATATACAACGCCTCTAAGTAGTGTGATCAGTAGGCATAACATCTGCCACCATCTGTACGCTGATGACACACAGATGTATCTTTCTCTCTCCAAGACAGACCCTGAGATGTCACTGTCGCTGGTCCAGCAGTGCTTGCAAGACGTCTCCGACTCAAATTGAACATGTTGAATCCTGACAAGACATAATTATACTAATCGGCACTAAATCACAACGAGACAAATTTAAGAAATATTCCCTACAAAATTACTTGATAAGGATGTAACACCAACTGATTCGGCACATAATCTAGGAGTAGAATTTAACAAGGATTTTAATTTTAAGAAACATATATCAAAAGTCTGTCAATCATGCTACTATCATATACGTGATTTGCGTCGCTTGCGCAGATGTTTAACCGCGGCAGTGACTAAGACAATAGCAACTTCACTTGTGTCGAGCAAGCTACACTATTGTAATTCTATCCTCTATAACATCCCATATCGCGAAATAAACAAGCTGCAGAGCGTTCAGAACTGCTTGGCCAGGGTTGTGACCCGTTCCCCACGATTCCGCAGTGTTACACATTTGCTAAAATCCCTACACCCCTGTAGACTGGCTCCCTGTTCAATTCAAAATAAAATACAAAATATGCACCCTCACATATAAAGTAATACATAAATGGCAGCCAGTTTATCTACATAATCTGCTTAAACCTTTAAACGGAATTCGAACCCGTAATCTCCGCTCCTCAGATCATGATCAACTGGTTGTTCCTAGAGTGAGTTCTAAGATGGGTGAAAGGGCTTTTTCGGTTTTTCGGGACACCGAGGACTTACGCGCATTAGAAGTTTTTTTATTTCATTTTATTTCATTTCACATAGTTTGGTTATTTCGCTCACATGTCTGTAAGGATATTTGAGGGACGTTTTTTTACAAACAGGCCTACATAATATAGAGTATCTTACAAATCAGCAGAAGAAATGTCAGGGATCTTTATCATGTTTATAATAATTAGTAGCAATATAATACAATTATGTAAATGCTAGTGCCTACCACAATGTCTAATTATTAAATACAATATCCTCCGCGCCGTGAAACTATTGGTGTAGGCCTATATACATGTATCTACACAGTGTTTATATCAACATAATCATTGGCTACATAAAGTCACATATTTGCGTGTGCATCTGTCATAAAGTTAAACAATACGACTATAAACAATGTGATAACTACTATCGCGATTGGTTGTCAGAATCATTTTATTGTGTCAAGGTGACAATATACACAGTTGTATTAAACCATTGTGGGGACAGCCTTAAACTTGTTGTCATCGTTAATATTGAATGGAAATGTGATTTATATTTAATATCTAACCTTTGAATAACGGGGCGAAAGACCAGCATGTGAGAGGTCCATTGGACGAGAACTGTCCAAGAGAAAGCTCCATAAAGAACAGCGGAATACCGACAAATATCAGCATGATGAAATAAGGGATGAAGAAAGCACCTCCGCCATTCCTGTCAATGTATCAACCACAAGTTAAAACACGTAAACACTTAGATTATACAGATTGTGTTTCTTTAACCGCTAAATTAAAAACTTGAAGTTGTGTCTCGCTACCGCGACCCACAACTTCAGGTGGGTGAAATTTACTCATATTTGTTCAATTTGAGACCAAACATTTGCAAATCTTGATGTTCAAAGATCCATTTAATTCCCGATAAATGTGATTTAAACGGCTACAAAATTGAATTAAAAACGACTATAGTTAAAAAAATCCAAACATCCGAGAAAAACTCGGAAGTGGGTGGGTGGGCCAAGCCCCAACCCAAATTTATTTTTTTTCTGGAAATTTTGTGTTTTTTTGTGTTTTTTGATGTTGTTATTTGTTGTTGTACATGTTTCAAAAAAACATAAAAAATTGGATATTGGCGTCTAGCCAATCCAAGTTTTTCTCGGATTTTTGATTTTTTTTCAACTTGACAAGACCCCTTAGCGGTTTAATGGTGAATGTATCACAAAATACCTACAAAAGAACCAACATATGCCTGAAAACACAATGAGTAAATAGAAGATAAATGTACACAATTATAACATCATGTTGTCTCGCATTCAATATATCCTATTAGAAGCATTCAAAGAATTATTCTATTGTGACAGAATAATCAAGTGACTGATTTTCTGTTTTTTTTTGTGACAAAGTTAAAAAACGTTATCGTTAAACAAAAATTCCTTAGTAATGAAAATATTGATGACATAGAAATAAGTATTGTTACCTGTAGCAGTAATAGGGGAACCTCCAAACGTTACCAAGGCCCACAGCATACCCCAGACAGGAGAGGAGGAAATCCAGCTTCCCTGTCCAGTTCCCTCTCTCCTTGTTCTCGTCTTCTCCAAAATGCTGCTTACCATCGTCTATGTCGTCTGACTCCTGACCAACAAATAAGACAGTCAAGCTATTTCACTTAATCTGGAGAGTTAACATATGGCGGCGAGGCGTTTGATGGATTTTCTTCAATAAAAATATGGTGGTATCCGTTGTCTAGTACAATTGTTTTCTTAACTTGAATTTTCCTAACTGAATAGTTATGAGAACAATAACTATGACAGTGTTTCATGATTATATTTCTAAGGCCTCAATATTACAATATTACTTAGAAATTATCAGGTGAAGGAATCAATGATTACATTATGAAACTGTGCATAACATATAATTAATTATAATCATGACAAACCAACCACAACAGATTTAGTTTAGCTGTGGTTTCAATAACGCTACAGGTGCCAGAAAGAAACAAATCCCCCTTGTTCCACAGACAAAGTGATCCTTGATGTATTGCGTATTGTTGACATAATTATTTCTTGGAAGATCAGACAGCATACGTTGTAGAAATACAGTGACATTATTTTGTAGCGGATCATATATGTGTGATATAGGTGTCATTTAACCCTTTAAAGCCTGAATTTACCATTGTCATCTCATCCACTACAAGCCGCGAATTGCTGTCGCAATTCTCGACTTGTAGTGGATGAAGATGATTTGAAGTGGGTGAAAAATTAAAGAAAATTGCCATGTATTGGCAAACCAGTTTCATGGAAATTTTCATTCAAAAACCCTTGGTTGTAGAAAAATCAGGTCTGTTTTCAGGGATGTAAAATGATGCTTTAATGCATCGTGAGGGTTTAAAGGGCTAACATTTTCAAGTCTGCATTTACCATAGAAATTGTCATCCACTACAAACCGCGAAGCCATGTCGCAATTCTAGAAGTAGCAGTTGATAAAGATAGATGGCAACCCTTTGATTTCCATGCTTTATACACACATGTTTCAGCGTTGTAAGGGTTAAAGGGTGATGTCTGTCGCTTCATGAGTGGAAGACATCACCCTTTAATCCGCATTTGAGTACTGTACTTACCCGTCCTTTACTGGTGAATGTCTCTGTGGACGGATAGACACCGGGGAACAGGTTTCTCTTGATTTGAGAATGGGGAACACTGGGTGATGATCTCACCAAACTTGGTGTGGAACCCAGCACTCCCTCACCCTGTCAGCAAATAGGTACATTAATCATTTCAAGAACTGTTCAGTACTCATGTATTCAACTATAAATATAGATGGATACATCGTGTTTTGTAATTTACGCCTATATAGGCCTATATCAGTTATATATAAGATACATACTGCCTTAGAAAATATTAAATATATGCCGTGCTAACACTATAATCTAAACAAAAAAAATACCCGATGTGACTTTTTGGTGCTCATCGTCATTTATCGATAGGTTTTGATAATTAATTATAATTATTGTCATGGTCACGTGTATTATCTGTTCAACAAATATGGAACTACATGTACTTACAATTAAACGTAATTGTTTCCTGGTAAATGAACAGATGAAGGCATCTGCAGCTTTGTAAAGTAGCACACACTGCCTTACTAATTATAAATATGTATCGCAAAGATCACTACATTATCATGCTAATAGTATCTAGATGACATGAGCTATCACACATTCTGAGCTGCATGATCTGATGATAGGCAGAAATACCTCGTCGTGGTGAATACGCATCTCTCGTTGTGGGCCCACCTGTGTGGTGATTATTAGCAATATGTGTGCAAATAATATGATTAAAGAAAAACGACGATGGAACACCCTGTGTGCCAAAATTACGTTATCTATATTGAACTGCAAAAACTTTAGAAGATCATTCATACTGCTTGTTGATAAAGATCATCGGCTATGACCATGATAACTACACACTGGCAGTTGTATAAATATACAAGAATGTCCCATAGAATTTATTTGATACAGATCTATTTCGCCTGACTAGGCCTAAATAATATTATAATGATAATGATAATTAGCTCTGCATGGCATTTTCTTCAACAAAATAAAAAAAACAAGAAAAGTGCAATATCGATCACGAAAGTGTATTATATGCTCATCTGTAGACATTTGTTAAATTGAAATCGTATCTGAATTTTATTCATTAATCATTTCATGTGTCAGTGCTGGCTATTACCATAATCATGTACGGTAGGCCCTATAGTATTTTGTGAACATGCTCTCAACCAGTATGATGGGTATTTGTATAATATACATGTACATACAAAATCATTAGCATTGTGGTTTTATGCATACATACACATACATAGGCACATTTAGATTGATTCCGCACTATGTTGACCTAATATGTCTACACTATACCTTTAACGGGACTAAACTAGATCCATGAAAAATGAAAATTAGTTTGTAAATTAAAATAATAAATGTAGCTCTTAACGTGTACTATCACAAAATAAAAAGACACATTCGGAACAAATACGTATGAATAGAGCATCCACCCAACGCTGTCTCACTGCTGGACCAGAGTTGTAGACGCCACTGATTCAACATTAAGTATGTCACAGTAAAATCTGAGGGCATTTATTTGTTTTATATATTGCACTGTTGAAACATATTTATACAGGATACATATAGGTTTACATATTAGCATTTTTTTGTAGTATATTATCACGGTCAATAATACAAAATACAACACAGTGCTAAAAATTAATTGTATTATGATTATGGGAATGGTACATGTAGGATATATAGACATACAAATACATATATATCCCAGCAACACAAATCATTTTTCTAGCATTTATACAACGTCGACCCAACGTCTTCGACGTGGGTCCAGCAATGTATACAAGTTTTTTGTTTACTGGGGTTATATATATAGATATAATTATAACAGTTATACTTAAATTAATTTTAGAGTAATTAATCATAGGCTTTGTAAAGACACATGTTATCTTCAAGATGGTGTTTAAAACGACTTTGCCATGATGTGTAAAATGCGAGTTAACTTCTGTTTTATATATTTCTATACTCACCTCCATCATGTCCATGCTTTATTTTACTCCTGTATTCACCACGGGAGACTAAACAACATGTGTTGTGTTAGTTTTTGTTGAATGCACACAGCTCTGCCATCGATCTAAGCTGTCAGTGAGGCAGTATATCCAGAGATAGTAATGTAGATCACCCAAAGCGGATCATCTGCCTGATCAGTCAGTGAGGCAATCCTAGTGTTATGTGGCTATAACGTCCTGATCACAGAGTGATATAATAGAACGCCGGCACTACAGTCAACACCACACAGGTACAAAACCAGTGTTCCATATTTAAAATGACCGGCTAATTTTCCGTTCTGATATTACAGGTATATTGTACTGTATAGGCCATCAGCTGTGACGGACAGGTAGAAGTTTCAGTGTATGTGCCCGGGTGACACTCCCCCCCCCCCCCCCCTCATTCCCGTTCGACCGAGACATCACACATGACGTCATCGTTTTCCCAGCTACGATATATGTGTTCTCTTCCATGCTACCGAGAATTAAAAGCTGGTATCTGCCACTCTGTATATTACTAGCTTCTAATCCTCAATGAACGATTAATGTCAAGAGAGTCAACAAACTCAAGTGTGCGTTTCAGAAAATTTAATTTGAGGCTAAAATGTATTCCTCGTTCACAATAACATGTAGGCCTACAAACGCCGTTCTAATAGAAAGACCACTAGAAATAATCTCAAAATCGTTAGCAGGTTAATGTAAGCGAAACGCGAGTACCTAACAAACGCGAGACATTGAACCAATGGTGGTCCAACATTGAACCAACATTGGGTCAATGTATCGTGTTTGCTGGGATAAGAGGGTTCGCCTATATACACTGTTAACATACGCGCGTAGTGTGAGATCATTTATAATAATTATGTAGAATTCCCCCAAAACTGTGCTTTTAAAACCAGAAAGTGATTACAAATAATTTTGTTTAAGGATCAATTATTTACCGTGACAATCAATCTGAAATCTTGTATCTTAGTACAGTATTTAAACGATATGACCTCACACAAATTGCAACAGAAACAAACTGAACTGTTTTCTTCTCATCAAAGTGTCCTATATAACATATCAAAAGTCTTAAGTGATTAGAGTGGTGGAAAGCATTGAGATCGATGATGATATTACCCCCCATTACCATCCATGTTAAACAGGATATGTATGGATGTATGCATGTATTCTTATATGATGCCCGGACAAATGGTTCAAAACTATTCACAATCTATCAGGAACTGTGAATTTATACATGCAACATTAATCTGGAAGTGGTACAGTACATAATTGAAAGGCAGCTCACCACAAATTTAAATTATTTCATCGGAATTTATTAAAAATATAAAATAAAAACAAATAACGTTGAAAATGTGTAATCAAAGAAAGTCATGCAAGTCCAGTTATTTGACACATTTATGTTACACTATTACATTCACACATTTTTGTGTTCACTCTTATTAATATTTTTTTCATAATATTTTATCGTGATGCATTATTATTCGTGTTTAATATAATTGTATAAACTATAACCCTTCGCCTCCTGGTAACATTATTTGATGCATTAACCCTTTCACCGCTGAAGCCCGTTTTTCTGTGCTGAATGCCATAGCATTCAGCACAGAAAAACGGGCATCAGTGGTGAAAGGGTTAATCTGCAGTGGATGACGTTTCTTTTCAAAATGTGGTGACGAAAAAAAAATACTTATTCGACTAATTTATTTTCTGCCAAAATTGCTCCCACTTTTTTGTTTTATGCAATAATTGTAATGATTGTTTATTTTTTACAAAATATGCGCATTATTGATGCGCTTTGTGAAACACCGTTTGATGCGATACTATTTTATTTTATAAATTACGAGCTTTCTGCTGCCACGCAAGCCTAATCCGCAATGTTATCAAATGTATTCAATTAGAATCTGACATGACATTGTATTTATTAGAATCGGTGCTCAAATATAGAAAAGATTAATACTGCAGACTGCAGGGAAAATAACCTAAATGCGCTGGAATTCAAAACATATGTTTGCTATTTAATTTTACATAGATTATTTTCCAATCATTAACGGTATCCCATACGAGAAAATATCAGGAAACGGCCGCAAAAAAGCTTAGAAAAGATATATGACTATTTGAGCATAGAAGGAAGTAGAATGCAAAAAGAACATGTTGTCATATGTAACACTGATGTATATGAATATAACTTGGGTATCATCAGCGAATAAAGTAACTGTAACAAAGAGAGGTATACAGTAGAAGACAAGAATGATGTGGTAGAAAGAGATTACAACCACAGTATGGGATATCAAAGAAAAACAGTACTGGAAAATAAATTGTAGCAACGCTGACTAAAGAAATATAAATAGAAAAGTAAAGCAAATTGCCTGACAGACAAAGTGAGATAGGAGTGTAAAGTAAAAAAAGACTGAGAATTTATCAGCGGGAAAAATAGCAAGAAAAAGAGAACATGTAGAATAATAGTAGAAATAAGACCGGAAATAAAAATATATAGAGAGACTTCGTGGAGTTTCAGTACTATCATAGTGCTCAAAGTCATATTTTGGCATGAACATATCATAACACCTAGTTATTTTTCCGATTTTGAATCCTGTCGATTTCTAAATTGCTCCCGCAAATCCCACCTCAAAGGGAAATAAAACTATATTTAAAAACAGATCAATGCTGAAATTCAGTATCCATGATATCAGAAAAGCATAATACTATGCATTTCTGATAATATCCAACGATTCAGTTATTATAAGCATTAATTTAGTCATCAGACTAGATGAAAGCCTATAGTAACTGTTGTAAGAGCTGTAACTATAAACATACATTCATGTATATGTATCAACTTGATGTATCGACTTGATATTATTTGTTATCAAATTGAACTTGTTTGGATCTTGTCTGGAACTGTACAAATTGAGTTATTATTAGTATAATTAATCGGGAGGTATACATGATAGACCTATATTACCCACTTGGCACAACTTTACTGTACTATCTCTATTTGTCTCACGTGCGCTTATTTAATATTCGCTGAGTGTGAGAGTGTGAGAGAGCGAATGGGCTTACGAGTGAAAATATTTGACATTCTCTCAAAATTCGCTACTGTCGCGGAGTATTTTTAAACATAATATTAACAAAGTCGGAACGTTAGTAAGTTCGGCCAATACGTAGAAGTCTACCTGTTCATTTCAATTGGACTGAGATAGTTTAATATGATAATATACAATATAATATATATGTATATATATTTTAGTATATCTCTTATTCTTTCAAAGACAAGACGACAGCAGACATTTCCGACCCTAACCTAAATCTTAGGAATTTATTACTAGGTTACTTCTCTACAGACAGAAGATAATTCCGACACTGATACATTCTAATCAATGTGCTTATTTCTGAGGCCGACAGCAGACAGTTCCGACTCTAAATATAAGTTCTGATTTATACGGCCATTTCTACGGCAGGCAGCAGACATTTCTGAGTCAAATAAATTGACCATTATAAAGGTAACTTATGTTAGAGTCGGAAGTGTCTTCTGTCGGTCAGACAACTTACAAAATGAAGAAACTTATATTGGTGTCGGAATTGTCGGCCCCAAATAAATGTCACTTATGTTAGAGTCGGAACTGTCTTTTGTCCGTCAGAAAAATGGTAAAATGAAAAAAACTTATAATAGTGTCGGAATTGTCTGTTGTCGGCCCGATAATTGACCAAGTAAATGGCACTTATGTTAGAGTCGAAACTGTCTTCCGTCGGTCAAACAAATGACAAAATGAAGAAACCTATATTAGTGTCAAAATTGTCTGCTGTGGACAGATAATTGACCATATAAAGTCAACTGCTGTCGCCCAGGTAATTGATCAAAATAAAGTAACTCATGTAATTGTCGGAACTGCCTTTTGTCGGTCAGTGAATTGATAAACTGATGTTAGACTCGGATTGTCTTCTGTCTGCCAGAGAATCAATAACATGAAGTTGATTTAGATATTATATATAGATCGTCTTGTCATTTGAAAAAAAATCCCAGATAGACTTGTACATAGGGGCCGTAAGCTCTCCACCTGCTTACGAATATCGACCAGTTTAGGAAGCGTCTCCTAAATTTCAGCGAATGTTGCGAATGTTGTCATTCGCCGTCAATTTCAAACCATTGGTAACGTTGGTAAGGCATTTTGAAGCATTTGCAACGCTCGTCAGACATTTGCAAGCTGGGCGTTTGTATTACAAACGCGTTACATTAATGTTCGCCGTTTCCCATTCCTTGCCAATGTTTTACCACTATTGCCAATGTTTCGAATATCTTACCAATATTTAAAAAAAAATGTTGCGAGCACTTGCCAATGATGTTGAGCGCTTCCCGATAGCTTGCCAATGTTTACGAAAGCTTACCAATGCTTGCAAGATAGCTAAGGCCACACCCTTATTTAAAAAAGGAGATTCTTGCTTATTTAATAACCATAGACCAATTCAATTATTGTCCTCTACATCGATATATTTGAAAAAATAATATTCAATCAATTATACAGTTATTTTGAAAGTAATGTATTTTTTATCATAGACATTATGGGTTGAAAAAAAACACGCCACCGAACTTGCTGTATTAGAACTTATTGACAAGGTTTCGAAAGATATGGATGATAGAAATGTGTCATGTGGGGTCTGTGTTTATATATTTTTAATATATAAACACGACATTCATGTAGCTTCGGCGTTATTTACCTCCATTGTTTTTGCTGATGATACAACATTGTTGTTCTCTATTAAACCCATCGGGAATATAAATTGTGATATGATGAATACAGAATTGGATAAGATATGTGTTCATTTTAAATTTAGAACTTATTGAAAGGTTTTGAAAGATATGGATGATGGAAATGTGTCATGTGGGGTTTGTGTAGACTTGTCTAAGGCCTTTGATACTTTGGATCATAATATTCTGCTACAGAAAAGTCATATATAAAAAACTACTTTATGAAGAGAAAACAATATGTTGAATTTACATCTGATTTATCACCAATAACCACCGGTGTACCACAGGGCTCAATTTTGGGTCCGTTATTATTTTTAATATATAAAAACGACATCCGTGTAGCTTCGGCGTTATTTACCTTAATTGTTTTTGCTGATGATACAACATTGTTGTTCTCTATTAAAAAAGAAGACAACATTGTTCCAACACCAGAAGGCAGAGTGAATTTTGCCCAATAAAAGTAAAACATGAATTTTCTAAGCGTATGGTGTCACATAGATTTTCTGTTATTATTAATAAAATGTCAGATATAATTAATTATAAAATATTTACTCATAGTTTATCTGGTTTTGTTAATTATGTAATCGACAAATTATTATTAACCGACAGATATTGTATTCAATGTACTCTACCACATTATGTTCACCTGCATCGATTGTGATTGTTCTTGTTATCGTTATTTAAATCATGCTAATTTTGAAGGATTGCTTCTCTTTAAATTGAATAATTGATTGCCTCAACTTTAGATCGAAAAAATTATTAGAAAGTGTTTATCTTTGAACGAATGTGATTTAACCGTTATTGCAATTTGGAGATATTTAAATATCCAATACTAAAGTGTTTATTTTATAAATTGGTCATCCACCCCTCCCCCTCTACATTACATTTTATGGTGTTGAGGTGGAGGGTGGGTGTAGAAAGATGGTACCTATGATAATTCATATGATTATGTCTAATATATTATGTATTGTAAATGTATTATTTTGTATTTTTCATCTGGGTGGCACACACGCCAGCGTCCTTGTAGGACCATTTTAAAGTCTATCACTTTACATTTTTAAATAAAAAACACAAAAAATTATAGATACAATAAATTCACCAAAAATCATATATAGGAAATTCGAACATGACAATTAAAATATAACACAACACGTCTTTTGCCATTCTACAAAATTATGCTTAAGTCTTACAAAAAAAGTCTATAAATTAGATAAATTTTTTTATTTTGATATCCACAAACTAATTATTTCTCTACTAATTGTTTCTCTTTATAAATTCTAGAAAACAATGTGCCCAGCGTCATATTTCACTCCGTATGTATTCAAATCGCAGCCGCGTCATCAAAATATTCACATCATTCGTAAGAAAATGGAAACGCTGGTAATACATTCGCATCATTCAAAAGTACGTTTGTAACGTTTGCAAGCCCATTTATAAGCATTCTCAAGCATTTATAACATTCGCAAGGCAGCCGCAGCATTTATTTCATATTATTTTTCAGTCCATTTGCACCATTCTCAACGATTGTTAGCAATTAGTAATGCATTGGTTAGCCTTGTCAAGCATTCGCAGTGCAAATTCAATATATTTGTAAGGAGAGGTGGAGGGATGATCTAGGTGAAAATATTCGCTATTTATTCACAATTTTTGGGCGAATTCACTGCAAATTTCGAAGATGCATTTTCGCTATATTCGCTAGCATATTCGCCTATGTGTGAGAGCAGCAAATATATAAGTATATATTACCGTGTAAAGGGAAACTAGACAGGTGGCAAAATTTCGCATTTTTCCTGAAGGGTGGACACAATGTTAGGGTCTGGCATCCACGTTTTTTATATAGTTAATACCTAGTGAACACATATAAGACGGATTACAAACAAAATTTTGCTTTCTTTTGATGTTAGACGAAAAACAAAATGGCCGCCATTGCGAAAAGTTAGGTATTTTTCGTATGGTTGATAACCAATGAAAACAAGACAAGTTTTCTATTTTAAATTACATTAGTATTGACCTATAATCTGTACAGGTGATTATAAAATGCAGAATATAATATTTTGAAAATTTGAGAATTCTACACTTCGCAAAAATGAAATGAAATGAATCGGGCTTTAGTGCACACATAGGCTAAACTGGGCCGGGAGAACCTCCTGAGGATGGTGAGATGATTGAGATGACACTGTCCTCCAGACACAGAATTCGAAATTCGAGCCCTGGCGGTCTGAGGCCGAGCACGCTACCTCTCGGTCACGGAGGCTCCCCACAATACTGACTTTCACACGTGGATGGGGAAGAAACATTTTTGTTTCTTTCAAACCGCCGAGACCGGGAACCGAACCTCGAACTCTGGCGTGAAAGGCAGCGGTGCTAACCACTACCCTAGGGCCCCCGCCCTCTACACTTCGCGAAAAGTTACAAAATCTGAAATTCGCGAATATACAAACACGCAAAATTTACCAGATCTACGGTACAGTATGTCGTTTCTGACTAACTTTGCGACGCAAAATCTATTCCTGGCATTAATGATATAACATTAGGTGTCTAATGGTAAGGATCGGTGACCTTACAACTCTTATTAAATGACCTTCAAACAATATACTAGAGTAAAAAAAATGACTAGTTGTTGTCATAGTGAAAATACAACTTTTACAAAAGTGGTCCAATAGCTACATGTGATTTTTTGTTTCTGACCACCTTTGAGCGCGGAATCCAGTCCTGGCATCACTAATTTCATTCTAGGCATCAGTGACCTTACAAACCTTATTCTATGACATTCAACCTCGGTATGAAAGTCAGTAATGATCAAAATCGGTCTTAGGGAAAACACAACTTTTTCATTAGTAGTCCAATAGTTGTGTGATATATGTTTTCTGACCAACTTTGTGACGCTGAACCAATTTCTGGTATCAATAATATGATTTTAGGCATCAGTTATCGATAAAAATGAGTAGTCATCTGTCATTTTAGATGAATTTAGTGACTGTGAATCTATTTGTGTACATACAATATAATTAGAGTCGTCAGGATCTTGCAAACGCAATATGGGCTTACACAGAATTCACAATATGAAAATATTAGTGCAATCGCTTCTTATAGAGTTTCACATTTGGGGAATGCAATACCAATGGCACTTTATTTACTAAAACTAGATAACTCGTTTAGTTGCGTGTAGCCTATGTGTACCATATGTACCACCATAACGTTCCCTCGTATCGTTCTCCCCGTTGAGTTACGATGCTGGGAAAGCATTAAACCAACATTGATTAAATTTGTGTGTTTTTAAATTTGTGTGTTTTTCAGCGCTTCCAGTAAGTCAATTAAAAAAAAATTGGATAACTTTTTGGTCAAGACCTATGCTTGCGCAAACAAATATGAAGTTTATTCATCAATTGCAAGGTGGTCTGCATAACCATGACATATGATGTTCCGTTCTTGTAATATAATAGAGGAGAAGTATAGTCAATGTGGAGGCAACATATATGCAATTAAAAACTAGTTAGGCAGAAACAAAACTTCCAAACTATACATAACAAAAAGTCATTTCCCATTGATAAATGTACTGATATGAGAAAGTACATGTTTAAGGCAATATCTATTCACTATATGGGTAGGTCCTACTGAGATGGTTTTTAGCGGTATCACTTTTTTGACCACCTTGGCAGCTCACTAGGAAGCCGTTGAATGCTGTGTGGCATGGTAGGCCTACTAATCAACTAGTCCACAACAACCATCTAACAGAATCTGAAGCCTCCAGGAGTCTGGCCATACTTTTTGGGTGGATTGTCAGAACGTTGTTGTTCCTCTCAAAGCCGCTGCTCTTGTATCAAAGAGCCTTCATTTGAATGATAGTATAAATCATTACTAAACACCAGTGCGGGTTTCAAAAAAGGTGAAAACACCACAGATCAAAATATTTTGGCTTGGTTGGAGACGTATATCCGTCAAGGTTTTGTATATATAGTATTGAAGGCTCAGCTTCAAACAGCGAGCCTGAAATGAGTGTTCGTCGGTCTTCACTTTTAAACTTTAAATAGGAGAAGTTCTAATTACCTATGAGCTCAATCTCAAACCTTGGTTGGCGATCAGATCTAATACATCCAGGTACAATCGCACAATACAGCCGAGATCCAGCTTGCATCAGATTTATGACTAGCATACTCTTAGTAGGGCTGCCCTGTCATCAGCCCAGTCTTTGTTGGATATAAATTTCAACATATACAATGATTTTTATACTTCTCTCAATAATATATGTAATGTGCGGTATACGATTTAACTTACTCCCCAAGAAATACTGAGGTATTTGACATTTTATTCAACATGGAGTGGTTGTCCATATGGACAGTGTCCAGTGTGTAAGCCATTTTTCTTAGATAAATGTACACCCAAATTTTTTGAAAAAGAACATACTTTTACAAGTAAATACTTGCAGGCCTCTTCATGTTGCTGGATTAGAAATAAATATCAAAGTCGTCTACATATAAAGAATTTTAGATGCCTGCTGGTAAAGTCGTGTTAACTTTTATTATAAATATACTTGGCGATACAATGCTTCCTTGTCGGACACCTTCCTCTTGCAAACATTGTGTTACTTAATCTGACTTTACATTTTCTCCCCTTTTAAAAAACTATTTGTGACCTTTTGTGGATCAAGAAATATTCCAACTGTTTGCTGATTTTATTACAAATCCTTCACTAATATACGTCTTCAACCTGTGGCGATTTTACCTTTTAGAAAAAACTCGCAGTAGTATAATAATAATGATTTATACTGAGACCATATCAACGAAGGTTTCTTGGAATCTGCTGAAGGATTATGACAGGACTCATGGAAGCTGCATAATATCCGCTTGGATAGTTGTTATAGATAATTGATTATGTACCATTCCATGCAGCATGCAACAGACGTAACAACTCCCTAGGAAGCTGCTAGGGTGGCATCAAAATTCTTATTACCCCACTGGAAGCATTGCCGGAAAACACACAAAGTAGAACAAATGTTGGTTTAATGCTCTCCCAGCGTCCCAACTGAACGGTTACATCAAGTACAATAAGGGAGAATGAGATGATGGTACGTAGGCTACATGCCACTAAAGGAGCGAGCATTTTGTGAGCGAAAAAGTTTTAATCAATAAAATACTATAGAATGGTATTGCATTCCGAACATATGAAACCATAAGAAACCAGTGTTCCATCTTGGATTTAGAAGGGGCACCTATTATTGGGGGCACATAGTCATGCCCGCCGGGCACCTCCTGAGACATTTCCAGTACCCCCCGCAAGTTAAAATTATAAACACCACCAGTGACGACCACTGTGAACACACCTCCACTCCATAAGGCGTTAATTACATCATAGGTGTGAATGCCAAGTATAATCGTTATGAAGGTGTTTGATCAGTCACAATGACCAGGGTAGATTTGAGTTGGACGTGACAATAGTTGAAAGGGGCATGGCGCCTTTTCAGTAGATGATGGGCAACATGGCGCTCATGAAGGGCAACGTGGCCCTCACGAAGGACAGCATGACGCAGTGCCCTGTTAGAAAGGCTAGATGAAACACTGAGAAACGATTGTATTCATATTTTCATTCTATCCACTAGCCAAGTTTTATCTACATCAACTTTGGATTTGAAAGATCCTGAGGACTCCCATTGTAGCCTACTTTTATGCCCTCAATTAGATTCACAGTCACCAAATTCACCTAAAATGACACATTACATATAATGTTTATCGGATAATTGATGCTTGCGCAAACAAATATGAAGTTTATTCATCAATTGCAAGGTGGTCTGCATAACCATGACATATGATGTTCCGTTCTTGTAATATAATAGAGGAGAAGTATAGTCAATGTGGAGGCAACATATATGCAATTAAAAACTAGTTAGGCAGAAACAAAACTTCCAAACTATACATAACAAAAAGTCATTTCCCATTGATAAATGTACTGATATGAGAAAGTACATGTTTAAGGCAATATCTATTCACTATATGGGTAGGTCCTACTGAGATGGTTTTTAGCGGTATCACTTTTTTGACCACCTTGGCAGCTCACTAGGAAGCCGTTGAATGCTGTGTGGCATGGTAGGCCTACTAATCAACTAGTCCACAACAACCATCTAACAGAATCTGAAGCCTCCAGGAGTCTGGCCATACTTTTTGGGTGGATTGTCAGAACGTTGTTGTTCCTCTCAAAGCCGCAGCTCTTGTATCAAAGAGCCTTCATTTGAATGATAGTATAAATCATTACTAAACACCAGTGCGGGTTTCAAAAAAGGTGAAAACACCACAGATCAAAATATTTTGGCTTGGTTGGAGACGTATATCCGTCAAGGTTTTGTATATATAGTATTGAAGGCTCAGCTTCAAACAGCGAGCCTGAAATGAGTGTTCGTCGGTCTTCACTTTTAAACTTTAAATAGGAGAAGTTCTAATTACCTATGAGCTCAATCTCAAACCTTGGTTGGCGATCAGATCTAATACATCCAGGTACAATCGCACAATACAGCCGAGATCCAGCTTGCATCAGATTTATGACTAGCATACTCTTAGTAGGGCTGCCCTGTCATCAGCCCAGTCTTTGCTGGATATAAATTTCAACATATACAATGATTTTTATACTTCTCTCAATAATATATGTAATGTGCGGTATACGATTTAACTTACTCCCCAAGAAATACTGAGGTATTTGACATTTTATTCAACATGGAGTGGTTGTCCATATGGACAGTGTCCAGTGTGTAAGCCATTTTTCTTAGATAAATGTACACCCAAATTTTTTGAAAAAGAACATACTTTTACAAGTAAATACTTGCAGGCCTCTTCATGTTGCTGGATTAGAAATAAATATCAAAGTCGTCTACATATAAAGAATTTTAGATGCCTGCTGGTAAAGTCGTGTTAACTTTTATTATAAATATACTTGGCGATACAATGCTTCCTTGTCGGACACCTTCCTCTTGCAAACATTGTGTTACCTAATCTGACTTTACATTTTCTCCCCTTTTAAAAAACTATTTGTGACCTTTTGTGGATCAAGAAATATTCCAACTGTTTGCTGATTTTATTACAAATCCTTCACTAATATACGTCTTCAACCTGTGGCGATTTTACCTTTTAGAAAAAACTCGCAGTAGTATAATAATAATGATTTATACTGAGACCATATCAACGAAGGTTTCTTGGAATCTGCTGAAGGATTATGACAGGACTCATGGAGGCTGCATAATATCCGCTTGGATAGTTGTTATAGATAATTGATTATGTACCATTCCATGCAGCATGCAACAGACGTAACAACTCCCTAGGAAGCTGCTAGGGTGGCATCAAAATTCTTATTACCCCACTGGAAGCATTGCCGGAAAACACACAAAGTAGAACAAATGTTGGTTTAATGCTCTCCCAGCGTCCCAACTGAACGGTTACATCAAGTACAATAAGGGAGAATGAGATGATGGTACGTAGGCTACATGCCACTAAAGGAGCGAGCATTTTGTGAGCGAAAAAGTTTTAATCAATAAAATACTATAGAATGGTATTGCATTCCGAACATATGAAACCATAAGAAACCAGTGTTCCATCTTGGATTTAGAAGGGGCACCTATTATTGGGGGCACATAGTCATGCCCGCCGGGCACCTCCTGAGACATTTCCAGTACCCCCCGCAAGTTAAAATTATAAACACCGCCAGTGACGACCACTGTGAACACACCTCCACTCCATAAGGCGTTAATTACATCATAGGTGTGAATGCCAAGTATAATCGTTATGAAGGTGTTTGATCAGTCACAATGACCAGGGTAGATTTGAGTTGGACGTGACAATAGTTGAAAGGGGCATGGCGCCTTTTCAGTAGATGATGGGCAACATGGCGCTCATGAAGGGCAACGTGGCCCTCACGAAGGACAGCATGACGCAGTGCCCTGTTAGAAAGGCTAGATGAAACACTGAGAAACGATTGTATTCATATTTTCATTCTATCCACTAGCCAAGTTTTATCTACATCAACTTTGGATTTGAAAGATCCTGAGGACTCCCATTGTAGCCTACTTTTATGCCCTCAATTAGATTCACAGTCACCAAATTCACCTAAAATGACACATTACATATAATGTTTATCGGATAATTGATGCCTAGAATGACTTTAATGATGTGATCATGTTTTGACCTTCATGTGGCCTATAATTATAACTTGAGGTCCAGAAGTGGGTTCCACGCCCCAAAAATAATCAGAAATGACATACCACACTTGATTTTTAGATAAAAATCGATTTTTTTCAAAATATTCGTTGGCAGCCATCTTGGATTTTTTCCATTTTTTGCCAAACGCGACATACGATTTATGTGAAATTCTAGGAGAGCGCTTGTATGACTATTTGGGGATGCTCAGGCCAATTTTCAGCCATTACAGCCAAATTTCTATCCGACACTCGGTATATACGTCGATTTTTCATGAGTTGATGGCGGTCATTTTGAATTTTCAGTGATAATTAAAAATTTTCAAAAGTGCCAGTCTGGCATGCTTGCTCATATCAATCGAGACATATCATGCATCAATAATCCGCAACAAGAGTTTGTATATACCCATTTGCAAGGTTCCACCCTCGGCGACCTGACTATAGATAAGTTGTTAGGGCTGAAAATGACCGTCATTTTGCTTTTGCTGTATTTCTGTAATATTTTTTTTTGTCATCCACTTAAAATGTGTTTAGTATAGGTAGTAGATAATGGTTATTGATGTGATTATCAAGCCCTAACATTCCGTCCATACCGCACTGCTTATTTGGTCACTTTTGAGATTTTGCCACCAGTCTAAACGGCCGTAACTGCTTACTTGAAAAGGAAACAATCACTGTGGTTTGCTAATGCAGGGCTGTACAGGTGAGGACAATTATGTTACTGTAACCCTTGGAATAACCCTGGAATACATCGCCTCTTGAAATACACGAGGCAAAATTAGTAACTATCTTTCGGAAAAAAATTGAAACACCTTTTTACGTTAGACCTACTTACTACCTTAATCAGAGCACTGAGTCTCAATGTTATTGAGAGATACTGGCACTATAGAAGTCATTATACATTTTTATTTTTCAAGAATCTGACGTCTATTCACGTCTGTAAACGTCAGATTCTGACGTCTAAAGTCGATCCCCGCACTGAAATAATTAGGTCTACCCATAACATAGATATACAAATGAAGCAGAAAGACATTTATGATGATTTCCAATTGAAAAATACTATTGGGTCTATATGGTTTATATGAAAATATTTCAGCGTTGTGAGAGTTAATAGCAGTTATATATAAGCCGATAGGGGCCAAGCTGTAAGCATCAGAAAGTGCTGTTAACCCTTTAACCGCCGGTGCCGAGTATATTCGAGTTTTCATTTTTTAGTAGCACATTAAGTGCCACATTTTAAATATTTTAAAGATAAAATGTGACATCAACCAGCAAGATTTGAAAAGAGTTGACCTCCATTGTGTCAAATCTGAATAATTTTAACTCACTTGAAGTTGTGGATCGCGTCAGCGAGACACAACTTCAAGTGGGTGAAAATTCAAATTGAATAATTTGGCGGTTAAAGGGTTTATAAACTTAAGCGCTACAACTCTGATTTTATCCGACATAAATAAAGGTAATAATATCAAACACTATGTAATATATATTGAATCGATCCTTGCAATAGCATGTTAAGTGCATGTTTCATAGTTTTGAGAACAAAGACTTCAAAGTTTAAGTTCAATACTTTTTCCCACTAACAGCTAACAGCAGTGAAATACGTTTGTTTATCAATAATATTGGAAAAGTAATACCCAGTAATCATATCTAAGATTCCCAGCATTGTTAACAGCTTGTTAACTAGCATTTGCACATAGTGTTCAAGTTCAATATCACAATATTCTATGGTAAATGAAATTACCATCTTATTGCTTTGTGCATTTTTTCCAGAAATCAGTGATATCGATTAGATATCTATGAAACAGTGACTTCAGAACCATTTATCTGAATACTTTTGTACATTTGAAATTTCTAATTTTTGTAAAACCATGTTACGGTTGCTTACCATTTCTGGTTTGGAGTGTATTATTTGTAAGAACATGTTAAGTACAGCTACCGCTAAGATTTGCTACATGTTATGCGTACTTAACTGTAAAACATAACTGTTATTTAGTAATATTTACTGATTTATAATGGTCGTAGAGCTAAGATTGTTTTACACAATAATCTTCCCTACCTCAGCACCTAGCATCCGACGTTAAAAGCAATAACCTGTTGATGGCGCTTAACAGGTAATCATATGGAGCCATTCTATTCTCTTGTCGACATTTGCATCGTTTCACCAACCATTTATCTCCTAATAAATTCAGTCATTCGGGTAGATTTCAAAACAAAGTGATTATAAAAAAATTACAACAACTTATTGTAATCATCTTTTTTATTAAAAATGTACAACCCCAAGAGTAAAAGTGGGATGTGAAAAGAGAGAGGCACTATAAGGTTTATACCTGAACTAGTGCATAATTTCGCCTCAGCCCTCGCGCTGCGCGCTCCTCTGCAGAGTAAAAGTGGACAACACGTGTATTGCAGAAGCGACATCTGGTGATTGAACGGTTTGTAATAATACTTACATAATATATAATAACCTGACATATAGAAACGTAAACATATAATTTATGAATTACTAAGCGTCCATATTTGAAATTGTATTTTGACATTTATCAATCACTACATGGAAACTACATATATTCAGTATTTATACTGGTAAAGAAAATTGCCAAGACCTCAGCGAGAAGAGCCATGTCGCAAAGTAGCTACTTAAGGTCTCACCCAGTCATATAAGGTAATGATAGATATCCAGAAAAGAGGACACCAAAAGGCTACACTTCAGGTATAACATTGAAACAATAAAATACTAAGCACAACAGCCATACATCTAAGACATATGCAGATGTAATTGTCAAAATAAGCTCATTTCTACAAGCCCATAATTCGTCACCCTGGATTTTAAAGGGTGTATCTGCCACTCTACAAAGTGGCAGATAAACCTTTTTATAGCCAAAGGGACGATATAACATTGTGTATTCGAATGTGATATGGAATATGTTTATTTCTGATTTAAACATTGATAATTATGATAAGTCTGAAGATATAAATAGTTCATCTCATCTACTTTACTAAGAAAAAACTGTACAATAATGTAATTGCGTACGTTATCAGCTTAGCCCGCCATTATACGTGTATCTGTTACTTCGGATTAATAATAACTTCAATCTCTCTCGTTTTTGGAAAGTGATAAAAGGGGTAACTATCGACAAGATAATAGTTCCTATAATATAATAGTTAGTTCTATCTCTGGTCATCGTACAGTCGTATGACTATATTCAATGTATATAGTTCAATTCGTCAGTCTCCATCAAATATTATAATCATGATAATATCATATGATAATATAAGTAGGCCATGCATAGATTCTAAAAAGAAATACAGAAAATATGTGAATATATCTTTAAAATCTAATCACAACCTTCCCAGAACACAATCTACATTATGGCAAGGTACACTTTTGTAAATATATGATTACATCTACAGCAGCATAGCGCGAATCATTAATGTAAGTTTTCTTTTTGTATTTTTTCTTGTATCAGTCGTTTTTTGGACATCATCGCGTCTATGTCTGTGTAAGATACATCTAAATGTCTGTGGCAACTGGTCTTCAAGTGAAACTTGGCTCTCCCGTGCATCACACGGTCATTGTCCAGCACCAGAATACACCCTGTCAATGAAAAATATATTATGAGCCATCACAGCCAAAACAGATATGTTTTTTTCATTTTTATTCTACTTAGAAAGAAAATTGCTGTACAGCAATTTCAACCCAAAATGAAATAAAATAAAGTACTGTATAATAGGGAAGTGTTTTGGATCATTATTGATATAGATTTTACATATCTAACCCGTTCGTGGCTAATTACGACTATAATCAGATAATCATTTTCAATCAGTTTAATTAGCGGATAAAATCACTGTTATTGTGAATGCAATAAGTGCTTAACCCTGTACCCGCCGGTGTCGCATATATTCTGGTTTTCATTTTTTATTATCACATTAAGTACCACCTAAATGTTAAAGATAAATTATGACATCAATCAGCAATATTTGAAAACAGTTGACCTCCATTTTGTCAAATCTGAATAATTTTCACTCACTTGAAGTTGTGGATCGCGTCAGCGAGACACAATTTCAAGTGGGTGAAAATTCAGATTGAATAATTTGGAGGTTAAAGGGTTAAACATCAATATTTCCAAATTAAACAGGGGAGAGTCATTTTCACCCACTTGAAGTTAGCGAAATAAAACTTCAATTGAGTGAACATTTTAATAGGGTAACTTTTCGAGAAAGAGCTAAACAAACTAAAAACGCGAAAGAGTAATATAACAAGAAATACTTATATAAGATGTATTACATAGCAAACACAAAACATTTGTTCAACATTTGCACAGTTGTAATACAGATGTTTTGAGTTTACTGGAGTGTATACACACCTTCAGGTAAGACCATATCTATCGTGTTCTCTTTAATAACTTGCATGAACGTTTTGAGGGCTTTGTAGAAAGCTTTGCAGTCTTCCGCCTTACAGCTAAGACCAAGTGCGCGTTTCTCGTTGCTAAAATTTATACTCACAAGCTCTCCTTCGGCATCGAGCCTGCAAATATTTTTTTTATTAGTGTCCACATATTAATAGCGGTGGTAAGATAAAATTAATCTAGTTGTAAAAGTGTATAACGGTCCGTATATTCAAATGACCGCTTTATAGGGGTATTTTAGGCGTGATTTTTTTTATTAGATATTTCTGAATAATTCAATATAAAATTTGTTTGGGATGATCGGCCCAAGTATGATATTCTACCCTCTAATTTAAATAACAACTGAGTGAAGGATTTGATTGGCTGATCTTTTCATGTGACAAATAGTCAACTTTATCAACTAGCCTATATTTTCACAGGTAGAATACCTGAATTTGATCAATATAGTGTACAGTCAACCATATTGATTAAATGCACCACAATAGGGATGCATTTTTACTATTATTGTAGGCCTAGACCTGATATTATCAAACTATCTCAACCATAATCACACACATTGTACAAATACTCACGCAAAATACTTTTATAAACCCTAATGTTGATGTGACCTGCTGAATTTGCAACATCTTTTGGGTAACTTGTGTTATGATAGATACACCAGGCGCAGTCGAAATGTTGTAATAACCTGCTTATTTGCGAATATTGAGAGTATGTAGAATATTTATTGAGGATTAGATCTAGGATACAAGACACATCAAGGATGTGTGATATTTGATTGGCATCAGTGGGCTCATGAGCCTTTTTTAAACAATAATAATATAAATATTAATTTTAAGTTATTAATTAATGTCCAAACTATTGAATTAAACCCAGGTTTTACTAGGTTATTCAATGACTTCAACAAGAGATGTTTGGTCAGTTTTTCTTTAAAATAACATAAAGTGATTCCTCTCTAAGCAAAAATGGACGTTTAAAACGGGGAATTTAAGTCTTGTAATCAAATTTTTCTGCGTGAATATGAAGTGATCGATTATTCTACATATTTGAAAAAAGCGTCTTATGCTAATAGTTAAGTATCTTACGTTATGATAGGCACGCCCGACACCGCCCTAATGTCGTAGACTCCTGTATAGTTAGCCAAATGTTCCACGTGTACAGTAGACAGAATCCTGAGGGCCTCAGGATACTTCTGGTTCAGTACATCCACAATCATCTTACCGTCCACTACCTGGTTGATAACACCTTCTGGTTGACATATGGCGTGGAGTAACTGTAACTGTAGCAAATATATGTATATCAAGTTCGGAGCTGGATATATAGTAGGCAAGGAGACACAATTTTGGATGCACCCGAAACAAATTGCAAGCGTAATACAATGTATACCAAATAAATGTTTATGGGCATCCTTATGACATATAAAAAATCTAAAACAATATAATTCGTGGAGAAACTTGTTCTAGAGGGGAGGAAAATTGACAATATGCATAAGTGCAGAATCCGAATTAGCTGCATGTTGATTATGTTTGAAATATGTTTAATTGTCTATTGTCGGTTGATCTGTTTCGCAAGTGCAACAAAGCTGATCAACACCTCGGCAACTGGGATCTTTGTCTGCTGAGCCTGCATGCAATGCTATCCTTTTTCACAGCTTGTGGACATAAACAAATTGTACCTCAAATGTGTGCATACATTGTATATACATAAGATGGAAAAGATTCCTGGGCAACACTTAAAAAAAGATTCTATACCACTCATCGGTCTGATCGTTGTTGGTCTAATCCCATGCTATTATCCACAGACTTAGTCATTGAGCAGTGTCTCACGAGGAGCCTGAAGACAACTGGTGGACTAACCATGGGACAGTGGTTTTCTGAAGCCCATCGCCTTCTGCTGGGTGATGTCTATACCAGCTTGTGAAAATATTAACAGCTCCATGTAGCAGCTTACAAATGTGAAGTACAGCGCAATAAGCAAAAACAAGGAAGCCACTCATGAAAGAGCTTCAAGGGATGCAAAAGACACACAGTGATACGCTATCTATATCAAAGGAGCCCACTCACAGTTGAGACCTCTCAAAGGAACATCACAGATGGAGGTATACAGCACCAGCATATGTTACTGTAGTTGGTCAAGAGCATTGGCAAGCGTATCTTGGCCTCCATGGAGGGACACTCATTTGCCTGATACATATTCCATATTCCTTATAGACATCTGAAACAGTGCAATATGTCTTAGATGGTGGCGCTGTCTTGTATCCTATTACTTCCTAGAGGAAACACATAATTATGATCAGAACTTTGAGTGCATATGTCACAAAGGAGTATGGAAGAGCAATTGTTGTGTTTGGTGGGTACAGTGACAAACCGAACTCCACATCAGGCAAGACGAGATGCCGATGTCCTTATTGTACAAACAGTGTTACTTACTACAAGCAGCTAAACAATAGTGTGTTCTGATGGGTGACGATGCAGATTTGCTGGTGATTGTCAACCATCATGCAGAGAACATCAGGCATAATGACTGTGTTCTTTAGACCTGAACTTAAACGCCCGGTGAGTCAGAAGGGAAATAGAGTTGCTGGAACTTACTTGCAATGCGAGCCCACATATCCTGTTTATGGCTTGGATAAAAAACTATAAATTTAAAAGAGCAAATCTGACAGTCAGCTCAACAACAAGCTAAAGTTGTCATGAGTCAAGCAATATTAATAAAGATGACGTCAAATGTGCCGGTTGAAAAGCAGTAGTTTGTCTGTACAAGGGAAACCATCTTCACGGTATCAATGTTCTCATTTTTATGGGAAAATATGTGTGAAAGCTGCTATCAGTACCTGAACCAGTTCAACCTGGTGCATAGGCTACTGTAAAATATCCCAGCCTTAGAGTGTACTACCAGATCCATGAATGGTCCAGTGTCAATATGTTTTATGTTGTCTGGAGATGGAAAGTCAATGTGGCGCAGTTATTGCCAATCATGACCTGCTCGTCAGAAAGTTGGGAATGTTATTCGTTGTGGTTGCAAGTATGGCTGCAGTACTATGCTCCGCGTGCAGGGGTGTATGTGCTATTTCTTCCAATGACATTGATAACGCGTCTGACCGGGAGACATAACTGTACTGGATTGATTGTATTGTTTATTGTTACAATGTTCAAAGTTCAGAATATATAGATTAAAGTTTGACAAAATATTTATCTTTTACGATTACAGTACTTATCCTATAGCATACCAGGTTTATGTCAGAAAAAAACACATTTGAATATTAAGAAAAATAAGACGTTTCACTACAAGAAAAAATACTTTGATATTACATGTATCGCAGTATATACATGAATAATTTGCTAATAAACCACACCCATCTTCAATATTTTTTTATATTTACTACATTAACCTGTGTAATGTTTGCATCACATAGCTCAATCTATGTTTTAACAACACATTTATGAACTATTTACTGGAAATAAGTGATTTTTTCTCCTTTATCATATCATTTTAAATGATTGTATAGTCTATCTCACCTTCTCTTGCATTACTACATGCTATTTGATATTAAAGGGACCCCTTGGTATGGGATATTTTCAATTTTGTCAATTTTGAAAATGTAACTTATGTGAAGCTATACAGCCTACTGATCTTAACTAAGAATACAAAAAAGTCAAAAAACTATTTAAAAGCACCGAAAAAGAGTGAAATAGTTAAATTTCCAGGTCGTATATTGCCATGTAAACAAAACAAGTCAGCAATATATAGCACTTTAAACCACATATTCCCACGTCTTGGACGGGGAGATCAAAGCAATCGCCCCTAATTGGTGTCTGATTGGTGTCTTGTAGCCAGGACATGAGGTGATACACCTACACCACTGATCGTCTTCCCAACGCTGGGCCGACGGCATCACCATGTGGCCCAATGCTGTAGGAACATTTAACCGTCCTTTAGCAAGTGTTTAGGTGTACAAATAGTTTGTTTGGGTTTTAAGCGGTTTCATAGAAATGTTGATAAAAAATATTTTTTTTAATCTAAAAATCCAAAAAAAAATAAAATCATGATCTTGGGGATACACTACTTCATTACTTCATTACTTCATTATTGATGTTATCCCAAGGGGCTGCTTTAATATAATAATGATGAGAGAGGATATATAAACAGAAAACGCTTGATATGTGAATTAGAGTAAGGTCAACTTGTTCCACCTTCCCTAAAAAAGTGCTCCATTCACTACATTTTGAAAAGTTTTTTTTATGGTATAGAATAATGTATTAGCTTTCATTTGGTATATCGTGTATTATTTTTGCTATTTATTTTGGATTGGGCCCGGGTATGATTACTCACTCACTCACTCACTCACTCACTCACTCACTCACTCACTCACTCACTCACTCACTCACTCACTCACTCACTCACTCACTCACTCACTCACTCACTCACTCACTCACTCACTCACTCACTCACTCACTCACTCACTCACTCACTCACTCACTCACTCACTCACTCACTCACTCACTCACTCTCTCACTCGCTCGCTCGCTCACTCACTCACTCACTCACGCACGCACGCACGCACTCACTCACTCACTCACTCACTCACTCACTCACCACAGGATGATTGCTGGTATATGACAGGTCTGTGTGAAGCTGTAAAGGCTCTGTGCCGTAATCAATCACATCATATTCAGAATCCTTGTCCAGAAAAAACTTCATGCACGCAGGCCCCCTGTAAATAGACTGTAAATAGACTTATGGGCCGTTATAAAGCATAATTTCATATGAATAAAACTATTTTTTAATCAACAGGTAAAATGCAGTTTTTTATGAACAATTTGATAGACATTTTTGCAGTCTAACTTGCCTCTTATGTACCGACATCTAGCCTCAATGGCTGTTCAGCTTCGGTCTTTTATATGTAGGCATTAGCTATCAAAATATTGGAAGTCAATAATAAACACAAGTGTCTATATTCAATATATAATGAACCGTGAGCAATTTGCTTTAAGTGTATAATTACGGCGTGAATAATGTACTGCTGATATTTCCCAGTCTAAGATTGAGTTTATCCAGCACACCGTGCTCTCTGGGGGCTCCTGTTAACACGGCTATCCCTCGTACCTCAAGGGTGGATATCAGCTCCAGTAACACCTCGTCATCCATCAGTACCTAACACAAGCAAATATTACCCCCTTAAGCACTTTTGTCTCATCAATACGCCACATGTAATATTTTTTATATAGACGAGATAAAAAAAAATATTTTTTAATAATATTCATTCATTCATTCATTTATTCATTCATTCATTCATTCATTCATTCATTCATTCATTCATTCATTCATTCATTCATTCATTCATTCATTCATTCATTCATTCATTCATTCATTTATTCATTCATTCATTCATTCATTCATTCATTCATTCATCCATTTATTCATTCATTTATTCATTCATTTATTCATTCAATCATTGGTGTGAATTTATGAATTTATTATTTTATTAATTCATTAATTTAATAATTTATTAATTTATAATTTTAATTATTTATTAATTTATTAATTTATTAATTTATCAATTTAATGATTTATTAATTTATTATTAATTTATTGATTGATTCATTCATTCATCCATCCTTTACTTTTATTCATGTATTCATTCATTTATTCATCTATTCATTGTTCATTTATTCATCATTCGGATCCATTGTTCATTCATTATCATTTATTCATTTATACATTTATTCATTTATTCATTTGTTCATTTATTCACTTATTTATTTATTCATTTATTCCTTTATATCACCTTGTTATAATCTTCTTGGTATATATAATTCATGTATTCCTTCCCCCAGCTTATTGTAGCTAGTCTACCATGCCGCTTCACTCGCTGATTATTTTCTTGACTGAAGCTGTTCTTCTCCAACCAATCTAGCTGACACGACATCTGGTGGCCATCAGAGAATCTCAACACGAGACAATCTAGATTTCTGTCTAACTGAAAAATAAATGATACGTTTTTTAAAATATTTGAATATGGTTTTCATCCAGTTAAAGTTGTTGATCGTTTCAGCGGCACATAACGTCAACACAAGAAGCATTTGTATTACATTATTGTGATTATTTCAAGTGCTAAATATTATAATTTATTATATGTTTATACAACATCAAGTGGGTGAACAAAATATAGATGTAACCTACGTCGAACGTTAACAAATCAGAGAAATAATTTATGTTTCGCCCGACAAAAAGACGACATTAACAAAATGTTGGTTACTTTAGGTCCAGCGACACTGCGTCGGAAACGATCGATCATTTTAAACGCTCCTTTCATTAGTATTGTTAACGTGTTTTTATGTATTGGGTCATCCCGAGCAGTTATTGCCACCAGTTAGTGTCACAACACCAGCATGTATTCTTCAAAGAAATAACGATAGCACTAGGACTCGAACCCACAGTACCCTCAACTCACAATCAAACGTGTTATCAAATGTGGGATACCTTTATCACAGCGGGTTTAATCTATTGATTATTTTTTATATTATAAAGTTTCATTTAATTATTGCACCGTGTCGAAACTCGGATATCTTCCTATAGTAAAATGTGTTCCCCGTATGCGATGCTTATCATCGTGTAATTGTGATATGGGATCTTTACCTAAAGTTAAGTGAAGTTTCATACCTGATATTCTTCAACTTTTGTATCCAAGTCTAAATCCAGAGCTGTTAGTTTTCTCTGATTTTTGAAGTTATGGTATCGACATTGTGAACACTCACAGTTGTCTCTCAGCCAAACATACGGGTACTTTCTCTTGACCCCATTGCTCTTGGTTACTTCAATACAATCGATCTCGTGCAGAAGATTTACTTTGATTTCTGTTGAATCCATCCTTATGTAGGCCTATATCTTGCACCTTTTGATATAACCGTCCTACTACAAACAAGAATGTACACTGTATAAAAGTTGAACATGGAAACACTAGCATGGGAAGTGACAATGTACATTGTGCCCTCCGAATTTTGCAAATGTAATATTACTATTACTGTTAGCAATAAAGGAAATAATTTAAATTTTCACCCACTTGAAGTTGTGTTTTGCTACCGCGACCCACAACTTCAAGTGAGTGAAAATTACTCATTTGAGACCAATCATTAGCAAATATTAATGTTTGAACACACATTTTGTTCTACAAAATGGGGTAATAAAACAGAACAAAAACGACTCCAGTTGTGATTAGCGGCTTAAATGGTAATGTGTAATAAAACAATAATCCTTGGACGAGTGCTGTCATTTTTAGCACCTATTTCAATAGGACATGAACATAGTGAATTTTTAATTTAATATGTTATAGATTAAGATTCCTTGGTTATTGTTATTATAACGCCTAGGCTAGTGTGATTGCGGGCAAGCGGTATGTGAGTGTCTATCACCTCGAATTTATCACGGGAAACATTTCCGAACACGAGGTACTATAGACCTTTGTTAAAGCAGCACATAACATAGCGAAAAAGAGGAGAAAATTGATTGTGGTCCTTCCTTATATATATAGCCATATAAAAGGAGCGTAACCATACGCTTAAATCTACACGTTCAGTCAGCGCCTTGGGCTTACATTGTGGCAACGTCAGACTTTAAACATTATTGGAAAAGCGTTGGAAACTTTCGTATGTCGGAGACATTGATAAACATTATGATATAACGTTCTCCACACATCACGTTTTCTTCTTCGACAAAAAAGGTCGGACGTACGAGGACAACATTAAGTAATTTACTAAGATATTTTGAACATAATCCAGTCCCACCTATACCTAAAACCCATGTCACACTTGATCGGATAGGCCCGATGGGTAAGGAACGGATGGTATTTTCGTCAATCCGTTTGTCAAATTTCGTTTTATGTTATGTCGTTGTCCGACAAAAAGGCCTACCCTAGCAAACACAAAACATTTGTATAACATTTGCACAGCGTCGGCCTAACGTCTCCTACGTTGGTCCAGCATTGTACAAATGTTATACAAATGTTTTGTGTTTGCTGAAGGGTGGCATTGGCGTAGTCCGGTGATGTACGTAGCTGAATCAGGCCCAGTGTGACAGCGACATAAGAGTCATAATTATACCGTATTTAGTGATTGTAGAGAATTTTAACATACGGGACGGTGGGGCTGATGGCGCTGAAACTAGTTCCAACGTTAACCCATTGTGCTGAAAGTTTCAACGTACTCCCGGCATGCTGAAATGAGGGTATGTTAAAACTGCTAAAACGGACGGGAAAGTCATACCAAATAGACGAGATTTAAGAAATTTTCGGTCCAAGTCTTGTATTCTACCCACGACCAATCGAAGAGTGGTTCAGCCTGTCACATGACGAGATCGGCCAATCAATGACGTCATTCAGTTGTTATTTAAATTAGGGGGTAGAATACGAGACTTGGACCCAATGGCACAACTTACTTATCACCTTCAGTGATGCCGATCTCTACACCTTCCTCTGTCAGTCCGCGTCTTGTCTTATATACGGGCTATCATCTCAAGTTAACCCTTTAATTGCCGGTGTCCCATATATTCGGGTTTTTATTTTTTATTAGCACATTAAGTACCACCTTTTAAACATGTCAAAGATAAAATGTGCCAGCAATCAGCAATATTTGAAAACAGTTGACCTCCATATTGTCAAATCTGAATAATTTTCACTCACTTGAAGTTGTGGATCGCGTCAGCGAGACACAACTTCAAGTGGGTGAAAATTCAGATTGAATAATTAGCGGTTAAAGGGTTATTGCCACATTACAGTAAATATGTAATTCATTGATTGTTTTTTTGCGATTTTATTCATATCCCTTCGTGAATATTCCTAGTACCTATATCTGGATTGTTCTTTAGCAGTATGCTTGTTATTTGTTTAATTGATGTAGTCCAAGGACCTAACAATAGAGATGTCAGCACAATTAAGCCGAACTATATATATTCAATAGAAAAACATTACCATGGTAAATATTTCAGAGCGATAGGAACAGAGCTCAAATAACAGAATTTAAGCAATAAAAAATCCTCTTGCTGTGCACTATCACGCCTCCTGCTAAAAATGTTAGTTCTAACTTTAAAAAATAAAAACTTCTAGATATCCAAAAGCGCAAAAAATGAATGTAAGAAATAGATTCACATGGGTGACTTGGCCTGATGCATGTTAACAATTCTCGATTTATAGCTCAGACAACTCATGGCCTGACCTGGACAAAATTGCATCATATTTTGTTTAATGACATGTATTTTGATGACCCCTCCAAAAAAAGTCTAGAAACTGGGAGTTTTCAAAATATTAAGACGTGCTTAATGTGCTTAGTGTTTAGTGCTGCCCTTGCAGATATATATTTGCATTAATATTAGCCCGAAAAAATATATATTATGTGGTCACCTATGTTTTTAAGGTCATTAGTTGTTGCACTAATGATCTTGTGTGTCATTAATAATTTGATACAATTATTGTTATGGTGTATGGGAAGATTTTCATTATAACAAAAACAACAGCAACATATCAGTCTGTATATCAAAGGATAACATATCAATATGGGACATTCTAGTGTTTAATAATGGGATAATAATACCAGTAGAACATGTTAAAAGTCATCTTGCAAGTCTGGTAGATCGAACATTGCAGATGGGTGACTGCAGATGCTTCTGTAAATCCTTGCATGGCACCATGCATTTCTGATGAAACAGATTTTGTAAGTAGGCCTACCCATGGGTAGAAATGAAATATTTGGTTTCCCAGAGTAAA